>NW_018921337.1:98734-140886 GCF_002207925.1 Prunus avium
GGGACGGGCCGGCCCAGCACGGCACGAGCCCAGCCCGTTTAAATGAGGCACGGCACGGCACGAGCACGAATATTAATGGGCCGTGCTCAGCACTGCACGAAAACTTGGGCCGGGTTGGGATCAAAAAATAGGTCCAATGGATCGGCCCGAGCTTGGCCCGAGCCCGCTTCAAGCACGGCATGAGCCCAAGCACGGCCCATTTAGCATTTTTTTTTTCTTCTCAAAAAGTCAAAATGCAATAATTTGACATCTAATGTCATTGTTTATATCTATATTTTTAAAAAAAATCATAAACATATATTTGATGTCTTTCATTTTAGGGAAATTACTTGGGTCTTTAGTTAATTAAACATATCAACTACAAATTAATTAAACAACATTGGACTTGATATCTAATCAATACATATGACATATACGCTTTTCATTATTATTTAATATAGAGTATTTTTTACAAAAATTATGAATTTGCCCTTAATATTGATGGAAATTTAGATGAAATTCAAAAAATTGACGGCGAGTCCCAAATTGGTCAATTTCATATAGTTTTAAGTCCTTAATTTGTCCCCAAAAAAAAGTCTATGATGTAAATTGACAATTATGATATAGTTAAGGGGAACAACACCGTATATTAACCCCATATTTCGATCCTGTGTGCCCATGAGATAGAAATGGGAACTCACTTCAAATTAAATGAGTTGGTTCTTGGGTTTAGAAAACACAGGAAACAACATCCGCTTATTTTTCTACCGAATAGAAAAACAGAGGAATTCTTCTCTCTCTCCCTTCCCACATCGTCACCCTTCCTTAGGGAAAGCAGATTTATTTTACAAGGATTCCAATTCGTATTTTTTAGTTCTAATTTATACATGCAGATTTAGAACTCTATCTCTCTATTTCCTTGCTCTGCTTTTGCTTCTATGAAAATTCTGTCTTCAACCTCCATAGAGGCCACAATCATTGCCCAAAAATACGGAAGGTTTCATTAGAGAGGCACCAAAGATCTGGAAATTGACCCCATCAAAACCCGTGGCCCCATTAGGCGATGTGCAAGGAGAGGATACCATAGCTTTGATAATCAAGCTAAAAAGAAAAAAGAAAAAAGAAAAAGAAGAGAGGTTTGCCGTAAGACATGAGAGTTATTGAGAGAGAGAGAATGAGACGTTTTCACTATTTTTGTTTATGAAACTGTTTTCCAATTAAGTTACCCGACGCATTCTTGAATCCTGAAAATGCAAACTCATTTTATCGTTCTTATTTTCTAAAAATATTATCTGAACACATTCTCAAAAACATTACCAAACAGCCCCTTAATAATTCAATATATGAAAATGCAAACTCGTTTTGTGTTCTCATTTTCTGAGAATATTATCTAAACGCATTCTCCGAAAACATTACCAAACAGCCCCTTAATAATTCAATATACGCATTTTGGTGGTGTCTTACCCTCTTCTGATGTTCCCACCCCTGGGCTTATTTCCCCACTAACATTTATAATCTCACGCCCCATGGAAATTTCAAAGAGACAATCCATCCGGAACGCGGACTTCCATGTTCCTCCCCATACCATAATATCACTTGTATATAGTAAAAAAAAAAGAGGAAGTATGCATGCCACCGGTACTGATACTAGAGAATATATGCCTTCTAGGAGTGAAAGGCGGCGATTCATTATAGTGACTCAAAGCATATTTAGTAAAAGGAGACGATTTTCCACCTGTTAGTTTATTCCAATGAAAATTATACAGTAAAACCTAAAATGGCAAACCAATGAAACATCGTAGGCCAATAACATTCAGAGACAACATATGTATATACACGATTAAAGAAGAAGAAAATGCAAACCTTTCAGTCTGACATCATCTGATTTTTTGGTATACAAATTGACATCTGTAACCTACAACAACAATAGCACTATTCTATTCCCTCTCAGTTCTATTAAATAACTTGCATAATCAGATTTATTCATACTATTGTTTTTTGACATAAAATACAACATCTAGACGACCATATGTGACAACCACAACTTTAATGGAGTCTATGAACAATCATGCAACTTCACTGCACCTCAACCAGGTCCGCGAAGGGTATCGAACACCAGAGAATAGCAGAAGTCCTCCTATCATCTAACCATATAATTGCTCTAGTTGGACCCTAAAGATCAACTTCAGATAAAGAATCTAATGCCTCTCACTCTCTGGGCCTGGCAAGCCAAAGAGAACTCAGGGCTCGAAGACGCGAAAAATAGTCATTTATTGCAAGCAGTGCACGAGCTGATTGTCGGGTCGTCAGTATACGATGCATTTGTTGCAGCGTTTGTTGGCGAAGATTGTCAGCCTGGTAATTGACCAAAATAAGATTACAAAAAATTGACGTTAGTAGCATACACATGAAAGAAACATAAATAACTAGTGGCATTTTCAGATGTTTTTAAGGGAAGTCAAGTCCCCAAGGCAAGATTACAGAAGCAAAAATTTTCAAACGGGCATAGCAATCTAAACTCAAGCCAAGTCCCCAAATTTGTGAACCATTTCTGCCGCACGTCTTCCACGAAACAAACTTTTTGAAACAAAAAATTGTTATTGCCTTCAATAATAGAACTCTAGGTTTTTTTTGTTTTTTTAATACAGAGACTACAGACTCAGAGGACAACAGTTTTCTAGTGTTTGAAAAAGAATAAAGAAAGACTAGATATTGTAATGATGAAACTTTAGGTAGAACAGCCGACGAAAACAAATGAAGAATCAAGTAATGTAAGAAAACAAGAGCCTTTTTTATTTATTTAAGGAAACTGTAGAAACAAAAACAATTTGGTTCCATTCCACCCACAAGTTCCAGCACCATACTACATGCAAGTTCCAGATGCGTCACTCAGAAATACCAGCATATTCATGATTGAGTTTTATCTATAGTTCTTGCAATCATCGAAATTCACTGGGATCACACTGCATAAGCAAGCTAGTGGAATCAACTATTAAGGGAATTCACCTGGCGTAGGAAACCCTCAAGAGTTCCTAGCTTTCCCATGGCCATGGCCATTTGACCCATATAGTTTGCTACATTTCCAGATGATCCTGATGGCCCAGGTGAGCCACTGGCCAAGGTTTCAGCCAGGGATTGCTGCAATGCCTCCATCCCTTGTGACAGAGCATCTTCAGCCTGCTGGGATGACTGCTGCAAGTTGTAAATACCCACCAGTTGCTGCTCAGTTAATGGTTCCAATTGATTCACCAGAAGCTGCACCAAAGCCAATACAGTTTAAAATGCGGAGATCTAAAACAATTAGAAAAATATAGGACAGAACAAATACATTATGCCCACATGGTATTCAAATTTAATTTTGAGTAGGTCATTATTCATTTTCTTTAAGAGAATAAAACATCAATTTTGATGACACATTCTTTTAAGTTAAAACTTGAGCACTCAAGAATTTCCATTACTTGCAATCAAGGAATAAATGTATTGTTCATTCCATGGACACGGTTTTGTGGGCATAGCCAAGTGACTCACAACATAGAATATGTGGATTTGAACCCATATACATCCAACATGTCCCTTATTTCCATCATGTATAACGTATTATGGAGAGACAGCATGTCAGCAAGACAGCCCTAACTCAGAATGTCAATATAAATGGTTTCATGTCCGGAGATTATCACACTTGGAGGAAACAAGGAAGAAAAATGTTAAAATAACATCTCATACACTAATAGAAGGATTTATGCAAACACCGCCTGAAACTAAAATGACAAAACCTTTTCTTTTTTTTTTCAAGTTCCAAGAAGATCAAGAGAAAAGTTGCTACAATGCATTACAACTGTATCAAATACTCAACCACAGCAAAGGAGAGTTGAAACTAATTTTCACCTTAAGGAGCTCGGATGAGCGGAAGCCACCAATCCACATGAAACACCTTTCAGCTGGTGTTTTCCACATTCCTGACAAGATGTGGAAAACATCAGCTTTTGCTGCAGTACCCTTCAGTCTAAAAATGTCATCGTAGTGAGCAATGACATTGTCAATAACGGTACGAAGTTCAGTGTCACCCGCATGTGAATTAACAGCAGCCCTCAACTCATTTATCTGCCTGTTGTGCTCCTCTAGCCACCTGGAATATTCCACATCAAATGCCAGAGCTCCTACAGAAGACAAACAATTAAAACAACAATGTTTTACCATCAATTATCAGTTAAGTGGGAACATATATACACATGTTAAATATACGGGCGTGTTCTTATGCCAGGCAGTTTAGGAATATAATGCTCCTGTTGCCAGAATATGATTTTAGACCATTGATTAGCTTGATTCTTGCCTAAATGTCTGGTCCAAATCCAGTCTGACAACATATGAATCTTGTGTTTCCAGACCGTCTGGCAAGAGAATATGACCTCATTATATACACATTTATACACACATGTATGTATATATATACATATCTATACATCTTAGCTTCACTAGCCCCAATAAAGTGAACATAAAACACATGAAATAATCTAATTTATCATGTTAGCAACTACATCCATATTTAATATGACAAACATAGAGAAATCTACAGGACAAACATTTAACCCCAGATACTCAGACCCAATTGCAAACGATCGGGATGCCCAAATAACAGAAAAATCCAAGACAAGGAAGCTGTAGAAGTATCTAACCAAAAATAATCGACTTACTACACACATGGTGATGGAGAGAATACCTAACCCTAAATGTACTGTGGGGGAGATTGATGAGATGACTAGGTTACTGGTTATCCTGGATGGCGTTAGATTGGTTCCCTCTAGGAGGGACAACAGAAGGTGGAAGTTGGATCACTCTGGGTTATACTCATGCCATTCTTTTTGTTCCTTCATTCAGGATAATGGTTCTGCGGAGGAGTTCCCTCCTTACCCTCAAATTTGGAAGGCTAAGACCACCCCCCTCCCAAAGGTTAAAATTCTTCTATGGAAGGTTGCCATTGGAAAAGTAAATACTTGTGACACTTTGCAGAGGCATCGCCCCTTTATGTGCCCTTCACTGGTGCACTCTTTGCAATATGGACGGGGAAAGCGCGGATCATCTGTTCATTCACTGTCCCTACTCCTTAAAGGTGTGTGTGGTCATTACTTCTGCAGGAAGTTAGTGCTGCTTGGGTAATTCCTAAAGGCTGCTTTCATCTGTTATCCTACAAGATTGATGCGCTGGGTAGGGGGAAGAAAGCTAAAGTTCCGTGGGGTTGCTTGGTGCATGCAGTGTTTTGGAATTTATGGGTTTGGTTACTCCTGTTTTTAAAGGATTTGGCTGTCTCTTCTATTATGCGAGATTAGTTAGGGGTTGTGAAGTGATGTGTTGCTCTTTTCTTTTTTCCTGGGTGGCCTTTTTGTTTGCTTTTGTCCTCTTTTCCTTTGTTTGTTTTGGTCTTGAGGTTGCTGTTTACTTTTGTTTTGCTCTTGTGGATTCCTTATCCACTTGCTTGTTTCTTTGTTTATCTCTTTGATTTTATAAAGTTTCTATTAAATAAATAAATAAATAAACTTCTTAAACATATATATGCATTTCAAGGCAGGCTACAAAAATATACACAACTGTGGTTATTAAGTCCAGGAAAAAGTAAGAATCAGTAGATGAGATTAATAAGTTCAAATACCATTTCCACTCATCGAATGAGATTGATCTCCAGAGCTTGAAATGAATATTCCCTACAAAATGTAAAACATTAGTATGATACAAAACATCCATTGTCTGCCGAGTGAAAAATGCATATAGGAAACCAACCTGCTGGCGGGCACGCTGAAGCTCTTGCTCAAGCTGGGTTAATTTCAGCCGGCTACTCTCGAGCTGTTGTACATATGCCTGAATAGAAGAAACAGATGGAAATAATGTAAAGGCATACACGAATATAATGTCACTTCCCAGTAGCTACGACTTATAATGAGATAGAGAAAGATTGCACTTAACACATAAGTGCACTGAACTTACAATCGCAGTTAGTCTAATAATAATGACAACAATGTAAAAGGGTAACAGATAATAAATTTATAACATTTGGTGACCTACCTTTTTTCTTAATCTGCTTTTCCTGGCAGCTTCACGATTTTGAGCAAGTCTTCGCAGTGTCTGTAAAACATTGATTCAAACTAGGGTAAGTTGATAATCATGCAAGACAACACTTTAATAATATATTCAGTTGAAATTATCAAACCTTTTGATCACCAGGTTTTTCTTTTGACCTGTCACTCGAATCCGAAACTAGAAGACCAGTCATTTGATTCAGTTCAGTCTGCACAAAAACAAAAAAATTAAATTCACCACCAAAAAACAGCTGAAAATCACAATGTTCTCACATGCAAAATAATTTCCGTATGGGAAAAATAAGGGATATGTCACTTTGAATCCTGGATACAAAAATAACTAAAGAAGTAGGCACTCTTAGAGGAAAACTATATGAATAAAGACGAGATGAACCAGAATTTATAAGCAGCAGATACTGAAAACTGAAACCAAGAGATGTTACCCTCTGATTTTTATCTTCTGTGTCATCTGTTGAAGTATCAGTCCTAGGGCTTCCATCTGCCATACTGGACTCCCCCCAGTTCTCGTGATTGCTACGAGATACAGAAGGCAAATTTGGTTGTGCCTCTTTTTGCAGTGGCAACAGCTGAGATCCACAATACAAACAGATAAGTTTATATCTGAAGATGCAAAAGACTGGATTCCACAATGTGTTCAACCTTATTGGTCTTGCAATCATTTTATTTTATTTTTGTTTTGTTTACTTTAGGAGAGGGTGATAAACAATTACCTTATTTAAAGAGCCAAATTGGGCATCACTACTCCCCAGTGCCTGGCTACTTAATTTATTTTGATTAAATACAGGACCTAAGAAATCCAAAGTAATCAAATCAGAAAAAGGAGTCCGAAGCAAGTAAATACCATAGTACAACAAGAATGAAATATGATCAGAAACTTTCTGCACATATATACATACAGTCCCCTTCTATTGAGGGACACCCTTTAGGGTCCCCTACGAATTTTTTCCAAAGATCCAAACCATCTATTTTTGAAGTCTACATATATAGATCATCCTTGCAAAAAATTAGACAAATCCGAAACCGTTTCAACATCTAATTGTATCCTACAAAATCAATGAACACGGTGAAGCACTTAAATTTCAATAATTCAATTGAATGGTCAAATGATATCAAATTCAAGTGATTTTTTGTAGAGATAATCATTGAATGAACAGTTTGGATTAGTGAAATACAAAACGGAGTGAGCCCTACAAGGGTGTCCCTCAAAAAAGCTTATTTGAGGAATCCCTCAACTTATATATATACATGCTCGCATTTCACACAAAAAAATTTAAACACAAACACAATTAGAATCATATTTCTGTATCTTACTCCCACGCTAGAAGCTAGATGTGCCTCTGAAGTCACACTTCAGAAAGCCAAAGATGATTAGAATTTCGAATATAACAGTAATTTTCAAGCATGAAGTAGGAGTACAACTCAATTAATTGACCGTTCTAATGAGAACCTAGATGTTGACTAGAAAATATTCACAAGAAAAAGCACTAAGCAAATCTTATTCATAACCTTATTTACTGAGTATGGACAGGAAAAGACAAAATAAAGGTTAGCCGTGGCAAAATTAATAGATACGATACGAAATGAACAATCATTCTACGCACGATAGGGCAAATGAATCTTAGAATCAGGGAAAACGTCAGAAAATACTAATGAAATCAGTAACTTGAAGAAACATCCATACAAAAAAAAATGCCAGTATTCCAATCTACTTCTGATAAACACCAAGATATTTGTTACATACTTCTCCCAATGTCAACAGCATCCTCTATGCGAAAACCAAGAGTTTGCTCTAGAGTTCCAAAGTCTGAAATTCGAGATGAACGAATGGTGCTCCCCTCTGTACCACTGAAAGCACATATAGTTAGAACCACGACTACCAAAATTGACAGATGCAATTCAACAAACAAGCCATTAAAGCTATGTTCATTAGCCAGAATGGTAAGACGAAAAAGGCATATTTGCAAATTGTAATTAAACTATCCACTGAGAGACAAATGTGAGAATGTTACGAAACCATCTTCAATCATAATGCAACCAGATGAAGGAACTTGTATAGTCTGAAAATATACACTAATTTTGACATTTCATATCAGGATTGAATGATTAACAGAT
This sequence comes from Prunus avium, assembly GCF_002207925.1. Next base: position 106,915 of record NW_018921337.1, read on the forward strand.
CCTAATAACCATGAGCACCAAAATTGAACAAAATGCAATTCAACCAACAAACCATCAAATCCATGTCGTTACCCAGAATGATAATGCCAAAAAAGTACCATCACAAATCATAATCCAACTGCCCACTCAGAGACAAATGTGAGCATAAGAAAACTCTCCATAATGCAAACAAACAAAGAAACTTGTACTGTCTGAAAATCTACAATAATTTTGACATTTCATTTCAGTATTGAATTGTTAACAAATTAAAAGCCATGAGAGCCATCTTAAATAGCATATGTCCTGTTTTTTGATTTTGGGATCACTAATCATACTCTTGTAGAAAATAAACTAAAGGAAATGAGACTTCAGTCCCAAAATTAATACTAAATAAAAGATAATCCACCATGACAAGAAGGAAATTTCCAGTAATATTAAAAAATACTGTAACTATGTTTGCTTAATTGAACAGAGACATTTTTTTGACAGAAATTGGGAACAACTCCTCCTCTCCATAATACAGCAATAGCTTCTAGTTGCTCTTTCTTTAGTCCTCTTTGTTGGCTGTATTTTATGTTTAACTACTCAATCCTACATATACTGACAAATCACAGATACAGCCACCTTTCCTCAAATCATTATCTAGACCATTCATACACAATTATGCCAAAAAATCAGTGCGCTATTTGACCAAATTTGAGCTGGTTAAAGCTTCAATCCGATAAATTCCCAAAGATAACTTGTAACTTAGCTTTCTATTTAGCTGTGCATGGTGCGGAAAAGATGGATTAACTTCAGATACTGATGTTATACGCTGTTCAGGTTACATTATAGAAGACTTGGAGAAAGACCTAACATTACTTAAGTGATTGTGGTTCCATTCCACTTGTTAAACCTTAATAATTCTGTTCCTTTCCGGATACTACCAACTAGCAAATAAAGCAAGATATTCTAATTTCAGCGGCATATGCTACCAACATTTGTACTACATTAAAACTCAAATTCATGTTCTACTAGCAGAGAGGCAGAGCCAGACCGCGGCTGTAAAACTAACTGAAAGCCCAAGGAAACTAATTCAGACAGAATTACCATTAGAAAAGACAAACCACTCAAAACCAAAGGAGCTGTACTGCCTATGAAAACTTAAAACATAAGAATACTAAAATAAAAATGGAAAAAATAAGTGGAAATTAATTACAGTGTAAGAGATTACTGACGTGGGATTGGAAGTGGGTACTGGAGGAACAAAGCTCGGCATCTCGGTCACGACTTTATTACCGTCATTTGCACCAGTTTTAACTGTTCTACTGCCCATGGATCAACATCATCATCATCACCACCACCACCACAAACCACCAGAACCACCTGATCCCAAAGCCAAAGAGACCCTTGAACAACCCCCTTCAAAAAATTAACTAAAACACAACACTCTGAAGCTCCTAAACTACAAACTCCTATCTACCCAATTACCAGAAAGATTAAAACTTTACAAAGACATATACACAAATAGAACCCAAACCCCAATCAAAAGCCACGTCCTGACGGGAAAATTGAACCTTCAGAAACCCCACAAGCAGAAATACAACATAGCCCAGTTAACCCAAAGCTTACCAATAGTAGAAACTGTATGAACAAGCCGCCAAGTTTGAAGTAAAACCAAGGCCAACTCCACCAAAGTAGATGAAGAATCAGAACTCAAGACACTGAATTTCCACAAATTAAGCAATACCCAGAAGCTAAAATTGAAGGAATAGCCCAACAAAACCCTAACCCGAGAAGCTTTAACAGGATAAATACCAAGTCCCTTTGACCTTTTGATCGTAATATAGTATTATATACCATCACTTCTCTCTCTAAGGCTGGAAAATTCAACAGGCCCACCTTGAATTTTGAGCAAATATTTTAACTTTATTAATTTTCTTGAAGAGGTTGGAGAGAGAGAGTAGAAGAAGCGTGACGTCCAGATCATCCCAATCTCTTCCATACGTCCTTTTCTTCTCTGCAACTTTTTCCATCTTTCAAAGCTCGCCATTTTTTTTTAATTTCTTTCATTTCTTTTTTGTCTTATTTTACCGCTTTGAAGCATTAGCTTTTCCTCAATTTTATGTAAATACTAGAACTTCCGCGAAAGTTTGACAAAATGTCACACTGCCCCATCTCCTTTCAGCTTATTCTTTTCTTAACCAATTCACTTCATTTAAATTGGTAACCAGATTTCAAACTATCTTTACATAAGCGATTTTGGGGGAGGGGTCGATTACAGGACCTCGAGTGAAGAAATGATTGCTCTTAACCACTTGAACTATAAGCTCATTTCAATTGAGTTTCAAACATTTAATCATACCACATTTTAGTTCAGAAGTCTCAACGCAAATGCATCATAAAATTAATGAAATGAGAGCAAAAATTATATTTAATGATTAAGTTAGATTTTATCTTAATGTGCATATTTTACAAAATACTACATGCAATATAGGAAATTAAATTTTTTAGTAAGAGAATACGATTTTCTCTTTCACCAAAAAAAATACGATTTTCTCTTCAATATATTTTTATTTATACTTACAATTGATAACTTTCCTACATGAAAACTTTTCAAGACCAGTGACCAAAAAAAAAGGGAATTTAATGTTTTTTTTAAAAAGAAAAAAGTTATGCAGGTGGAATTCTGCTTTGTAAAATACGTTGTCCTTGTAGTTGTACATTGTAGCTGTAGGGATAGGGCTGTAAATGTGAATGCATGACCACTCACAACAAGCAAGTCAATTATTGCTTCTAATTGTTCTACAAGATTAGGTAAGCTCGGGAGCTACTAAAATTTAGGGAACTTGAGTGGTTGCTTTCAAAATTTGAAACTTTACATTCTAATTTCTCTTCAACTCCCTAATGTGTGAAGTAAAAGCTTTTAGTGCTTCGGTAAGAACGCTTTCTTTTGAGTTACAACGATATTCCATTCTAAGGGCTCGAGAGGAGTTTCAAACCCAGAACAACTGGGTGATAAGGGGGAGGGCAAACCACTAGGCCACTCCAAGTCCTTAATAGCAACCCTTTCTATATTACAAGATTTCTACTGCTCCAAAATCTGTTGTAGTAGCAAGTAATGGTAGTTTCCTAGTTTTAGTGAAGTTTAAGGGGCGTATGTCTATTTGTTGGAAAAATGTGAATAAAATGTATGTATGTTGTCGTCCAACGAATAGCAGCCTTCAATTCTCGAGTTGCCCATTTAGAAGATCTCATAAGTTTTGCCTCACTGTCTGCAATGACTTGTCTACCCTTTCAAAGCAAAAGTCCAAATTGGTATCTTCGAGTCAAAAAATGCTTGTTTACTACCACCACCTATGATATAGTTGACGCTTTTGCAAATCATATTTTGTGTTGTTCTCTTCTTTATCCCAAAAAAAAAAATTTACTTTTGTAGGAAAATTATGTTGTATAAATAAAAAGATAAACAAAATTTATTTTGTTATTGTTTGTGCAAATAATATATGGGGAGAATATTCGCTTTTAGATTCTTCGCCCTTTGAACTTCTTTCTCACTCTTTAAAAAAGACCAGAGTAAATAAACCACACCCAGCTGGTATTGGCCAACGGCCTTCCGATGCCTAAGTTAATTCGATTGAATCTATGTGAAATAATAGCTAAAAAGGGTGCGGAGATTTCTCTAGGGTGAGAACCGGGTGGCCGGAGCCATGTGGAGAGACAAAAATGGATGCAGCTAGGGATGCCGTCGGCTAGGAGAGAGGGAGAGAGGAGCTTCGACTGTTTTTGCAGCATTTCTGAGCTAGGTTTAGAGTTACCTTTAGTGTTTATAGGAGCCTCGGAGGCTAGGGTTTTGCAAAGAATAAACTCTTATTAGGAAGGAGTTTATTCTTTCCCCAAATTGTAGAGATTGAGTCCATTAGGGATTTGATTGAGATCAAATCTCCTAATTTGATGATGATAATATCTCTTAATTAGGATAATATCTAAATTGGTGGTATTATCTTATTAAATAAAGATAGTATCCCATATTTAAGATATTATCCCTATTTTTAGTATTAACTAATTGACCGAATAAATGAGCTCAATTAATTAACATAAAAGATATTCTTCTTGTCCACGTGGCATCTTGTAATTTGCTCCCGCAGTTATTTATGTATAGGAGTAGGCATATGAGTTGGAAAAATTCAAGTACCGACCATATCAAACCACAAATCTGATTTGGTTTGAAAATATTTATTTATTTTTATACTTTGTGACAATCTGATCTGAATCAAAAGTTCCTATAAAAACATTCGGGTTCAATAATGCCTAGTCCATTGGTAAATCGAAACATGACAAAATTAATTTTTTTTACTGGGCTTGTCACCTTTTTATTGGAATTTGGAATATTTTAGGTTGTTATAAGGTAGATTTTGATTAACTTATAAAATCCTCCAGTTTTATACTTGAATTAGAACTCTCATTTTGTTGGCACTAAAACTGAACAGATAGAGATGAGTGCAACTTACAAGTGGTGAGGACGATCTAGCAGATCGATTGAATGATAGATGCAGATTCTTCTTGTCCTTGGATGCAGATCCTGAATAGAAGAGAGTTGAGACTCGTAAGGTCTATGGAACTGGTGTGGAACCAGCCTAAGACCCTCTGATGCCAAAGTAAGTTTGTTTCTAAGAGCTCTTGCTGTTGACCATATAAAAGTATAAAAGTCAAACTGAAAAGTCTTACCCCTGTATTGTAGTGGAGGGGCCTATTTATAGAGGGCATTTCGTATGCTCTTAGTACTTAATTTCGATGTGGGACTCGTGGGAGGGCCCTATGAGGTTGACCCGAGTCCTTAGATATTTCGGGCGGGTGCTTCGAGGTTGATTCTGCAGAATCGGTAAGGGATACCGATTGTAGGCTGTGTTGGGCCTGTAGCGATATTTTGCTGCTTTGAGACAATATCAGCGGTAGCCGATGCCGATTGTTCGGAGCCTTTGGGCATTTGGGGAGTTTAAGCGATCCACGTGTCAATGGATGAGTGGATGATCAGATATGGTACAAACACATTTCAAGCATTAGGGATGAACTGTGTCTATGACAAACCACGTGAATACGGGTTCCGCCTAAGTCCATGCTACACATGAAAGCCTCGTAGAGTTGCCTTGTCTTAAGAAAAGGCCCATGGACAAGCAAGTCCAGTATGTGGAGTATAATGAGGTGGATTTTGGTGAGAGGTTGATAGTGCAAATTTCTCATGGGAGAATATTCGCAAGAGATTCTTCACCCTTCTAGCTTCCTTCTCTCTCTTCCTCCTTCATCCCAGCAAAATAGACAGAGGTAAATAGACCACATCCGGGGGGTGTTGGCCAAAGGCCCTCCGATGCCTAAGTTAGTTAGATGATCTTCCTCCTTCATCTGCTTGGAATTTTGGCCAATGCTGCCCACCTCAATGTTCATGAAAGGGATAGTGATATGAGGGGGAATGATCGCCTCTGTTTCATATGCCAAGGAAAATTGGGTTTCGCCAGCTGATCTCCTTTTGGTAGTACGATAAGCCCATAGAACTCCAGAGAGCGTATCTACCCATTTCCCTTCAACGCCTTATAGTCTTTTCTTTAGGCAGTCCATCAAAATTTTGTTAGATGCCTATGTTTGGCCATTGCCTTGCAGATATCATGAAGTAAATAAGTGTTGCTTGATGCCATACTTCGCAAAGAATCTTGTGAACTACGACCCATTGTCGGTGACCAGCGACTGTGGGCAGCCAAACCGACAGATGATGTTCTTCCAAATAAATCGCTCCACGTCAACTTCTTTAGTAGACGATAGTGCTTCGGCCTCGATCCATTTAATAAAGTAGTCGGTAGTGATGATCATCATGTCCTTCTTAGTAGGTGTTGCCGACATAAGACCCACTAAGTCAATGGCTCATTGCATGAATGTCCATGGACTGTTCCGTGAATGGTAAACTTCGGCTGGTAGACTAGGAACTAGCTTGTATAGTTGGCATCAATCACATCTTTTGACATACTCCATGGAATTATGGCACATAGTAGGCTAGAAGTAGCCTACACTTAGAGATTTCTGGGCGAGTGACCTGCCTCTAGAGTGGTTGTTGCACTCTCCGTCTTGAATTTGGTAGAGCACCTCAAGTGTTTGAGGATATTTTATACATGTGAGATGAGGATCGGAATATGATATGTGAATGAGCTTGTTGCCTTGCATGTTGTCACGGCTTTCTGTTGGACCTTTCAAGCTTCGGACTTGTCTTTTGGAAAATTTTCATTCACCAAGTAGTCGATGATGGGGTCTAGTGTAACATCCCAACCCAAATGAATTATTGTTTAATTAATTTGTGGAATTTACAATTTTGCCTTGGGAGGTAGGGTCATTTTGGTCACTTTTTAATTTTGAAGGTTTTTGGAGAAACGAGTGGCATGGTTGCGTAGAGCTCGTCGATATGAGTTCATAAACACGTAGTTGGCTCCAATCAGAGTTTTAACGAAGAAATTATGATGTACGGAAGTGTAGTGGCACAACTGTAAATATCGCGAAGTTCAAATTTAAGTACAGGTCATATTTCGTTTCTCTCTCTCTCTCTCTCCTCTACGCACAGCCAGATTTTCAACCGGCAATATCATTGCCGTTCGGCCACCAAATTGGACGGCACAAGTTGCAAAATCTTCGTCTCTTCCTCCTTTACACGTCTATACCCATTTCCACCTTCGAAACTTCAAGCCGAAAACTCTTGTTCGTCGTCAGAACTGTTCGTGCGATTTCCAGCGATTCCAACGGCCAAAATTGTTGAACCAGGTATGAAACTTCATCTACTCTTTGTGCTATGCCTGTTTATGTGCTTGGTTTGGGTTAATTGTGAGGTTTTATAGATCGATTCTTAAATTCATTTTTTATCGACGATTTCGACTTCGATTCGACTAGTCCCGGTTAGTTTTTGGCCTTGGTCCAAGAACAAAAGTTGATCCCCAAGTTCGCCTGAACGTATTGGTATTAGTCTTGACCGGTGGTTTGGAGATTTTCCAATCGCCGGAATTTACTCAAATCACCCACACGTTGCCGGCGCATTGTTGTGTAGATACAGCTGCACCAAAATGGATTAAGCTGCATCCTCAACTTGTGATACTCGCAAGTGCACGAACCGTTGGTAGTTTAGCGTATGTAAGTGCGAGGTCGATTCCACAGGGATTGGTGATTGAATGATCCAATTTAGTTTCCCTACACAAAACAGAAATGAAAAAACTGTCTCAGATTTACGCATATTAGGCGATATCCGGGTTCGATATGTTCGGACCTTTGGATCGGCCTCATTTCCAAGTATGTTATTCTCTGTATCTCTAGGATCATGTAGAAACTTACGGATCGAGAATCAGAGTCCCGGATTCTCTAAATCAATGATTCTAAGGTTACGGAAAACGGTGACCGTCCGATCATGCAATCGGGAACGATCCGACTGCTCGATCGAGACCAAACTTGCAGGACGTGTTAAGTAGACCTTGTCGAACCTGTAGGAACCTTTAGAATGTAAATCGGAGGTCGTGGGCCCGTGGGCCCAGTTGACCAATATGACTAGTTTGACCGGATAGTTGACCAAGGGTCTTTTAAGACCGTCTCATCCCTTGTTAAGTACTAAAATGGCCTTAGGGATTTTCTTAAAGGACATGCACCCACTGTGAGTCGAGAGAGCTAGGGTTTCGATTTAAAGTTTAGTGTTGAGTTTGATTATTAAATGCCCACGTTCTCTCTCCTTCAATGGCAGCATAGGCTACGTAGACTCACACTGGCGAGGCATTATGCATGAAATGTTTCACACACATCCCGAAAAAACAGTTATTGAAAAAAAGAATAAATAAATAAACACAGAGCTAGTCAAACAAGTTATATAAAGTCCAGAGCCTTTCTCTAAAAGACTAGAGCTTTCTTTTACTTTATGCATTTCTTCTGACAAAAACAAAATTCTTTCTGCATTTCTTCGTCTAACAAAACAAGACTCATTCTCTCTTTTTCAGGATGAAGTTCAGAATCTCAAACCAACCCTAGACTATGGTAGAAGATCAAGATTTGATAGAGGTTGTAGAGAGGTACGGGTACGGCACCCACATATGGGAAGCTGTAGCCAGATTTCTTGGAACAAGAACACGCAGAGAATGTCAATCTCTGTGGGCTGAGTGGCTCGACCCCCAAATAAGAAGAGACGAATGGAGCGAAATGAAGGATACAAAGCTTCGAGAGCTGTCTAGAATAATGCCAGCTCAGTGGCAGACTATTTCAGAGATTTTCAACAGCAGCCGTACTGCAATGGCTTGCCAACTGAGGCACGCATTCATCCTTGAAAACCCACAGGTATGTATTCCTTCAATTTGATATTCGGTTGAAGAATTGTGTTTAGGGTTATGGGCCTTAGAGAATTTTGGGGTTTTTTCTTTTTTCAGAAAATTTTTGGCCAAGAAGGACCATCAAGCTTCACTAAAAAAGCTGGCCCATCACAGGTAAGCATTTCTTGGGCTTTTCAATTTGATTTCTGGTTCTCAAATTGTTATTAGAAGTTATGTTCTTTGTCTTTTGAGAATTGGTTGGGATTTTAAGGTTATGGGTTTTTTGTTCTAAAAATAACTCTCCATGAAAGCCCAAGGCAGAAAAGCTAAATGGCCCAAAGAGGAACCCACTAGAAGCATACACCGCCCAAAGTTGTCCTCAACGGCAAAATTGACAAATATTTACGCATAAGACAAAAGGTCATCAAAATACGGTCAAATAGGTGTTTTCCCTTCTTTAGTCGTAGTGAAACGAACACGAAGTGAACCTCATTTTCCCTTCTCAGAAATCCAACAACTCAACAAAACCTACCAAGGTATGCTCTGGGATTTGGTTATTCTATTTTGAGAAAATTAGGTTTAGGGTTATGGAGTTAAGTTGATTTCAGGTTCTGGGTTTGTTAATTTGATGTTTGATTCGTTGAGACTTCTTGTATTTAGATTTAGGGTTTTGGAATTATTGATTTGATTTTTTGGGTTTTTGTGTATAGAGAACCAACAATCAGCCGAAATCAGGGGAGAAGAAGCTTTTCTTGAAGCGTTCAACTCCAAGGATCAAAATTGATTTGGGTTTTGATGAATAAACATGTATGGAAAGTTTTCAAAACTCTTGATATACTCTCTCAAATAGTTAGTAGTTATACACATTTTTCAATTGTGCCATCTCAAATAGGTTCTTTGGCACTACGAATCGCTCCGAACAAAACCGCAGAGGGTTGTGTGTGCTTTGGACCGTGTGTGAGTGGACATTTGTTTTCTAAATAGTTTTATGAAACTCTTGGATTGTGATTATTAATTGTTTTGTTTTATGGAATTGATAATTTATGATTTCCAGTTTTCTAAATAATATTTTATGCATATTTGAATTTAGTTTGAGAACGGTTCTGAAGGATTTTTCATGGTCGAGTTAAGTTAATGAATTGTTTATGGTATTTACTTTCTAAGAGTTCGGTTTTGGTTGGAATGATTTTTATTTAATTTATTCGTGGTTTAGTACTAGAGGTTGATATTAAAATGCTTTTATATGATTTAATTTTACAATATGTTTCGGGAGGATTTATAAGTGGTAATTATGCGAGTTTGTCAATTAATTATTTAGTAAGGATTTTATTTGTGGGCTTTTATTCGGTTTTACTTCGAGAATGTTTTGATAAGTTTTTATTGGTTGGAAATCAAGATAGCAAAATTTGGGTTTATTTAACGCTTTAAAAACGGGGTTTCGTCTATATTTAAGTGTCGAGAAGTGGATTTCAAACCCACCCTAGGTACCCAGATCCCGTTGCCTTCAAAAGTTATTGGTTGCCTTCGGAAAAGTATAATTGTTGTATGTGGAAAAGAATATAACGGTTGCCTTCTAAAAAGTGAATCGTATGCCTTCGGTAGTGTCTGTGCACATGACTAGGATTGCATGTGCCTACATAGAAACTACTCTGTAGGTATCCGGCCAGAGTATATGACTTTTACCTGTGTTGACTACACATGTGCTCGCCCAGTGGTTTTCCTGTACCTGCAGTAAGGTTATTTTGTAGGTGTTCGGCCAGTGTATTGCCTGTACCTGCTTATGTGGGTGTATGGCTAGGATTTTTCCCCGCCACCTGCCCGGCCAAGATTTTCCCCTGCCACCTGCCCGATTGTCTACACAGGTGTTTGACTAGTTTCCCCATTTCCCAGTTGCCTCAGTGTATTGCATGTACTCGTATCACAAATGCGAGTGTCCGACCAATGATTTTTCCCAAGGATTTTCCCCTGCCACCCTCCCGATGTACTACATAGAGTTGGCCAGTTTTTCCCCATAAGTATACTTGGGTGGAGAATTTTTGTATGAATTGGATTGAGATTGGATTTCGGATGAATTGTAGTTTTGAGCTTGCTTGATTTATTGAATTCAAAGAATGGTTTGAAACTTGAGTTTTGTTGAATTATATTCTTGAGTTACTCGATATTTTGGATTTAAATTGACAGGACCCACCTCGAAATTCTCGAAATTCGGGACGAATCCTATAGTATTTCTGACATCATACTAATGCCGGGCCCGCTTACTAAAAAGGGACAATACCTTCTGCCAAAATTTCGGCAGAGCCTCCCCTGAAAAATAGACTTTTCCAAAAAAATTCAACTTGATAAAAACACATTTATACAATCCTAACAGCAACATGTACAAGATAATGTCATGCAATGAACATATTAGGCCTCCGGCCTTACAATCAGCCTTAACATGGGCGACATCAGAGCAGTCTAAGAGTTTAAGTTTACAAACGAAAATAAAGTTCAACAGAAGATAAACGAACATAAGTTTATCCTACATAAGCTCGGGCTTGGAGTTCACGACTTGATACGGCCGTTCGATTTCAAGACGATCTATTGCCTGTGGGGCGCAAAACGGAAAACTTGTGAGTGGACAAAAACAAAGTTTGTTATCTTTCAACATATAATAACCCCACCATTTAGAAAACGATGCTAAAAACAACATTCATTCAAATTCGACGTATCGCTTTGTATATATATATATATAGTTAAGTCAAACCAGTGTGAAATCCATAATTCGTAACAGTATACTATCACCCATCCCATTCCAAAACCTTTCCCAACTACTCTCTCGAAAAGCATGCCCATTGGCACGGCAAGCGAGGAAGTATCTTCACCGACAAATAAGAATGAAAAGATAAGTACATATATATTTATTTATTTATTTATTTAAGTACGACCACTACCAAACTTGTATCGGGGAAACAATCCAACCGAGGAATTGTTTGAGTAGTCCACATAGAAGAATCCTCAATTGACCATGTGTGTAACAACCCAATTCTTAATTATTATTTAACTAATATTTTAACAAGGAAAAAGACTAAACTACCCTTAGAATATTTTATTAGGTTTTAAATTGACTTGTTCACTGGGGAAGAATTTGGGAAAACTACTTATACCGTTGTGTAGAGCACGACGAAACGAGTCCGTAGACACGTAGTGGACTCGAATCGGACTGGTAATGAAGAAATTACGAGCAAGATACTGAAAAAGGACAAAAAAGTAATTTTCGAAAAATCAAATTTTTTTAAAAATCAGATTACCTCTCTCTCTCCTCATTCTCTTCTTCCTCGCGCAAAACCCCCTACCCGTTACTGTTCATTCAAACCAGCCCAGCCACCACCCACCTCCACCAAACCGCACCGGACCAGCCAAGACCTGACCGGCGTCGCACCCACAGCCGCTCCGACCTTCCTCCTGCCTCCGCCGACGCCACAGCCACCGGAAACAGCCCGGAATTGGCTGGTTTTTCTCCGAATTTCAAGCCTCTCGTTCTCCCTCCTCCGGCCACCAAATCGGAAGAATTAGGTATGGTTTTTCGACTGATTTTCGTGCTCTAGCTGCTGGTTGGGTAGGTTTTCAGAGATTTTAAAGTTTGACAGGACGATTTACGAGTTAAGTTTCTGCCGGTTTGCGTCGTCGATTTTAGTAACTTCCAGCCACTTTTTGGCCATAGTCCAAGAACAAAAGTAGTTCCAAATTAGGTGTTTTACCTGGACTAGGAGTTTGGGCCGGCGGTTTGGAGATTTTCCGGCCGCCGGAAATTGTTATGCACACCCACGCGCTGCCGGCGCGTGGACGGCACGCGAGCCAGGTATTGGGGACCACTCTTGGTCCTAGGATGATCCTCGTATCCTCACGAGCGCGTAGCAAATCGCGGATCTTAATTCGGATAACGTTTGAACCCCGAACGGCTAGGACATGTCGCTCCGGTGGCACGAGGATGGAATTGACGGAAACTAATGGAATTGACGGATTAATAAATGGGTACACCTAGGTGGTAGATTAAAGTGATTTCTATGCTTTTAAGAATTTAATGTTTGTTTAAGTATGTGATTAAATCTATAGATATAAATATGTACGCTTTGATTTCAGTACAAGTATGATAAGAAATGGTTTAGTTTTATAACTGAGTTTTTTTACAGTGGGGGTTAGTATGTTTCTCTACTATGTTTCTAAAGCTTTGTTTTTGGTCCACTCACCCTTTCCGTGTTTTGCGCCCCCAGGCAGTAGGCGTGCATAGTGAGCCACCATTGGGCCGAGTCCAGCTTCTGCCACACTCCTTGACGACGTAGGGACTTGTATAATTATTTTATACTTGTAGTTTTCTGTATAGAGCTCTGATATTGCCCTTGAAGTATACTTAACTGTTGGAATGTATTTATTTTGCATGCTGGCAGTTGGTGTACAGTTTTCCTTGCTTTTCTGACAGGTGTAACTTTGGGTTTGGTCTAATGACAGGGGAGACTCTGCTGAAATTTCGGCAGAAGTCAAACTCCATTTTTAGTAGCACTTTTGAGTAAAAGGGCAATAAGGTCAATTTTGTCCAGCACCTGCCAGGTGTCGGACACGCACAGGGTTCGGCTCGGATTCCAAAGTGGAATTTGGGTCGGGTACTGTCAATGTGGCTAGGAAAAAACTCGTCCAACTGGGGACTGAGCTCACTAGTACGTACAACAAAATCTTCAATACTCGTACGCCTGTGACAAGTCTGAGTTCAGTTTTCCTTTTACCATTTTCCCTGTGCCACCCTGTTTCTTCCTTATTTTTGTGACACATGTCCTCTCTCACTTACCATTAACCTAACTCTGTTAAATATAATAATTATTCAAAAGAGATTTCATCATCTTCTCTACAACCCAGCGGCAACCTCCTTTGCACCCACAACCCCAAGCCTCCCTTTATCTCTCTAAAAATTGCCAAACCAGATCAAGATTGTTGAATTAAGCCACCTAATCTCCACTTCGAGTGCATTATCAACCGTGACCCTTGCTTTCCCTTCCTCATCAAATCAGAATTTTCTCTCGAAACGACCACTTGCTCTCCGCCTCAATGATGCCGGAAAATCTTGAAAGGTCTCCATTTTAGGTCTTTCAGTTCTTCAAATTTTCAGCCTTGGAGTCTTTGGATGTTTGCTAGATCCGTTTCCTCCCAAAAACCAGGGGAGGGGGGTTGGGTGGAGAACGTGGGATGGTTGTGGTGGTCGGCTGTTGGAGTTGGGTGGGTTGGGTGATTTGTTGTCGGCTGCTGGGTTGCTGGGTTTTTGCTTTTTTAGTTTCAATGTTTTTTAATTCAATGATAACTTAACAAAATTAGGTTAATGGTAAGTGAGAGAGGACAGGTGTCAAAAAAATAAGGAAGAAACAGGGTGGCACAAGGAAAATGGTAACAGGAAAACTGAACTCGACAAGTCCCGTGCGAAGACTAACCCCACTAAGGGTCTACGAAACACCCCGTCAAGGGTGCCCGGGTTCCAACATATCCAAGTATCACAAAATTCAAAGTATCCAATTCCAGTATTCCAAATCGGGGGAGGTACTTAGGGTAGTGCTTATAGCACTTCAAACTGACATAAACTATAATCCACTATCATTCCATAATCTCATTACCAACAAACCTCTATACCCCACACATAAGCATAGATAGAAATTCTCGAAAATAGTAAATATCAACACAAGACAATCATAATATGCTAATACACAAATGTATTTCAAATAATTTATAGAAATATCATGTTTCCACAATTAATTATATAATAAACTCAATAAACAAATAAATCATTATGCATAGCTTTCCGTCATAAAAATAATGTTTATTATTTGAAAACAAAGTCCACTCACAAGTAGTCCCACGCTGCTTGACCCTGAGAGGGTCCCGCCTGATATGTACACTGGGTTGGAGTACCTATTTAAAAATACGAGGGCGAAGTTAACATAAAATACTTCGAACAAGAACTTTAAAATAAAATCCTATTTAAAAATACGTTGCTTGACCCTAAGTGTGTGTATGACGAATGAGATGTTCCCAAGGTCCAGCTACGTCTTCTGGATGATGAAATAGCCTCGGAAGACGCTCGGTCAACCGAGTGGTCAAACTTCCCAAATTTGGTCAACCAGGCCCATGAGGCCCACGACCTCTGATCTCTGATATGAAAGTTCCAATGGGTTCAACAAAGTTTATTATATATGTCTTGCAAGTTTGGTCTGAATCGAATGGTCGGATCGCTCGCGATCGCACGATCGGACGGTTACCATTTAACCTAGTCTTTGAATCATTGAATCGAAGCATCCGGGACTCTGATTCACAATCCACGAATTCTTACATGATCCTAAAGATGCCAAGATCAACATATTTGAAATTAGAGTTGACCCAATGGTCCAAACATATTGAACCCGGATAACGCCAAATATGCATAATCCGATCGACAGTCAAACGGTAACTAAATTCAAATCCAAGCATATCGTCGTGCTCGGGACGACATAGGGATCATTTTAGAACCAAATAGGTCACCCAAACAGGGCCCACGCTCCTCCACACGCGCCGACAGCGACAGCGCGTGGGTGTCTTGAGAAATTCCAACGACCGGAAAATTCTCAAAACACCCATCAATACCTATATCTATGTGATCAGGATAACGAATGAAGCAACTTTTGTTCTTAAACCATGGGCAAAAAGTGACCGGAACTTGCAGGAAAGACCAGCAGAAAACCGGCCAAACTTTGAGTTACAAATCGAGTTTTAAAACTCAAAAATCGATCCTAATCAACCCAACCATCAGCTACAACACGTTGAGAGGATGAGAAAGCATACCTAGATCGATGAAATTGGTGGCCGAAATCGCCGAAACGAGCGATGAGAATTTTACGTTAAAACCGACCTTTTTTGGTATATTCTAGCGGCGGCTGATCGTGGTGGGGGATGGGTGGGATGGATAGAGGAGGTGGAGGTGTTTGTTTTGTTACCAGCCTTGTGGCTAGTGGTGGTCGGAAGCAATAGCAGTGGCCCAAAAGGTGGCCGACTGTACAGTTTGGGAAGGTCTGTTACACGCGAGAGAGAAGATAGATCGTGATGGAGAGAGAGAGAGAGAGAGAAATCAGATTTTAAAAACCATCTTCGTGGATCAGGAGGAGAGAATTGTGTGGAGCCCAATTGCAAGCAAGCTAGGCTTTCGTTGGAGGTGTGCCAAGAAGCCGAAAAAGTCGTGCGTGGTGGCAAAGGAGGGAACGGATGTATCCACTGCCAAATTGGGCCATAATCGGAAGTGGTTCCAAGGCGGCCGTGGGTGATGGTGCTAGAGTGAACTATGGCGTCGTTGCGGTGGTGAACATCGGATTCGGCCACGAGACCGTAAGGATTGTGGCTACTAGAGCCAACATAAGGTCATACGGCTATAAGGCTATGGCAGCCACGGATCCATGAGCTTGAACCGTGATCTCGCCCAAGGGGCCTTGCGACGGTGCAAGGGGCCTTGCGACGGTGCAAGGCTCACGGTGACAACGCTTTGTGGTGGAGCAGTGCCTATGGCCACGGGGCCAGGCGGTGGAGAGACGGCCCAGGCAGGCACGACACTCTAGGCCATGGTGCCGTAAGGTGGAGCAACAGTATAAGTCGGTGCCATGACTGTAGTCATGGTTTTAGCAGTGGAACCCGGGGGCTGGTTCATAGCCATACCATCGTGTGTGAGAGAGAGAGTCACGGATTGTGTCGTCCCGACGGTCTTACTTCTCGTGCACTTGCTTCCAACCATGTTGTTTCGAAGGCTTTAGTTGAGTGATGAATAGGAGGAAACAAGTTCCTTTGATTTGAGAGCAACACGTTGAGTATAATTTGATGCCCTCAATGAAAGCACCATATGTTTGTGCAAATTTTTCACGGAAGAATACTTGCATGAGAATCTTCACCCTTCTAGCTTCCTTCTCTGTGTTCCTTCTCGATCCCTACGAAATAGACTGGATTAAATAGACCACACCTAGGGAGTTAGCTAAAGGCCCTCCGATGCCTAAGTACTAGCCAGAGCCGTGTGTGTGGCCAGAGTTATGTGTGTGTGTGTGTGTGTGTGTGTGTGAGAGAGAGAGAGAGATAGAGAGAGAGAAATTTTGTAGGGTTTTTCGAATTACCTCATGTATTTATAGTGCTCTTGCCTTCTAGGGTTTTTCATAGAATAATTCTCATATATAAAGGAATTATTCTCTCTGGGGGTGGACACGGTTCGGTTTGGATCGATTTTTGTCTCAAATTGGAACTGAATTTGATACTATTTACCTAGTTCGATTTGGTCCAATTTTAATAAAAAAATTATAAAATTGTCTGGTTTGGGTTGAACTGATTTCGGTTTGGTTTTGAATCGGATTATTATTATTATTATTTCAAATTATTTTTTTATACATATTTCAACAGAAATTTTATTTTTTTGGATTGAAAAATTAACAAATTATTCAATTTCATACAAAAAGAAATATTAAGGGTAGAAAAGAGAGATGTTTTGAAATTGAACTTGGGTAAATATTAGTTATGAGATTAAAAATATAGTATTGGATATAAATAAATATTAAAATTATATATTTTTTAAATTTGGCCGTTTGGTTTGTTGGGGTATAGAACCAAAACGGGATCCGGTCCGAATTGATTCGGTTTGGTTTTTTGAATTGGGTTTGACTTTTTGGTCAACATGATTTTTTTTCGTTTTTTGGTCCAGTTTGGTTCGGTTCTTCGGTTCTTCGGTTCCGATGCCCACCCCTAATTATCTCCCTTAAATGGAGCAATTGAATCAATTAGAGATTTAATGAAAATCAAATTAGTTTATCTCTTGTTGGATGGTGGGATGGACCCCCACATTGAACCCCCTCATTATAGCATTTCCGGTCCAGTACAGGCCCAGACACTTGTTTGATCCAAGCCTAGATCGAATAAGGCTTAAGGGATAAGTCCAACATGACTCATCCTTTGGCAACACGTCGCTTAGAGATTAACTCAAATCTCGGGGATATCCTCGTTAACTGCAACAACAATAATTAAGGGGATTACATTCACCCACTATGGGTAAAAATCTCACACGTTCCAAGTCAAAACACCTAATTGACTTGACGTACGTGCACATCAAAGTCAAATACATAGCTTCTGACGACAATAAATCAGTTTCAAAGGATCCTGTATAAATCCCTTACCATATTTGGAAAGAGATAACTGCTCTTAAGTCTAATTAACCCTACTTTAATTCGCACAACGATATTAACTTAGGTTTCAGAGGCCCTTTAGCTCATACCACAATGGTGTACTTAAGGGCTCACAACCTTCTCCCTTTTCTTTCTCAAGGTCGATGAATTCATTCCCCGCAAAAAGTACTTTATCAACTAGCTTCTAATAGTACATATTTTCTACTATATCCAAGTTCGAATGCTCTTCTCACTTTCATTAAAAAAGAAAAAAACACGTCTTTTTATTTGGACGAATAAAAAATAAAAAAACACATCTTTTGCATTATGCTCATGTGTCATTTTACATACAATAATTGTAAATTAAATTGACTGAACTTAGAAAATAATAATAATAATAATAAACTGGTCAAGTCACTAAACTGTCCAGCTTCTTCCCTCGCTGTTTGTAGAGCAAAACCCTAATAAAAGCCATTCGACAGAAGTGATGGTCGCCAATTTTTGTTTGGGATTATTGATGAATGAATATAATTCCAGCTACAGCTACAGGAGCATCAATTTTGTAAGAGGTTGGCGGTGGGCTCGTTATGCTGCTCTCTGGTAAGTTTCAATTCCCACAACTTGGCTTTCATTTATTTCTATGGTCATGATTGATTTGTACTGTAAAACCCTAGAATTTCACTCTTAGATTGTAGAAATGTGTGAGTCTCAGTTACCCATTTGTGTTTTTGTTTGTTTTTCCTTCATAGTGCACCGCATTTTCGAAGACCATTTTCATCAAAAACGTTGTTAGAATCTGGAAAAGATAAAGCAGAAGAACAAGAACGTTCTTTTACAGTGTCTTATCTCGTTAGTTCATGTGGGTTCTCTTCAGAAAATGCTCTGTCATTGTCTAAGAAAGTAAACTTTGAAAACCCAGAAAGACCAGATTCTGTCCTTGATCTTCTCAGAGAATATGGATTTGCTGATTCCCAAATCTCCAAACTTGTTCATAAAGTCCCAAAGCTGCTTTTGTCTGATTCTAAGAAGAGACTCTTGCCCAAACTTGAATTTTTGCGTTCTATAGGCCTTTCTGGTGAAAGCCTCGCTCACACCATCTGTACAAACCCTGTTTTCTTGACAGCAAGCTTGGAGAACACTCTCATCCCTGGTTATAATTTCTTCAAAAGAGAACTCCTCAGTGATGAAAAAATTGTAAACGTTATAAAACGCTCATTATGGGGTATTTTAGGTAATAGGGCGCAAAGCATTGTTGCTCAAAATCTCAGAGTCTTGAGATCACTTGAAGTGCCACAATCCTCTATCTCTGTACTGGTGAGCTGTCACCCTGGCGTGGTATGCCAAAAACCGGAGGTCTTCAACAAAGATGTGGAGGAGGTTATCCGTTTGGGATTCAACCCTATGACATTAGCATTTGTCAATGGACTCCAAGTGATTTCGAAAATGACTAAATCGACATGGGAACACAAAATGGAGGTTTACAGGAGGTGGGGCTGGACTGAAGATGAGATCTTGTTGGCTTTTAGAAAGAAACCCACTTGTATGTATTTGTCAGAAAAGAATATTGTAAGTAAAATGGATTTTCTTGTAAACAAGATGGGGTGGCAGCCTGCAGATCTGGCCAGAGTTCCTGGGGTTCTAACTCTTAGTCTAGAGCAGAGAATCATTCCAAGGTGTTCTGTCATTAGAGTTCTGATGGCAAAGGGCTTGCTGAAGAAAAAGTTTACCCTATCTTCATTGTTGGTTAGCGTTGACAGTTCCTTTATTAGTAGGTTTGTGGTAAACTATCAAGAAACTGTGCCTCAACTGTTGGATATCTTTCAAGGGAAATTGAGTCTTCAAGAACTTGACTTTCAATTTGAGGAAAAATGAATGCCGAAAAACTTGTAGAATCAAACACTACTAGTTCATTGGCGCCTTCAGGAAATTGGCCTTTTGAGGAAAAATGAGGACCAAAAAATTGTAGCATCAAGCACAAATACATTTATGCACAATTCCCCTTGTTCGCTGCTAATTTAAGCACGTCGATGCTCAATTGTTTTTACTTTCAGAAACTCCACAGGTATGTTCCATTGTCTGCATTCAGTTTATAAATATGTATGCATGTGTGTATATGTGTGTGTTGCTTTGATCACATGAAACTCCACAGATTTGTTCCATTGTCTGCTTAATCCTCTTGCAGGATCAGATAACTTGGTTCCCGCTTTTTTTCCTTAACATCTGATTCTGCACATGTGATTTCTTTCCATTTTCTTTTTATTTTATCCATGATCTGGGTTTAGATTTTCTAGCATGATTTTTTCTTTGACTGAAAGAAAGGGTCCATTGCAGACAATTGTTTGACAGAAGGACAGATTGAAATTATTATTTTTGGTTACACCTGCAATATGGCTAAACACTACAGTAGATACATTTATGGCATTTTTGCTCTTTGCTTTATGTGGTTATAAATTTTCCTTGTGTCTACTGTGCATATTGGAGTGCTTAGGTGCCTTTTTTTTTTCCCCTTATTTAAATTACTGGTACAAATGGATGAATCAGTGTGGGGTTTGAATGAGAAGAAACAAACTACCGATTACGGATTAGTAAACATGCCAGAAGTGTAGGGTTAATGTCACTTTCGCCAGCTGGTGTTTTCACCTAATTTCGCGTTACCTCTTGATGTTTAAAAAGTTTCGATGTGGTTGTTGAAGTTATAATTTAGTTACAATTTACCATCTCCAGCCGCGGTAATTCCAGTTATTGCAGTTTAAAAACTCATAATTAGACCTTGGGTTGGGTCCATCTCTTGTGGATTTCGTTGCCTTGGGCCTTGGCATTTAGGTCGCGCCTTTGTTAGAAACAAGCGAGGCTATGGAATGTGGAGCCCACTTGAGTTGCGGATGTGCACACCTAGTTATGACACGTGGAGGGGTTTTACTGCCAAAATGTGTTAATGTGTTTTTTTTTCTTTTGTCAAATGCCACGTGGAAAAGGCCCAAGTGGACAATAGGTTTCTAAACTTGGGCTTGTTTGGGCTTGTTCATTGGGCGCAACTAAAACAAAAACTTCGTACTCACAACCTAACCATGGTTGACGTTTCCTAATGAGTATGGGGCTTTGTTCAATCCTCTAACGAGGATGGTTTCAAGATTAGTAAAGAGAGGGTTGTAATGAAGGGTTATATTGGGGTTATAATGAGGGGGACCTGAATAGCCACCCGATCAATTGCAGAGTTATTATTAGACGGCAGGATTAGACAACACAAACCACTTATTATAGAAGCTCTCCAATGATGGAAATGTATGCATACCGAAACAAACCAACAAACGAAACTTACCTGGGTCTGCAAGAATGATGATACAAAACATCATGAGAGAGAAAAAGTAGGATGTAGGACTCTTAACCATGGCTTTGCAAACTTGAGAAAAATAAGTAATGACAACTAGAATATTTATAAGGTTCCCTTGTAATAATACTTCACTAATAAGCTTATTATTTTACCTCCACAAAGGGAAAATGTTTCGAAGTTTGTAAAGCTACCTCTAAAAGTAATAAATTAATAGAATTTAAATAGAATTTAGGGTTATGAATAATTCAGTATATTTCTATTCTTCTCATAAGGAGGTATTTATAGTGATGCAAATACAAGCTTTTCTAAGAAGTAATTACAATAAGGAAAAAGGAAATAAATACAATCCCGGTCAAACCGGTATTCCTATAATTACAAATCAATTATAATAAAGGTAATTATCTATAATTCCTATTGTGATTCAGTGATTCACGCCAACACTCCCCCTCAATATGGTGCATGTTGCGATGCCCAACTTGACAAGTGAAAATATAAAGGTTTGATTTGATATGGCCTTGGTCAACATATCCGTCAATTGTTCAGTAGTCTTAATATACAGAACTTCAATAATCTTCTCTTCCAATTTCTCATAAATAAAGTTCCGATCAATCTCTACATGTTTCGTTCTATCATGTTGAACTGGATTTTCAACAATCTTAATTGCTGACTAATTATCACAATACAACTTCATAGCATCCTCAGTAGGAAAACCCAACTCCCCCATAAGCCTTTTCAACCATAGCAGTTCACAAATACCTTTCACCATAGCCCGATACTTGGCTTCTCCACTCGACGAAGAGACAACCTTATGCTTTTTACTCCTCCAAGTAACCAAGTTACCTCCTTCAAACGTGAAATAACCAGATGTCAATCTCATCTTATCCCCCTTTCCTGCCCAGTTTGAGTCTGTAAGTATGCCTTGGTTCTGATGGTGAAAGTAGTCAATCTCCCCCTAAACTTTTTTTTTACCCCAAAAAAAAAAAAAACTAAAATTAATATTTTCTTTTCTTTTATGATTTATTGACACTTTTTAATTGATGTGACTGTCCACTTCATATGCCACATAAGGTGGTATACAAATGTGGTAAGAGTAGCAATACTGTTTTTAGTTACCAATAATGCTAGTCTTATAACATTTTTATACCACAATTTCATAGCACCTTATGTGGCAACTAAGGTGGCTATGCCACATAATTTAATGTAATGAGCTATATATCTTTTAATTGTGTATATATATAATTAAAGCACATAAATGGTGTAAACAATGACCATCTTTGTATCTTGCCCTTTTGCTTTCCAAATTAGGCTATTGAGATTTTTCTTTACTTTTTTTTTAATTTTTTTTTTTTAGTACAAGTTATAGTCTAAACTACAAGGAATGGGGGTTTTTAACACACACAACTAAGATGCAATGGAGGTTCGAACCCGAGATCTCTGGTCTGCAAGTCAAGACTCTTTTCCATTAAGTTAGACCTCGTTGGCCATTTTTATTTTAATATCTAAACAATCAAAGCATTGAAAATTCAAGACCTCTTCATTTAAAAAAATAAAATAAATAAATAAATAAAAGATCTCTTTAAAGCACATTCTGAACCCATCCACATCTATGATGTTCAGGCTAATCCGACGAACTTGGATGTAGCACCCATCCACATCTATGGTGTTCAGGCTAATCTGACGAACTTTGCTGTAGCACCCATCCACATCTATGATGTTTTGGCTTTTATTGTTTGTTGCTTCCTTTGTCTTTTTTATCCC
Source organism: Prunus avium (assembly GCF_002207925.1). The sequence continues at coordinate 129,453 of NW_018921337.1, forward strand.
AATAAGTCCACCCAATTTGGGAAAGCTGCAAAATAATTAAAATTGAAGCAGACACATTGAACAAAAACTGCTGCCGTGAGGAATCCAACTAGGGACGACGGGAATGGTGGGCAAGAGACACAGAATTTCAAATTAATAATTTTATTTGAAAAAATAAATAACTTCATTGTTTTCAGCATTTATGCTCTTATAACAAAAGATATTAAATGAGGTGGCATAGTCACCTCCACTGCTATATAAAGTGATATGAAATTGTGGTATAAATAGTCGTAATAAGTCAAAAAAAAATTACAACCTAATTTAGCTAAAGCAGTTGTAAACTATTACCCATACCTAAATAAAACACCAATTCTTTTACGAGAAGCAAACCCTTTCCCCCGAAAGAAATTCCTAGCCATATTACTAAATTTCTTTGTTACTTTCATGACAAGGAAAATAAGGAATTGCATAGATAATTAGGTATTCCAAAAATATTTGAATTGATTAAAAAAAATTTCCCGGCTCTAGAAAGTAAATTTATTTTCAACCCATTTAATTTTTTCTCAACCCGAGCGAGTAAATTCTCTAGTATTGATTGAATCATTCCAACGAATAATCCTAAATATTTTTCTATTGAATATTTATAAGATATTGAAGAATATTCGATAAATATTATTATTTTTGCCTATTGATAGACGCAAACAAAATAAACAATAGACTTGTGAAAATTCACGTTTTGGAGAAATTATAGAATATTACAGTAGTACGGTCACGTGATACATCTTGCATACGTGTTATAATATGGATGGATGATATGGTTTATTTTCCCCCTTTTTAGGGAATAATATTTATAAATATCCACTTATATTATAACACGTGTACAAGATATACCAATTTGTTTTCTTTTTTTATATTTATATTTTATTTTTAGAATTAAGAAAATATAACGTGGGTAGTTATGTTCCATAAAAGTAGGACCTATTATTTGATTTTGTTTTTCATTTTCATTTTTTTAATATGAAAAAATGTGAATTTACCATATTATCCTCATTTAATTAATAATTTCAATTCTTAATGTTTGAATTAACCAAGGGTATTTTCTAGTATATAATACTGATTATGACGAAGTGCAAGTATGAGGGCACTTTGGCAGCAAGTTCTGTGAAATGAGGCTTCATTTTGTTTTTTTCTGCCCTGGTCCAAAACGACGTCATTTTGGCTAGGGACTTGAAAAAAAAATGCATGATGTGCTGCGTGCAGCAACCCAGCAACACAACAAACAAAAAGGAATTTGCCTGAGGCATTTCCTTGAGCATTTTGTGGGCACTTCCATGGTAGAGTAGAGGTGCATATTCTGCCACCTCCAAAGCGTTTTCCGGCAAAAGGAGGTGCTATGCACCTCCTTGTGCCTCTGTGGGTCCGCCACTGAATGGATTACCTTACCTAATGCCCTAATAGGGAGAAATAAACCTTGAAATTGACCATCACCATTAAGGTGAACAGAAAAAGAAGTTTTAGGTACACAACATATAATCCAATTAATCTAACAATTATGAAAACCAAATTTTTGAAGAAGAAGATGGTGGCCCATTGGAGCTTCAAATGTTTAAAGCTTGAACTAAGGGTGTATTGTTGCCTATGATTGAATTGGATTGAATAACTCACTAGATTCAAGGTATGAAGGAGATTTTGTCCAATGCAAAGGTAAAAGATGAATTAGTCATGAAGGAAAACTTATCCATCAACAACTTATTATTAATCCCTTCTAATCTTCACAAAATGAAAAATCTGTCAACGCTACCTTTATTTCTTACTTCAGCATATATTGAATCTCATGAGTTATTCATTTCAATTCAACCTTAAGCACCAAACACGGCGTAAAGGAAAAAGCAACCACATCAGGTATGGTTGAAATTTGTGTAAGATTCTAAGCCCTGGATGATAGTCTTATATTGTTGAGAGTGAACTGAACTTAGTTTAGGGATTATGACAGCAGAGAAAGGGGTTTGTTGCGGCATGTGGGTGGTGATTGTGGTTGGGCTTAGGCGGTTTATAATTTTTAAATTTTTTATTTATAAACTTTGTGAAATATAGTGATTAAATTAGCTAAATTTGAAACGCAATGATAAATTATATTTCGGGCATAAATACATCGACCAAAAAGGTATTGAACTCACCCAAAAAAACACAGCCAATAGTATGTCTGCAGATATTTGAAATTTGACTTGAGGCTCATAATATTCAGGAGGTCATTTCATTCGGTACTTGATGAAATTATTATGAGCAGTGAGGACCATGCACAAGTGGTTGACACTGAGCAAAGTGGTAGGGGGGAAGAACTGCAATTAAAGAAAGGGAAACTCGTTTGGCTTTTTCTAGGAAAAATACAAGATTTGGAAACCCCCAAAAAGCCATGGATTTTAACCTTTTCTGCTTTTCACATTCATATATACTTCTTTTAAGGGGCATTTCCTATAAATAGAAATTCCATATTGTGTTCCATGTATGGTGTCAAATTGATGAGTGCAGGATAACAAATAAAGCATATTGTACAATAAGGCAGTGATTTTCACACTCCACTTTTTATTCTCATGCACTCTTTCATCCTTTTAAAAGTATTTAATATCATTTTCTTGTTTACATTCTCAATTATGCTTTTTTTATATTTATTTTAAAATTAATCGTTTTTACGTTGACCGAGTTATTGCAGTGAGACGTGAGACTACCATCGGACTCAAGGGTGTGGCTAGGTAATTTTTATGCACTCACAAGTAGAGTGCATAAGGATAACATAGGAGTGTACCAATGAGGTATTAGTTGGATTGGTTCATGCCTTTGGTTTAATCTCAAATGGACGAGAAAACTCTCATGCAATAAGGATAGCACTTTTTGCTATCTCCGGCCAATAACGTAATGACACGTATGATAACTTTTCCGCATATCATTGTATTATTGGCCGAAGATAGTAATACATTATTATCCCCATAAGTAATTTTTTCCTAAGTAGACGTGGGTTCAAGTTCCTATTGTACACGTGTGTGTGATTTTCCCCTCTCATTCCTAACTTTCACAAAAACAAAAAAGTAAAAGGATAACAAAGGAGTGTTAAAGTTTATTGAAAATTAAAGGATAAGATTGGTAAGACAAGCTACAAAAACAATTAATTCGAGTTTGGTGGTCTAGGGGAGTCTTCATTTATTAACTGTATCTGGTTAGAAAACAGAAAATTTGAGTTTGTAGAAATTTATAATTAGATAAATTTATTTCGAGCGTGAACTTTATCGAATCTCAGAATTAGAAATTATGAGATTGGTTAAATTAATGAAGTGTGAATTCTTTTTTTCCCATTGGAGCTTGGCTAAAGTTGAGCATTATGGATGAGAAACCATCTCATTCATTGCAATTGCAAGCCTTAGGGCGAGTTAGGAGGCCCCCCACCCTTCTTGTCCCCCATGCTTTTAATTCCTTCTACTATACGGCAGATGATATCTTTTTACTGTAGAGCGGCGGCTTTTTAGTTTGTATATGCAACTTGGCTTCACACTCAATAATGAAACATCACTTTAAAAAAAAAAAAAACCAAAAAAAGAAACCCAACTCTAAATAATTATGTTTAATCTATATCCATCAACAGTCACAATCACTTCACACCAGTGGCGAAGCCATAGAAGTGCAAGGAGGTACAATACAGCTGCACCCTTTATTAGTGCACCCATGAAGGTAAAGGCAAGGCCTTAGAGGTGTCAGAATTTGCTCTTTTATTAGAGGTGTCAGAATTTGCCCCTTTATTAGTGTCTACCAACTCTTCGAGTAAACACCTCATCAAATATCTTCTTTTGTTGTGTGCAATGCACTTATATATATAGTCACTATCAGTTGAGGGATTTCTCAAATAGTGTTATTTGAGGGATTGAGCGCTTAGTCATTGGATCTCGAAATATTATCAATTATGATTTGTTTGTTTAATTGATAATTTGATGTGCATTTTGATTAGATTAATTGATATTAATTTTCGTTAGATTTATTGATATTGATTTTTGTTATATTGAAAATCCTTTAATGAAGGGGGCGATAAACACACACACCCATGCAACTCACACACACCCATACAACTCACACACACATGCACATATTAGGTCTCGAACTCAAGACCAACTTGAGGAGAGCCAATTGCTCCAAACCACTAGACTAATGAGAGGCATCGATAAACTTTTAGCCTTTTTAATTTTGACAATTCCCTGAAAAATTCGTGGATCCACTATTGCTTCACTCTAGCTCTTGGCTTAATGGTGAAAAATAATGGAAGTTTGAATTTTCATTTTCTCTATAAAAAAAATTATAATAATAAGTAAAGAAAACACCAAAATTTTGAAATCACATGACGAACATTGGATCAGTACCTCGAGCCAACTCGGCAGGTTCTGGAAGCCGAGCCGAGTGAAGCCGACGGACCAGTGCAAAATCTGCTGGTTATTAACTCTTACTCATGTGACGTCATCGTGTCAGGAGTCGATGACGTCATGACGTCTAACCGAGGATTTGGATGATGCCACGTGGTCGAATTATTGGCACACTAATAGCACCGAAGTCACGCTCAAGTACACGTTTCCCACGCTCTTATAAGCGCGTGTTGTTGTTACATTTCCCAAGGCATCTGTGAGAAAATTGTTTCAAACGCGCATGGGGCGATTGGGTTAAGTACCGATTTGGCACCCCTATGATTTTTTGGGTTAGTTTCCAATTGAATACATCCATCAAAACGTCCACTTGATTTTTATTTTAAGTTTCCTTTTAATTTTCCTTCACTTTCTCTCTATTTATCCATCCAAACACTTTCTTTCCGGGAAAGTTCAGGAAAATAATAACTTTCTTAGCCCCCCCTCATCATAACCACCAACTCGTTACACAAAAAAAACCATTTTGAGCTGAAGCCCTTTTGTCCACTAGAAATGAACAACAATTCCACCCAACTAAGCAATGGCCACGGCAGCCAAATTTCCAAGCCCAACAAAAAAAGCAAAACCAAGAAGCAGGGGATCAAAGTGGTCTACATCTCCAACCCAATGAAGGTGAGGACGAGTGCCTCAGAATTCAGGGCTCTGGTTCAAGAGCTCACTGGCCAAGACTCTGAGCTCCCGGACCCAGCTAGGTTTTTGGAGCACTCATCTGCAGAAGACAGCAATTCGACGGCCCAGATTGGTGGAGAGCATCATCATCATCACCATCATCATCTTCTTCATCATCATGATGCATTGGATCTAGTGGTGCCTGATGCTGCTTCTCCTCCTGCTCAAGAGCAGCCTGCTGAGAGTTCAAGCTCAAACGTGAACACCCAATATCATGATGATGAGCTTTATGATGAACTTTTTGTGCCTGAAATGATGGATAGCTTTGGGGGGTTTTTGCCCTCCAGCGTCTTGTATGGATCCTCTTAACTGCTCCTTTTGCTTAATGTTGATGTGTGTGCTTCAAAATTAAGCCACCCATATGCAATGTAATTTGGTAAGTTTTCTTTTTCTTTTTCTTTTTCTTTTAATGGATTTACTAAGCTTATTTATAACTCTTGTGCTGCTTGTTGAATCTTAATTCTGCTAATTAATTATTTAATTCTCTCTCATATATATATAGTTCTACCTGTCTTCTTTTTGTAATTAAATCTAAATATATCCATGTATATGTTGATAATGATAGTTTGTGGGATTTTCTTAGAAATTTAAACAAAAGAACTAGGGGTTCAATCAATCACTTAGCTAGGTCTCAAATAAAAGCTTCACAGCCCTTCCAGTGCTGGCATGAAGATCAACACTGGAACTCACTCACTCAGATATACATACATACATACATACATATATATATATATATATATATATATATATGTATGTATATATATACAGTGCTTGGCTACTTGCATTCGTGTGGTGATGGATATAAAGGTACTTACCATATATATTTGTCCTTTACATATACTTTCCAAGGGTTCCTTTTCTACTTTTGGCTTCTTGTGCGATGATATGGTTTATCAGCCTTAATCAATCCTTTTTTATTTATGTACTATAAGGATGTTTTACATCATGAGCAGGAACCATAAAATTGATGCACCAACGACCACGCATGAAAGAAAATGTCTCTCTAATTAATCAGCCGACAAGACAACAACTAATTTTTGAATTAAAAGGTTTGTCATCACGTCGAATTCAGTTCATGGATTTATAACACATACTTAGATTAGATATGGACCAAGGGTAACAATCGCGATAATTAGACGAGAGTCGTGTCTGATGTGACTATGAGACAAAATCAAACACAGGTATCATGCCCAAAAAATATCAAAAATTCCTCTTCGTCATGCCTTTTCTCCGCAAATTGTTACCATTTTCTTGTTCCAACTGAGTTCATAGACGTGTATTAGAAAACGAAGCATGAAGAGAGAGAGAGAGGTTGTTCTCTACCTTGTGCCCCAAGATGCAAACATATAAGATTCTGCCCTAGGGAGGATATTATTAAGAGTAATGCTATTTAGACACACAACATTAACCACTTTAGCTAACCACCTTATGTGGCAATTGATGTGTCATGCCAAGTCAATTAATGAATGTCGCCATGTCAATAAAAGAACAAATTAAAAAACCCTTGCGTTCCTAGTAAGTGGCCTCATGGCAACATTCATTAATTGACATGGCATGACACATTAGTTGCCACATAAGGTGGTCAGCTAAGGTGGTCAATGTTGTGTGTCTAAATAGCGGTTTAGGATTTAGGGTTAATAAGGATTTCTCCAAATAGCATTACTCTATTATTAACACAGAGATTTCTCCATTGGATGGAAGCGTAATCAACTTGAATTTCAAGTAATAATGGTAATTCTCATAAGGTTAATAAGGATTTATTTCATCTTTATTCTCACTTTCATGGAAGTTTTGCACATATCAATAATCCAATTGCATTTTCTTTGAAAAAACTGAATCCAGCTATTAGAAGACAAATTGATTATAGAAGGCTGCGGCGGTTTAATTACAAGATATTAGATAATTTACTTTCTATTTCTGTTAGAATAATTTGGTTTACTAATGCGAAGCCTTGGGGCGTTGTTCTATAGGCTTAAACCTATATAGAATCCTAGAAAGGAATGCTTAAAATAGAGAATGCATGCAAGCATGAGAGAGAGAGAGAGAGAGAGAGAGAGAGAGAGCTTTTCAAATCCGAGGGGAAACAATGTTCTTTGATTTTTGCCAGATGTATGTCAATCTGCTCATGTTCATTTATGAAAGAGAACTGCATCAACTTCAAAAAAATAGGCACACACTGAAATAAACCAGAAATTTCTCTAAGCATGTGATAATAAACCAAAAAATTAGTACAATCCTCTTCGCCTCCCAAGGCATTTCGACGTGAGAGTTGGCATATATTAGCGCAATTATGCTCATTTTAGAGCATTTACGTCATTTTTAAGGTCTGTCGTTGTTTTGATTTTGGGCTTTATCTGCATTTCTTTTGGGCTCTAGCTCTCAAACTTTGGACCTTTATGAGTACTGTCTTAAGGGGAGCTTATTCAAGCAAATATTTCTTCAATACGTAAGAGTTAGGTTATCTTGTAAAACTCTTTGTAAATTGAATATCTAAGACTTTTTATCTAGATTGACCTTAGGCCCCTTCATGCATTCATGTCATATATGAAAAATTGTTTTATGCAAAAATATTGGCAAGTATGAAAAATGGTTTTTCGGAATAATCATTTTCTCAAGATAATTTTTGGTAGCTTTTATTCCTTACACATCAAATAAGAAAACTTGATTTTATGGGATTTTAGTATGAAGTATATATTGACTTAATGGGCCATCAATTTTAGCCTAAATCGTATTTTGCACTAAAACCGATTTTTCAAGTATTTTTATTTGGATCCAAATGGGGGGTACTTCCTTATGTACAATGTCATTGTTTTGACATTAGGAAAATAAAAACAAAGGAAGCACTGAGTGAAAGCAGAGTACGTCTGGCTACTATGTTGTGCCCTCTGGAGCATTTCATCAAGCAATTTGTGGGCAATTTGCAAGGGTTAACATCTTCACCTCCAATGGTGGATTCCAGACTTGAAAGGTCAATTGACCCCTCTTGCCCCTATGTGGATTCGGCCTTGCACACACACACACACACACAATATACATACATGTGAAAAAAGTTTGGGGGCCATGTACCACTCACACCCCAGGGTCAGGAGAAACACTTGTGTGGAACTAGGATATCACTATTTTGTTATCCCTATCTAATTACAGTGTCAAGTGAAAAAGTTATCACTCGTTACATATCCTAATTGATCGTATTTGGCTAGAAAAAAGAAAATCTGAGTTTGTAGAAATTGATAATTAGATAAATTTGTTTTGAGCGTGAACTTTGTTGTATCTCATAATTAGAAATTATAGAAATTATGGGATTGGCTAAATTAATGAAGTGTCAATATATTTAATTTTTTTTCCATTGGAGCTTGGCTAAAGTTGAGCATTGTGGATGAGAAACCATCTCATTCATTGGAATTGCAAGCCTTAGGACGAGTTAGGAGGCACCCCACCCTTCTTGTCGCCATGTCTTCTCGGTATTTAATTCCTTCCACTATACGGCAGATGATATCTTTTTTCTGTAGAGCGGCGGCTTCTTAGTCTGTCTATGCAACTTGGCTTCACACACAATATTGAAACATCACTTAAAACATGAAAAAGAAGAACCAACTCTAAATAATTTGCTTCCCTCGACTGTTAATTTATGTGCAATATATATCCATCAATAGTCACAATCACTTCACACTAATGGCGAAGCCATAGACATGCAAGGACGTGCAATGTAGCTGCACCCTCTCTTTGTTGAAAAAAGCCTTGGAGGTGTTGGAATTTGCCCATTTACTAGGGCCCACCAACTGTTCGAGTAAACGTCTCATCAAACATCTTCATTTGTTGTGCACAATGCGTTTATATATAGGGAGCTTCAATTGATGGATCCCTCAAATAATTTGAGGGACACTCTTATAGGGCCCACTCCATATTATATTTCACTAATCCAAACCATCTATTTTGTAGATACTCATTCAAAGATCATCTCTACAAAAAATCACTTCAATCCGATATCATTTGACCACTCAATTGAATTATTGAAAATTTAGTACACTTTCTTGAAGCACCGTGTTCATTGATTGTGTAAGACACAATTGGACAATAATTGGATATCGAAATGGTTTTCGATTGGTCTAGTTTTTTGCAAGGATGATCTATGAATGCAGACTTATAAAATAGATGGTTTGAATCGTTGAAAAAAAAATCGTAGGGTACCCTTGAGGGATGGGCGCTCAGTCGTTGGATCTCGAGGTATGATTAATTATGATTTATTTGTTTAATTGATAATTTTATATGCATTTTGATTAAATTAATTGATATTAATTTTTATTAGATGAATTTATATTGATTTTCATTATATTGAAAATCCTTAAATGAAGGGGGCGATAAACTCACACACCCATACAACTCACACACAAAAGCACATATCAGGCCTTGAACCCAAGACCAACTTGGGGGGAACCAATTGCCCCAAACCACTACACCAGTGAGGTACTTATTAGCCCTTTTCAATTTTGACCTTATACTGAAAAAGTGGTGGATTCGCCATTGCTTCACACTCTAGGCTGGTTTTGGTTGTGCCATCATGTTGTTGTTTGGTCATGGTATATTTACTGTTCATTAGTGCATTGGGGCCATGGAATAACTAGGTAGTGCTCTCTATGTCATGTCATTAAGAAAGATTAGAGGCGGTTGTTATTTCTTTTGTTTAGTTTTATTAGTTTTGGTCTAGTTTGTTCAGTCAAATCTAGAAATTTTATGAGTTGTCTATGTTGTTTTTCTCTCATAATTCCAGAAACTTGGTTAAGTTTGTTAAGTGTTAGTAGTCTCTTTAAGAGAGTCATGCCGATGTAAACCTTGAGTCCAACAATAGAAAGGGGTATAGAAAAGTTATTTTTGAGAGTAATTCTCTCCGAATCATTTCCGTTGTTGACTCAGGTTACTTGGAAAGATTTTACCTATAGCTCCCTTTACAGTCTTTGTCATTTGTACTGCTGATCAAATGAATTTCTCTCACCTTTACTCTCACCTTTATAAAAAATAAAATTAAAATAAAAGGCAAAGTTGCAGCTATCTACGGGTACACTAGGAAGTATGTTGCGCATTCAACATATATATATATATATATATATTATATATGTGAAAAAAGTTTGGGGCCTTGTGTTGTGGCACCATTCACAACTTAGGCTTTGAGAAACACTTGTGTTGAACGAGGATAGTACTGTTTTTCTATTCTTAGCCAATCACGATGCCAAGTGGAAAAATTATCATTCGTGACATACCGTGATTGACCGAAGATAGCAAAATAGTACCATCCTCATCTCACACAAGTATATATAGGCTAGGTGGTAGCCATATGGCCTTTCTCCATTGCGAATTACATTGATGCGGATTCAATACAAATTTCTATTTTGATCCGTTAGATGGCTTGAGCGGTGGAGATTTAACACAACAAACAAGACATAAAATAAAAAAACAAAAAAAAACCCATATCTGACTTTGCACCGCCATTTGAGAACAGAGAAACAAGATACCACTCATCCCATGCTTTCTCTTTCTCATTTCATCTCCTCAATGTTCGATTTTTTTCATCTCTCTTTTTTAGTTAAAATATATCAATGGAGGAGGTATGGCAAATGGGGCATGGACTATCTTACCCATTGTGATTGCAATTAGAAGGGTTGGCTTCCTTGTTTGATTCACTGGAGTGGAGATGGATCCCTTGTGAACAAAATCATGCAGCTCGAATTGGTCTCGGAGCAGTGGTTGTGCAAACTGATCAGCAAAAGACCACTATTCTTCCCCGTGCTTTTCTGAGTTCTCTTCCCACCTGAAGTGTTTTCCCAAGCTTTAGTCCATACCAATAGCTCAATGAACAGAAATTTAGAACGAAAATATATCACACCAGACTAAATACCTGAAGGGTTTCCCCAAGCTTTACTCCATACCAATAGCTCAAAGAACATAAATTTAGAACCAAAATATATCACACCAGACTAAATTGAAGTGCAATCGCTGACAGCAAACAAAAGCTTCTCCACAAACAAAAGCTTCTCCAGACTAAATTGACTCTCTCTATTTGTTGTGTTAAATCTCCACCGCCCAAGTCATCTAACGGATCAAAATAGAGAGAGTAATGCTATTTGGACACACAACATTGACACACTTAGTGACACCTGCTGATGTGTCAATGTATCATTTGCTCTTCTTTTCTCCTCGTTTTCTGTTCAGCGAATGATACATTGACATATCAGCGGGTGTCAACTAAGTGTGTCAATGTTGTGTGTCCAAATAGCATTACTCAATCTATTTTGATCCGTTAGATGACTTGGGCGGTGGAGATTTAACACAACAAA
>NW_018921337.1:141427-156977 GCF_002207925.1 Prunus avium
GGGTGGTGGTGGTGATTGTGCTTGTGGCGATGGTGATATCCATAACAAGATGGTGGTAGTAGAGGTGGTGAGGTGGAGGCAACGATGGTGGGGTTGGTGGTGCTAGTGATTGTGGCTGTGGCGGTGGTGATAGCCATAACAAGATGGTTGTAGTAGAGGTGGTGAAATAATATTTTGACAATAACAATAATATATCCATCAAAATCTCTTGGGGAAAGTAAAGGTTTGTCATGGCCTAGAATTAGTTTTGAATCAAATGAAATCCGCCACATCCGCCATTTTTTGTATTTCCTTAAAAATCAATGAGTTTTTGAATACACTCAAACTTTTATTGAGTCTTTTAAAATCATGATTGAATACATCAAAATTTGGATGGAGTTTAAAATGTCTAGATTGAATACACCTAGAATTTGTTAGACTTTTATAAAATCATGATTGAATACACCTCGACTTTTAAATTTTGTTTAAAATGTTTTAAACTTTCAATTGAATACACCCCCTAAATTTATGTTCTAAAATGGATTTTTTTCCTTAGTAAAAGTCCCAATAGTTCCTCAATCTTCTCTAATTAGATTTTATTTTGTATGTAAATTACTTTACCTATGTATATTTTTAAAAATATAAAATCTAACACATCAATTTTGTTAAAAAAATTTACTTGGGTAGATCCTAGTCATCAAACTTAAGCTAAGAAAAATAAATGACTCATATGGGTATGGACTTCCCAAACCTGTCAGACTGGTCCATTCTCGGTTCTATATTATTTGAAACCACTACTTCAACTAAACTGAACCGGCATACTAAAATATCGGAAATATTAGAGCAATTCCACCAGTTGCCCTTAGCCATGGCAAGGGGGGTGCTAGGGCAGCCACTATTCATGTGAATAGTGGCTGCCCTTGCAAAAAGCAATGTTGGTTTCCAACAGTTGCCCTCGTTTAGGGCAAATACTATTCATTTTTTTGTTTTTTTTTCACATATTTGTTTACCTAAATAATTAATTTGGACAATATGTTTTTAAAAGATTTTTGGTGTGGGAAGTGAAAAATATGACTAAGTATTTATTTTTAAAAAATCTGAATTTTTTTTGTTGCTGCTCCCTCGAGTTTTGGACCTGGGGCTGGACCTGCCCTCGGGCCAGCCCGACTTCGTGGACCCCACAGCCATCTCGGGCCAAACCCTGCTGCTGGAGGGCCTTTTTTACCCAAACCTGCCCTAGCCTCTGTCCAGCCCGAGTTGCTGGACATGCTCTTACAAAAGAGCAAAAGGAGATTCAAACCCACACCCTCTAACTTCTCAACTCTTCAACATATCGCTGCAGTAAGACCTTTACTTGTGTTATTGTTTTCTAATTAACGTCTTTATTGCTTCTCCCCTAAACTTTAAAAAAATTATTAGCAGCCGCCCACTCTCCACTCCCTCTCTCTCTCACTCTCTTTCTCCACACACACATTTCATTTCATCTTTTCTCAATTTTGCATCTGCACTCGCTCCTACCCTTTCCTTCTCGCACGGCTCTCCTCTTCCTCCTTTTCTCATTTTGACCCCTAAAACACTTTTCATATTAATAATTTTAATAATAATAAATCAAGGGTATTGTTAAAAAATTGAACTTTTCATTTATAATACTGCACTAATCAAATAGGAGAAAATGATATTTCCTAATCTTCATTTCTAAGTGTCCCCAAACATGGAAATGAATATATCGTTCATTCCTCTATCATGGGATTAGACATGAGAAGTTTATTCCCAAGAAGTTCAATTCGCGAACTAAACATGCTAGTGCTTATAAGAAATAAAGAAGAGAAAACTCGCAAAAGGTTTGTAACTCAAGTGATTAAGAACATTTATCCATACATCCTAGATTCTATGTTCAACTCCCCCCTCCCAATATCGCTTTGTATAAATAAATTAAAAAAACTCAAATTTTCTCTCTTATGAGGATCCCAAGAGCATTAAATAAACTTCTCTCTTTCTCTTAATATTTGGATCCCAAGTGAATCTCAGTCCAGAACTAATTAACTCTGGTACGTTTGAATTCAGAAATCCACCCAATTGTGTATTTATTTGTCCATTTAATAAATTGTCAGAAAAACCTAACAAAAGCTGTTGCCTTATGGCTTGTTCTGGGCTTAGCCCCTTTTGGTTTAATATACTCGTTTATTCAACAACAACAAAAAGTACAGCTGACATCAGCCGAAAAAAAATAATGTCAGCAGCATGAATAATTAGTAGAAGTCAGAGAGGTATGAAAAGAACTCTAATAGCAATGGCTACGAATTGGAACCACACCTTAGGTTTGGGCGGCTTTTTATCACAAAACTTTTCCAAGGTTTGCGAAAATACCATGATCCTTAAGGTTAATACGTGTGCTCACAAATAGTACTTGCCATCAGATTCCATCCAAAAATCTGTTAAATTGATGATATGACGTCACGTGGATTAAATACAAAAATAAAATTTTTAAAATAATTTTAAAATTGGGTTAATTACTATAGACGTCCTTGAACTATGGCCCTAGTTGCAATTGGGTCCGTGATCTAATTTTTGAGGCAATGAAATCCTTTAATTAGACAATTAGTTGCAATTAGGTCATGCCGTAACAGAATCCGTCAAAATTGACCATGTGAGTGTCACGTGCTCTTGTTGTTTGGGGTATCTTCGACTTTTCGTCGTTTTGAACAAAACAAAATAAGAAGAACAAGAAAGAACAGAGACAACAATGGCACCCACTACCATTCTCTTTCCCTACTTCACCATTCTCAGAACCCACAATTCCATTTGATCATTCAATCCCCACATAGCAAAACCCAAAACCCAGAAACCAAAATCAACCGAAATGGCCAAGACTGGCGTGTTTGATTCTGATCCGGCTATGGTGGCCAAAGCCACAGAATTGAAGAAGGAGATGCAGAGGCTGGTGAGGGCTATTGTTGGCGACGAGGATTTCAGCACCCAAACAATCGATCAGGCCAAAGACACTCTCTCGGCTCTCAAGGAATTGAAGTTCAAGAATAGATCGTTGTCTCTGATGCTGAATGATGTTCTTTCTTGCCCTGAAGGGTTTCGGTGTCCACTTTCCAAGGAGTTGATGAGAGACCTTGCACATCCTCTGACCTCTTCTTCATGGCCAAGTACTTCTGTGAAAACCAACTGCAAATCAGCTGCTGAAGGGTCTTGTTGGGTGTGACCGAATCATCCCAGAGCTCTTGCATTGTTGTGGGACAAGTATAGTGGCCCAAAGAGAACCATTTGAGAATGTTTGATCTCTTGTAAGTCTGACCCGTGCAAAGGGTTACAGGGTCTTGCATTGGCTCCAATGAGATTGGGCAAATGAAGACTGAAGGAATCTCAATGGACTCAAGCTCCTCAATCATCTTCTTCAGATCCAACTTTTCAGCCACAACACCAACACCACCACCACAAATTAACCCATCTCCACCACCCAATATCCCATCTTTCACTGCAGTGTCCAGATCTAGAACTTGGCCACCACTACCCACATCAAACTTCATATCCCCAAATCTTCTCCTACTAGTTGGCTGGTACATAGGCATTTTTAGAACCCTTTATGCAAATCAAGAAGAAAACCAAATAAACTACACTTGGCTTGGATAAGAAAGAGTTAAAGACCCTCAAAATCCAAAGACACCAAAAAACGAGAATTCCACTTGAAGACCAATCTGTCCCATCACATCCACCCAGCAAGAAGCGTGTGGCAAAGTAAAGGAGATAAAGAAAAGAAGATGGAGAGAGAAAGTGTGGAAAAGAGAGGAGGGAGAGTTTTCTCTCTCACTGTTGCTTTCCTTTACTCTCTTTGGCTAAACCTTCTCATTGATAATTACAAGCAAGCAACAAAGACCATCAAATGCCAAAGGGGATATCTTTTCTCCCATTTCATTGCTTTATCTGATCTCTTTCTATGGTCAAAACGCCCCCCTTCTTCTTCTTCACCACCACTACCACAGGCGAGGTTGATTTTCTTTGCCACTTGGGCTTTTACAATTTGCTATGTTTTTTCTGGTTTTTAATGTCAAATTCGAAGCTTTTAGTCCTGTGTTGGTGCTTTCAGTTTCTTCATTTGGGGATTTCACATAGGTTATGAAGCGAAGGACAGTTTCAGACCGAAAGAAAAAAATGGAGAGTCTTCGGACTTGAAAGGACGCTTTTACCCATCATTTTGACGGACAAATTGACAAAGTTGGACGGCAGGACCTAATTGCAACTAATTGTCTAATTAAAGGATTTCATTTCCTCAAAAATTAGTTCACGGACCCAATTGCAACTGGGGCCATAGTTCCAGGACATCTACAGTAATTAACCTTTTGAAAATTATAAACCATTAAAAAGAACTATAAAGAAAAGAAAAGAAAAAAGAAAAAGAAAATCACCACATCCTCCATTGCACCAAACCCCCCACATTTACGTGGCGTTATATCATTGGATATGTGAGACCTATAGGTGTGTGTCACATAATCACTTTAATAGATTTTTGGACGGAACTTGACGGCAATGACTATTTGTGAGTACATGTATTGTTGACGCAGAGAAAATTAAAAGAACAATATTATCCGGAAAAATTCGTTGTGAAGATGTGAATGATTCTTGGGATGAGTCGCGGACTAAGTCACTCTCTTTAAGACATTTTGCGGCTCTGCCCAAGTTGTGCAAGCAGTTCAGAAAAGGCCACTACGTCCCCGGGATAAAACAGCCCCAGAATCTCCTTTGTTTAGGTTCTTCCTTGCACTGAGGAAGGACCCGAATACAAACACCTTTCTATGTTGCTCAGAAAACTTAGTTTAGAAAATAAGAAAACTATATGAAGAGGAAGAAGGCAGCAGCTAACGTCTCTGTCTATTTTCTCTTCTATCTATATCAGATATATATACAAGGTATATCACAAAAGAAAGGTTGGTGGACTTTAAAGACAGCAAATGCATAAGTTGAAAAATCAGCCCAAATTTAATAGAAAATAACTCCTATTAAAAAAGATAATTTAAGGCAATTATTGAATTATTGAATATATATAATTTTTTAAAAATAAACATACCAACTTCAACACGTATTAACCTTAAGGACCACGAATAACACAAAAAAAACATAAAAGAAGCAACCTAATAATTTCGTGAACCTCATAAACATTTTGTGATAAAAAGCCTATGTGATATGATATGATATGAGATGCTTTTTTTGTCTTTGATATTTAAATGATTGCTTCTTTTGTCCATGACTATCTTCTTCAGGAACAGTTTTGACGTGACCCAAATCCAATTACAAATTATCTAGTATATAAGTCACTATCTATACATAAATTATTTAAATTGGAAAAAAAAAAAAAAAAAAAAAAAAAAGCTAACACGTCTACTGGAGGTGGGAATTTGATCTGATGAAAAATCTGTGTACGTACGGACTATACTGAACCGATTATTTGGTTTGATTTCGTCAAATTAATTTTTTTAATTAAAATTTCTTCCAATACGTACCAAATAAAAATTTTAAAATAGGGTTAAATATCTTTTTGGTCACTAAGAAATTTTTTTAGCCAAATTGGTCCATGTGCTTTCTAAAATTTATAAGGGCTTCTTAGATATAAGTCCATTTTCATTGAGATATAATGGAAGCAGTCCACATGCTCTCTCTTTTCAATTGCAATCCAATCTCACCAATTAAGCAATTAGTATGTCCATAATTTTTTAAAAGTTTACAGGATATGCCACTATCATAAATGGAATTATATTAAAACACTTTCCTAAAATTCAGTGTTTCCTTATATATATGTGTATGCATTTCCTTATATATATAATGTATTTTCCTTGTATATATATATACCTGCCTTACAGGTAAGTGTTTTTTTTCTCGAGTTTTCTTAAGCAGTTTTTTCTGAAGCTTCATATTTATAAACATACGTACCTGTCTTCCATGTAATAGTATTTTTTTTTTTTCCAAAGAAATTTTGTATGGACTTTTATTTCAGTTGAGTTTAAATATCCATACCAAGATATTATATGAGTTCAATTACCTGGGCTAGAGGGTATAACTACCTAGACTAGAGGTAATTTATGGATTTAATTACCTGGACCAGAGGTAATTTATGGGTTTAATTACTTGCATATTGCATACAAGTGTATGCATAGGTACCTTACCTATTGTTAAGGTATGAAATTTTTATGAACTCTTATTACAAATTTTGATGTCGGCATACCTTGGGAAAATTTCAGAATTCAATAAATAGATTTGTAATTAAATTCAAATCAAATATGATAATTAATATCCTACAAATCAATAACTTACCAATTTTATGAATTCATAATTTACCTTATTTATGTTTTAGGTGCATAACTGGAACAAAAAAAAAAGTAAAGTAAATATCAATAAATTGAAAAAGGCATGTAATCTTATGTGGGGCAAAAGTCAAAGGACTTGGATCAACAACAATTTCTGCGTGGATTGCACCCAAAATCTCTCCTCCTAATTGGACTTATGCCCAATTTTCTAAATTTATAATTTATAGACATTTCCAGTAAGTATAGTTTTTATTCTAATTTTTTTAGGAAGCATGTTCAGTTTCTTCCTCTAACTCAATGAGTTAGGGTATTATGCTATTAGGGTTTAACAAATTGGGGGAAATCTTAGGTTGAAATCGAAATAGGCCTAGTTTCAAAATATCCCCAAAGGCCCAAGGAATTTGATCATCACCGTTGATCTCAATTCAAATCAAAGCAGATATTTTGGAAGATCTTTTTCCAGAAAAGGGAGGCCCATGTGACTTTGAAAGTCAAAATTTTCAATTGAGGAAGTGATGGGGAGTTAATGAAAAACAGGTTAACCAAAAAAACACTCTCCATAAACCATTCAAAATGCCAGAGGAAAAGGGCGGCCAAGTTGCCTTTCTATACCCATAGAAGGCTCTACATTGGAACAAGATATGTTTTTCAAGAAATAAAACAGGAGACAGGAGAGTTGTTCGCTAGAAAAAGCAAGAAAAAAAAATAGAAAAAGCAAGAAAAGACCATCATAGAAGCTGACTGTTGATGGTTCTTCTTTTGCCAGAACAATAACTCCCCCTTTTTTGTGGCATTGGAAAAGGAAATTTTTTTTGAAAGATCTGCCACCAAGTATTAAAAATTAAAGAAACCCTCATTTCAGAGTTCTCTATAAATATGAGAAGAGGTGAACAGGTTAAAAGGACAACCAAAAATTCAATCAAAACAAAAACTCTCAAAGTCACATTGACAAATTCAAAACAAGATCAGTTGATCTCAAAAGGCCTTCAGGTTCTGAAGCAACCAAACTCTTTGATTTACAAAAGATAGATTAGCCAGAACTAAAGATTCTGACTTCAGTTTGATTCAGAGAAATAGTTTACAAAGGATGTTAGATTTCTCTCATTACAAATTTGGTTCAGCACAAGCCAAGTCAAGCAGAATTCAGGTTTTTTACAATATGAAAATCTCAACAAATTTACAAAGATGCCTTAAGCTCTCGAAATTGCCAGAATGGCCCTTGGATGATTCGTAATGAAGCTGAATAGGTGTTATAGTGCAGCTTCAGGCCAACAATCATCAATCCAGCCACTTCCAGACTTGAGAAGTCTCAATTCTACCCAACCAACAAGCCTTTCCAGGGCTTGAAACATATTAAAGCTCTGCCAAATTCAAACATTGGTATTGATCTCTAGCTGAAACCCATCAGTTGAAGGTGTTGACGCTTCAATCCAGCATAAACACATTCAAGTCAGCCCAGTTTAGAGGCAGCTACACATGTAGAAATCAAAGTCCAACGTTCTATTATCTTTTCCGGACTTGGCAGTTCTCTTTCAAGTTGTGTAATAGGCAGTTCTACTTAAACAGCTTGATCTCTTTTAATATTTATTCTGGCCAGAACTACCAAATCTGTACTGTGAAAAATTGTGAAGTCCTCACCAGTCTGAGGCAAGAAAAGAACTTACTTGGGAGATATTCTTCACTCAAATTTACAATCACTTGTTAAAGTCAGTAACTTGGAGCGCAAATTATCTCTGTTTCATAAATCTGTTAGGGTTTTTTAACTGTTAGCAGTGGTATACTCGCACATAAAAAAATGTTGACTTGTTGACTATCAATGGTTTTCAAGCCAAATGGGGAACTTTACCCTACCATCACAGGACTAAATCAAAACGGGTGAACAAATTGTATTTGCTCTTTTGGTTTTACATTGATAGAATTTTCTCTCTCAAATAAAGCTTTCTAACTCTCAGATTTCTTTCTCTTTTTTCTCTTCGAATTGGTGTGTCTCAAAGCCTGAAAATTGCCACTATTTATAGGCAAATGATATATGCTTTACAAGCAGGGCATTCACTCTACAACATTAACTCATAATTGCTTCTCACTATTTGTAAATAGTGACTAAGCCTATAAGTCTTCAACTTTAGGTAAAACATGGTATTTCATTCAATGTTGCTCCTCATTTTCAACATGTGGGCCATCTATCATTTACAACAGAATCTAATTATTTAATTTATTTTATGGACAAAATAAAAAAAAATTAAAACTTAAACAGAAAAAAAAAATAAAAAAAATGAGGCCACGTTCTTGAAACCATTGCCGTCGACATTCCGACGTACAACAGCCAAAGCTTTGCGTCTTTTGCTTGGGATTATTTTCAGGCTAAAGCACAGCAACCAAAGTTCTTCGTACAGCAGCCAAAGCTCTTCGCTGGGATTATTTGCGTCTTCTCCTTCTCCTCCTTCTGGAAATTTATTAGTTCTTTCTGAAAAATTCAACTTA
Organism: Prunus avium; assembly: GCF_002207925.1. The sequence continues at coordinate 150,193 of NW_018921337.1, forward strand.
GGCTCAAGAAACGACTCATTAATTCTTTCTGGAAATTTATTCTATGTTTTTGCAGTTAGATCGTACTATTTCTTCTCCGTTTTTGCCATTGGATTGCACCATGTTTTCCCTTATCCATGAAGGAGGAGAAGGAGAAGACGCAAATAATCCCAACGAAGAGCTTTGGCTGTTGTAGGTGGGTATGATGACGGCTAGGGTTTCAAGAACGTGGCTGCAGTTTTTAATTTTTTTACTGTTTAAATTTTAAGTTTTTTTTTATTTTGCCCATAAAATAAATTAACTAATTAGAATCCAAGTTGGAATAAGTTTATTAAGTATTAATGAGGTGGCATATGCCACATCATTTGATGTACAAATTTAATGTCTCTAGTATTATTAAAAATAAAAATAAAAATAAAAATAAAATGTGAAAATAATATATTGTAGCTTATTCGGATTTTCACTTTCATCCTGTAATTTTTTCACTGCATTTTCGTCCTTACAGTTCTATTCCGTTTTTACTTCAGTCTAATCCGTGAAGTTGGTTGAATTTCCATTAATTTTTGTGTTGCTCATTTCCTAAACCCTGCTCATTCAAAAACCCTAAATTTGATTTGTTTATTTTGCTTAAAATGAGTTTTGAGGTTTTCAAAGAACATTTGCTGGGTCGACAGAGTAATTTGATGGTGCGCGAAAATCAATTAAATAAAAGCTTAGTACACCTATTCATGGGGGACATGAAAACCTTACCCCTTGAAAAAACAAACGCATCAACCACTCTATTACCCTCGCGATAGATATAAGAGAACACAGAATCTATATGCCACAAGCAATGCAGAATAAGTCTCTAACCAAATATTGTGCCACTCCCGGATCTAAGCAACCCGAACTGCCTCAATCACGGGTAGGGACCTCAACAGCCACAGAGCTTGGCAAATTCGAGCAAAAGCACCCAAAACAAAACCAGCATGGTCTTGATGAGTTCACCAAAACCCACCCCCAAGTGCTCCCAAGAACCGTCCATATTGACCTGGATCCAACACAGCATGGGAGGATGCCATGTCACTTTGGGATAAATTCAGGAGATGATGCCAAAAGGGGGGAGATACCCAACAAAGCAAAAATAGGCCACAAAGAAGGTGGGCAGGAAGGAAACAAAGAGAGGTAGAATCCCTAAAACAAGATTAAGTAGAAACCGAGTCAAATGCGAAAATTCTTACTCACTATCACACCAAACTGCTAGCTGGTTTCCAATCTCTTTTTTAGCATGTTAGTAGGACATGTACATTTGCTAGTTGAGCTTGTATTAGCTCCTCCGACTTGTTTCTCTAAGGTGGCCGTCAAAGCTTTGGGGTATGCCTCTAAGTTTCTGAACCCTGAAAACAGAAAGGAAAAGGCACTGAAATCAGTTTCAGTCAGGTGACTTCATAGTTAATCCTGGTGTGCGGATGCGTCAGGCGAAATTACATGGTTCTCTTTCTTTGGGTTGCTCAGCATATGATCTGCATACCACCTTGAGAAGGCCTCAAGGGCCTCTTTCATCCATTGATGCCTGCAAAGTCCTATAGCTTCAGGAATTGTAAGCCAACTTCTTTGACGAGTATTCTGTTCTGGCCAAAACTGGAGCTCTTCCTTCACAAGCAAAGGGAACATGGCAGCTTTGCACAAACCTTCGGGACTCAACTCGTCTTGCAGAGTCTTGCTTTTAAAAAAATAGTGCCCCAAAAAATGCTGAAACACACAAATAATCAAAGATTGAAAGATAAGGAACTGCTGTCAGAAAGAAGTCTTTTTCTGACCATAAGGCATAAAGTCATCTTGCAAGCAATAATTATATTCAGTCCAGAAGCAGTTTGGGAGTGGGAAGGGAAAGGCCAATCAAAATAAGAGAACAAATTTTCATATATCTTCCAAAGACACCCAAGAACAAAATGTTTAGCCCAATATCTATCTCACAATACTTTGTTGGCCATTACTTACTAGGAATGGTGGCAGGAAGAAAGGAATCCAGTATTACACCTTCAAAAGTCAGAAAAGCAGGGAAATAATACTGAAGAGTAAATAACACTTTCAAAACTCACGCTATGCTAGTCAATCCTCAAAAAATCTACACCCACATAGATAAACCTATTTATTAATTTAGAAACAGTACATGCTAAACTTGGACAATAAAATGGCATCAATCACAGCGAGCTCATAATTCTATCCATGATCATTTCTTCATTGACTACCTGGTCATATTTCCATGAATACAATAGCTCGTTACATTGTTTAACATCTACTTCATCCATTATAGACATCGTAATGATAATATAAAGTCTTTGCGCAATCAAGAAAGTGAATGCAAAACTGACAAACATATAACTGAAACATTCATGGTGTTCGATGACTTTACTGGCAGTACTAACATTAACTCGTACTCATAGACAGGAAAACACAATCCAACACCAAATATCCACACGGAAGAACTTACCACGCATATATGAAAGAAACAGGCAGTTCTTACCATTATATCCCCTCGTACTCCAGCTTCTTCTACAGCTTCACGTATTGCTGCTTCCACAACGGTTTCATCATTTTCCCATCCACCCTATGATTAAAAATAGATGTCATAATTGCAGGTATGACACATATAAATGATAGCTGATTCAAGTATTACCACTCATGCATCAAAATTTAGCAACCCTAGATTTCAGGCTTTGAATATATCACTGATGTCAGTGACATAATTTAAAAGGACAAAACCTGTGCACAGCAGCAGAAAAATAAATTTTAGCCTATATTAAACAGAAGAAAACTGATTACCTGCAAACCTGGAGATTAAAAAATGTTGAACCCCAAGGCTAAGGACAGGAAGAAAGGAATATAGGGATGCGTTTTGGCCATTGGTTGAACAAGAAGTTACATGATAAATGGTTATGTAGGTGAGAAACGGAGATGCTTTTTAGATCAGAGTTGGATGGAACTTTTCCATTATCAACAAAGGGTAGGGAGAAGAGAAGGCCTTATCACCTGAAGTCACTCAAAAAGTAAATGCAGGCTAGCATTGAATTGGTTTCTTTTGGAATGAATTATGTGTGGATTCACTCTAAACGGAAGGTAAAGTTTTAAGATTTGTAAGTCATGGCTTCCTTTAAAGAATTCAAAGTGTATAGCAGATAAAATTGAGGAGTCATACAAATTTACAAATTATAATACATCGGAGAGATTTCAATCATTAATTGATGGCGGCTAAAAAATTGTTGGAAAGATATCTTGGGAGAGCAGTTCAAAGTGGTAATACATCTGAGATAGCTAGTTTTCCTTAACATCTTTGATTTGAAGTCTTTTTTCTGGGCAGGAGCCAGAAGGGACTGCAAAATGGAAATTCCAACGAAACAAATCACAGGTTTCACAGCCTTTTTTTTTTTCCCTGGGTGACTCATTTCACATGGAAAGCTCTAATTAAAAATTCTCATCCTAGATTTCCATGCTTGAGAAAATATAGAAAATTTTGATAGTCACCTATATCCTTATCCACAGCAATTAAGACTCGTGTTTTTACAATTTTGGTGCTAGTTGGGTATGAAAATGAGTAAGCAGAAATTCGCATGTTCCCTGCCCCATACAAGAAAAAGGTCTTACAAATTTCCAATAGTCCATAATATATATATATATATATAGAGAGAGAGAGAGAGAGAGAGAGAGAGAGAGAGATCAAATCTAAATGTTTTTTTTTTGTGGAGTTTCTTGTAGAAAGAGAAATGAAAGATCTTGAAGGATCCTAGTGTTTCTTTCACTAAGGTTGTTAGCATTTTTAAGTGCTTCTAGTTGCTGGCATTGTTACCTTTTGGGGCGGTCTTCATTTTCTACATCAGATGTAGTGGGGTTCCTTCATTTTTAAGTAAGATAAAACATTACTGCTGAAGGAGACATGTTGTGAGTTAAATTCCATCTTCTGTGCATTCACAACAGCTGAATGGAAACTCCAAAATAAAAATAGAAATATGGCAGTCATACAGTCAAGAGTGGTCATACATTATTGTTTTAAATTAAACAGCCATACAGTTAAGAGTGGTCATATATTATTGTTTTATATGCCTTTTACAAATTCAATAGCCTTGAATATCGTATTAAGCAAGTAAATTTGTTCATAGATATTTGTGGCCAATATGGTTCCAGATCTATTTAATATGCGTGCTTGTGGTACGTGCATATCTCAAGGGTCTGGAACTTAACAAACATCATAAGTAACCAGCAAAGCGGAGATAGTGATTTCAATGCCTTTCAAACTTAGTTTCAGGAATTTCTTAGGGCACGCACACACACACACACACACACACACATGCACACATACACATACATAAATATAGATGAGAAACAAAGGAGACCTCTTTAGCATGAAGTTATTAATATGTTTACACAAATTGCATTTGCAAAAGAATTAACAATGAAAGGAAATAAATTCTACCTTCGGAAAGACAAGCCCAGGTCCACTAGTTGAGTTGATCATTAGAACTTCGACAACCTTCTCATGTGTCCCATCACTATTTTCAACAAGATTTGTATACTTGAAGGGAATGCACCTGTACACAACTGAAATTAGATGCAGAAACATAAATAAACATATGCTCTCGATATAATTTGTGATATATGCTTGGCAGGGTAAGTTCTAAAAGAAATACAGAAATATATAAGACAAGATACAAAAGTTTGTCAACTCTTATAGTAGCATAATCTGATATAGAATAGTTCTGAAAAAAGCTGATGCACAAAATATCTATTTGTTAGCAACAAATTATGCAGACACTGGCAAGGTCAACTGCAGTAACAATTACATACAGTACAGAATGCATACATTTACCAACTCAGAACTCACCAAGTCCCAGCATTTGAGGGTCTGTAAGCATCAACCGTCTACAGAATGACAGATGATTGGGGCATGATCCAGTGTTGTTTAAAGATAATTGTTACATTTGAGAGTCTCGCTTTTCCTTTAGTTAGACAAATGACAAAAAAAAAAAAAATCCCTCAACGGGCGGTAAGGTTCTCATAAATTAACGATCCAGTCTCGTCTAAAGCTAATTCAACATTTTGCGAAAAACCCACAAGCCAACCATAAGTGGTTTAATAGAACTGCAACCCCTGGTTCTAAATTAGGAAAAAAACCACTTTTCTTTTTAGTTTCATAAGTAAGAAATTTGATAACACGTTAAGGAATAAACAGAGTTCCAAAGAGATAAAGCAGACTTCCAGGAGCAGCAGTGATGCTTCTTATTAACAACAACCCAGTCTCACACTCACTCTCACTGTTATGAAATTTGGTTTTGATGGGTAAGAAATTTGGCAAAGGGTGGAGGAATGAGCAGAGTTAGAAAGACCAGAATGCCTAATCTACAAAGGCTAGAATGCATATATATATATATCGAACACCCTAACAAAAGCAATACCTTGGAACTTAGAAGCTGTGAATTGAAACATAAAATACACACAAACTCAGAACAACGAGGCAGGAAGACGCAGTGGTTATGATGCCATTGTCATCACAATCTTGGGTTTTCCAAACCCAACCAAGAAGACAGGCATAAAATTGCATTACCATGTTCACAAAAATTACCAGCATCAGTGAATCTAACGAGACACATACCCGGCAATGAGGCGGTGACCGCCCTCGTACCGCTGCTGATGGCGGCCAGTGCGAGCCACCAAGGCTGACATTTGGCGCCCTCAAAAAGCCCAATTCGCTTCTGCTTGGGTTCTGGTGGTTGTATGTGGCTATGGGGTTCGAGGTGCTTGGTGCTATAACCATAAGCTTCCAATTTCAAGCTGCAAATGAACCATTGTTGTTTTTGTGTGTTGGGCTGATATTCCTATGCCACCAAATCAAAATATGCAAAAATGCCCAGCGAATGCCTTGTTGTCTTTCTGTCTTTATCTTTTTTTTCTTGAATAAATCTGCTGAGATATGTGAATGATGATGTGCTGTGGTTTCTCTCCATTTCTTCTCTTGTTCTTCAGCCGCATCATCATCACTCTGCCATTGCACCGCCTTCAACCGACATAAGACCCTCTTTTTTTCTATTTATGTCGGTTGTTTTTGGGTCGCTTGGAGCTAGTCGGTTAAAAAGAGGCTCTATTTCTCTCTCGAGTTCTCTCGTATAAATAACCTGTTAATTACACAAATGTAACTTTAAACTTTGATTAAATCTCACTTTACCCTTTCAAACTAAAAAGCCCACTTTTATGTCCTCATCAAATTTGGTGATTTACTTTATCCCATACCATCAACTCCATCTAAAAATCTGTTAATTTTAAAGACGTGGTAGAGGTATTTTTGTAATTTCATACACAAGGATCATTATCTACTAATTAGATGAGTGACGTGACAAGTGGACTCATCTCCACATAAATAAAAATATAATTAAATATTCTAATAATTAAAAATAACTAGAAATTAAAATAAATCAAAATATATATATTCAAAAAAATTAAAAATCCTACCCAGCCCTCAACCAATATCCACTATAGCCACCCTCAACCCACGTAGCCCCGAACAACCAACCAACCACCAAAATTCATCATAGCGCAGCCTCTCTCTCTCTCCCCCCACAAAATTTATCAAGACACCCCACCCAAAATTCTTTTGGTTCCTCTTCAACCTTCTGCTCATCCTAGTTCTTCTTTCTCTCATCTACATTTTTTGTTAACTAGCCTTGAATTTTTCAAATATGTAATTCGCTCAAATTGAAACCACTATATGTAATCTCATATTCCCAACCGTGACTCTCTCTCTCTCTCTCTCTCTCTCTCTCTCTCACACACACACA
>NW_018921337.1:178043-204328 GCF_002207925.1 Prunus avium
TATCTGAAATTTGAATTTTGAAATGTATCTGAAATTTGAATTTTGAAATGTATCTGAAATTTGAAATTCGAAATTTATCTGAAATGTGAAACCGAAAATCTTATCTGATATGAATAGTATTGACACGTAGGAACCCAAAAATCTTACTCGAAAATATTATCCAAAATAATTGTTTAAGTAAAAAAAGTTGTGAAAAAAACAAAAAAATGAATAGTAGTTACCATGGCAAGGGTTTGACTGCTGGAAACACACATAGTTAAAAAAGGCAAGGGCAGCCACTATTCACGTGAATAGTGTCAGCCCTAGCCCCCCCCTTGCCATGGCAAGGGTTTGACTGCTGGAAATGCTCTACTAAACGTTTTGGCTAAGATGGTTTCAGTTTAACAAAATTGAAACCCTAAACTTTCTATTTCAAAGGATGCCCATCACTCACAAATTTGTGCCCACCCACGTTTGGTGTTCGTATCAAAGAGAGAATGAGAGAGAGAGAGAGAGAGAGAGAGAGAGCAAGCCGAAGCTATAGAGAAAGAGAATCGAGTGAGAGAGGGAGAGCGAAGGCTGAAACGATTGAGGGAGAGAGAGAGAGATAGAGGGCAGGGATCGAGCTAAATGGGGGTTTCAACTGGGGCTGAGATTTTTGGTATTCGTTTGGTTTTGAAACGAAGCCTGGGAAGGAGATTGAGAGACCATGAGATATAGAGATGAGAGAGACAAATAGGGAGAAGAAAGAGAGAGATACCTGAGAGGAGAGGAGTTGTGTTCGCCGCACTGTCTCGTCGTCACAGAAGGAGGAGATGAGCGATTTTGGAAGGAGTCGAACTGGAAGAGAGAGAGAGAAAAGAGAAACCCAACCCTAGAATTTTCGATTGATTTGAGGTCAAATTGTGAAAGAGAATTCAATGAGATCGAGTTGATAGGTTTTTGACTTGGTTTGTGGTTCTTCACTTGGATCAACATGAGGGGTTTTTTTTCTTTTCAGATTTAACTTGGATTGGATTGGATTAGTTGAGAATGACACGTCACACATACAGGTAATGCCTTGGGTTTTGCCATCTTGGATTCCTTTGGCAAGCAGGTATTATATTTAATTTTCTTCAACCTCCATACTTTCTAAAATCTATTTCCTTATTTTTTTGGGTATTTAATTATTTAATTATTTATATACCTAGTTCATAGAGAAAAACTCATTGACTTTCCCTATTTGCCTTTCACCCAAACCTTCCTAAGGCAACGAGGTTAACAAAACCACACACTACATATACACAGTTATTAATGGTTCATAAGCTAAATATATTTTTTTTGTTAACCTACAACAGCTCTCTATAAGCACACTAACAAGATGAAGAGAAAAGCTTCAGAAGTAACAATGGAGCAGAAAAAAGCGAAGCAGTATAAAAATAGAAGGTACGTGAGCTTTTCAAAGAGGCGCAGCGGCCTGTTTAGCAAAGGTAAAGACTTCTGCAAAAAGTTCGAAGCAGAAATTGGCATTGTTGTGCTCTCCGAAGCAGGCAGGCCTTATTGGTCCCTAGACAACCCTTCCCTAGACGCCGTCCTCGACCGCTTCATGCAATCAGACCAGGCACCTACTAACACCATTGATTTCAAGGTCAAACCGCAAAAAAAGAGGAAGAGAGAGGAACAAGATAATGAGGTTCAGGGACAACTTGCGGAGGAGGTGAAATCATGTCGAACAGTTAAGGACATGTTTTCGTTGAGAGACAAATACTTGGTGCTTCTTCAGGACTATACTAACAAGACGATGAAAGGTTCACATGTTTTGGAGGAGGGTAAGGCAAAATGTGTCTCGACCTCACCATCAAACCTAAGTTTTGAGGATAATGTTTGGGTGGAAACAATTTCAAGGCATAAAGACATATGTTCTGGTTTAACCCTAAAGCTTGATAGTGAACATGATCACCGTCTTGGGAACAACAATGGTGTCCACGGCGGCCGCAATGACGGGTGGTTTTGGGATGAGATTTTGGAAGATGGTTACACACAAGGTGTTCTGATGGAACCAATATCAAAATCCAAAGACGTTTTGTATGATTCAACCCAAAATTTCGAGAGTGATCGTAATGTGTTTGATACTCATCATGGTAACATCAATGGGGGAGAAGGATCTTCTTGGTGCAAAGATTGGGAGGATGGTAAAGCGCAATGTGCCTTGATGCAACCAATTTCGAAATCCGAAGAGGTCTTGCATAATTCAACCCAAAGTTTGGAGAGTAATCATAATGTTTTTACTGATCAACATGGCAACAACAATGGCGATGATGGAACTTTTTGGGATAGAATTTTGGCATATGATAAGACTCATCAACTAGCAAATTCTGGAGACGTCTTGTTTAATTCAACCCCAAATTTTGAGTGTGATCGTTTTAACAACAAAAACGACGGCGACGACAACAACATATCTTTCTGGGACAAAATTTTGGAAGAGGGTAAGTCGGAATGTGTCTCTTTCCAACCAATATCAGAATCCGAAGACTTCTTGTATAATCCAAGCCTAAATTTCGAGAGTGATGATTGTGGGTTTGATCATTAGGGTACCATTTAGCGAGTCGGTCTTTCCCTATTTTCCCTTAAACAAATACATTTTTAAGATACAAGCCATTCAGTTAAGTCAAGCCAAGTTTGCCTACTGATATTGGAATGGTTTCTTTTAAAATAGGGCCGTATCAATCACATCAGTGAGCCATCTTGTACTATTCACGTTGGGTAATCAGTCCTCATTCTATCATTAACTCATTAATAATATTATTTATATAATACAGTTAAAGCCATCAGTCCCCATTCACATATATTAGTTTTTTTTTTGTTTGTTGAAAAAGTGCACTAATTTGAAATTAGTGCACTTCCAATATTGATTTCTATTTAATAATTTATAATAATAAAAAATAATTTTGGATGAAATAGTCCAGTATACTTGCTCCTCACCAAGCCTCATCATCTCCATTTCAGGTGCTCATTTTTCTTCCTCTACTCTTCATTTTGCACCCTTTGCTCTTCAAGTGCTTCTTGCATGGTCTGTACCTCTCTTCATACCCCTCTTTGCTAAGTTACTATCCCATCCCAAGCACATCAACCCATGACACCCCAACTCCAAATCTTCTAAGTTTCTTCAATTCGTTTACTAAAATTAGCTTGCCCAAAATGCTTATATCAGTAAAAAATGGAGGCGGCTTGAAATGTTAGTTCAAACATCTCTAACTTTAAACTTTAGAACAAACTGATATAGAATTTGGCAGCTGATGAGTACCTGCAATTGTAGCATCATCCCATCCTTGTAGAATGCTACCAATTGTAGCAGCAATGGCCACCATCACATCTCCCCTCATCTTTTCACCAATGAATAAATGAGACCCCTAATATCAAACAAACCTGAAAGGAATATCACAAAATTAATAAATCATTTCCACCTAAGATAGACCCAAATCAAACTCACTCATAAGTAACCATTGTCACACCCAAAAACTCACGTGTAAGATCAAGGGAAAAAAAAGGAAATTAAAGAGCATACAAACAGCAAAAAACAAAACTTTGAAACCTTTATGCTAGTTCTGAAATAAACATTGAGGTTGAACAAAACCAAGAAATAATAGAACTCAAATTTACAACATGCTTCAAAACCAAACAATTGATACAAAAATAGAAGCAATCAGGAAATCCAACACAACATCAGCTACATAAAAAAAGGTATGTGGAACTAATTGGTGTAATTTTTTTTTTATTAAATTCCAAGTTCAAAAAGTGTTTCAAACTATTAATAAAAGTTTCATATGCTGCAGAAATCTAAAATTTAAGTTAGCTTGAAATTCCACCAAATATTTCATACAACTTAGATTGGATTTTCAAAAAACTCGGTTTAAGAGAAACTTGGACATATCTAAAATGAAATTCAAATACCAATAAAATAAATATGCAAGTAATAAGGAGAATCCAACCATTTCTGCTTACCCCTTCACTGAAAGATTTCTATACACTTCAACAAAATAAAAACCAGCAGATAAGCCAACCACAACATACACTACAACTATTGTTGACCAAACTTTACAAAAACAACTATCGCGCTCACCCAAAAATTTGGATATATCATTAATTAACAAACAGAACGAAGCAAGAAGGTAATAAATAATATTAACAAGCACCAACATCCATTATGTGGGAAATTAAATATCAAATGGGCCTTAATTTTGCCTAAATCAAGCGCCTGGGATGTAACATCTAAAAAAAAATCTTTATGTAATAGATTCAAAAACTAAGTGTTGTGTACAAAACAATGAGCAACCAACAATCAGATAAGAAGCTTTTTTTTTCAAGTTTTAAATAAATGAAAAAAAATGAACTACTTAAATCGGATTTGCTTAGAGATGAATTCTACAACTAGAGAGATGCAATATACAGCTTAAATCGGATTTTCAAGTTTCATTAAACCCAACGCCTCTTCAAAACTGATTCTTGCATAATCAAAAAATGAAAGCAGCTCATCACCTACTTTCCCTAATTGCTTTCTCTCACAGCAATAATTCAAAATAAATGATTTTATTATCTTTTACAAACAGGTTAGGCTTTCAAAAATTTCAAAATAATCACTTATAGCCTCAAATAAGCAATGCCAAACGGGCACTAAGGCGCGAACTAAAGATATTTCTGGAACTTTAATTTAGTCATTTGATTTAATGAATATTCTTTTCCCCGTCGGACTAAGTGAGTGTTGTTAAGTGTGGTTGTGGTCAAAACAGTTTTGAAACCCGTTTTGGATTGTTGTATGATTTGGGGGGCCGAGTGCTTAAAGTACTTGTGATTGTGTTGGGTTGTTAAACATCGTACGATGGAAATTGAGAAGTTATTTTATGTTAATTATGGTGGGCATGCATAATTGAATTCGAGTTCATTAATTTGCTTCGTTAAATCTCATTATTTGACTTAAGAGCCGATGGTGGTTCTGTTTTGAATTATTGAAGGCCAAAGGCCTAGTTCGTAAACTGCTTGAAGGTTAACTTGTGCATTCTGCCAGTTGTGGATATTAATTGTGTTTTAATATGTTGAAAAATATTGGGAAAAGTCCAATTTACAGGGGAGACTCTGTCGAATTTTTGGCAGAAATCAAACCCTAAAGAAACTGTGGTTTTCATTAGAAGAGCATTTTGATCAAGTGTGCTTGGCACCCACCAGGTGTCGGACACGCACAGGGTTCGACGCAGATTCCAAAGTGGAATTTGGATCGGGTCCTGTCAGTTATAGTTCTTAAGCTGCATTCTCTGCAACCAGTCTATTTTAAATATACCCCCATCACCCATCAGAAGGATTTGTTAGTTGTCTCAAATGAAACACAGAGTATAACAAATTAACCAAGCCAAGAAAATCTTACATGATCACAATGTGATTTTTCAGCACCATTGACAACATCTTTAAGGATGTTAATGAAAGGTGTAAAACCTATGCTTGGACCAATTAGAACAACAATGTCATACTTGACATGGCAGCACCATAGGGCCCATCAATGTGTACTTTGGGATAGCCCTTAACTCCAGATAATGTTGCCCGTAAAAGTTCAAAAAGAAAAATCCCTGTAATTCATAAGCTTTTTCCAAATTTTGATGAACTCTTTCTATTCAATTTTCCTAATTTTTACCTCTTGAAAAAGACTGTATATTTGATAACTCCAGTCTCCAGCGGTTCTAATATGCACACTTAGGTAGTCGTCTTCTGGTCTAGAAGTTAAGGAAAACGGGTGCGTGCGTGAGTCAACGAACAAAGAAGCGAAAGAAACAGAATTCAAAATCCATAGGCATCAAAGTAAATTTTAGTTAATTACATGCAGGACTCTAGAACAGATAAATGCTATAGTTTAAATGTACCATTCAAATAGTGAAATTTGAGGGCATTGAATGAATATGTTCATGCCACTCAGGTAGTTAAACCCTTGTGGTTATTAAATTGGAGGGACAAAACTTTTCCTGGATAAATACTTGCCTGCACGATTGTAACAAGAAAAGAAGTAAACAAAGGGTTGAATTTAATTCCCAACTAACTGCCATTGCAACAATTGTAGATTGATGAATTTTCAGAGTACTTACTTCAGATTAACAAGGTTAATGGTAGTATTGGCCTATTACCTTGAAAATTTCCACCTCATAAAATCCTGATCGTATGGCTCGAAATACTCGTTCTCCGGTATATAACAAAACTGGAATGGCAATATACATCCATGTCTGCTTAAGCAAATTCTTAACATTAAAACTCTATATAAAGGTAAAATTCCAAATATATGAGGACAAAATGAAGTTCAGTTTAAAGGCTTATTGTTTTTTCAGTTACATTGTCTGTAAGGAAGAGGAACATAGAGTGAAGAATGAACATGATTTAACATTAGAAAGTCAAGAAAATGTTCTTGAACATGATTTAACATGTTACAATCTGCAGAGTTAGATGCTCTTTATTTCTCAAAGAGGGTCATGATTGAATATAGCCCTGGTTTTCAGTGTCAAGCAGTTCCATGACTAAAGCAGCATAGTCTTTTGCTTCCTCATGGGTCAATGATAACTTATTTGTAGAAGCACTTAGTATAATGTCGTGCAGAAGTGCCCAAATTCCAAGGGAACCAGTAACCATGAGCACAAAAATAATGCTATCTATGTAATAATGCAAGTTTTTTAGACCTGAAATGGTGAAGTTATTTACAGTCATTCAGGTAGAAGAGTGCTTTTCATGAGAGTGTGACGCAGTTACCTGCTTAATATCTTTCTTAGTTATTCTTCTGTCCATGTTTTGGTCACACCTGAAAAGAATTACAACCTTAGAGAAAAAGACAATTCCAAAAGAAGGTAATTTTCTTGATGTAAACAATTGTAACAAGGCTTAAGCTAAGCATGTTATTGAATTATAATGAGGATTATTACAAGTCAAAGTAAATCCGTATCCTCGAATTGAAGCAAGGGTCAGTCATATGACACCAGTAACTATGCAGTTCGTCTTTCGGCATATCAACATTCCGATCCCTTGTTCCCCTTAGAGCCCTTAATAGCTCAATAGCAAACTCTGGCATCTGTTGCGTGCCTGCCGAATATGAACCAAAGTATATTATCAAAGAAGGAGCTAATATATTTTTAAAGATGTAGATGCATGCAACAGCCAAGGGAAATTATATGACAGAAGAACAATACTTTCAAGCTACTGCTACCATGGTAAATAACAACCATAGTAATTAATCTAAAAGAAGAACAAAAACAGTAGAGGCCCACCAAAAGAATAAAACTAATGCACACAGGGCAAGCCAAAGACAGAAAGAAGTCAGAGGAAAAAACAAAAACATTCTGCAGAAAACAAGCTACCAAAAATAGCAAAAAAAGAAAACTAGCTTCCGGATAAATGATGAAGTCATCATCATATGATATGAGCTCTCTCTCTCTCTCTCTCTCACATAGAGACAAACAAAGTATTCTATTGCTTTTGGATATTTCACTCTCAACTCTCAAATCAAACTCAGGTCAGGTATGTACTTCAAATAACCGCTTTAACTGCTTTTTTTTCTAATTCAATAAAAAAATTGAAATAGACCAGGTCAGGTATGCTAGGCTTGCTCACCTCTTCTCTCTTTTGTTCCAAACAAGCCATCTTTAAAATAGACCAAAAAATACAAGGATACAACAGTCACACCTCTTTACATCTTGTCCCAATTTGTAGGAGTTCCTCAGCATCAAATGAGATGTCGCTATTGTTCTTGGTGATGCTTTGAGCTGAATTCAGGTTTCAGGAAGCGGTAATCACTAATTGCTACTCCAGCTTCTGCATGTTTCTTCAGCATAACATCACCAACTTTTAAGACATAACCACAGTAGACTAGATACTCAGCAAAAACAATCTATTATAGAGCCTCCTCCCAATGACCTAAATATAGCGTGTACATAACAAACAGTCAAGGACCAAATTTGATGTATGAGATCTATTTGCTTGTCCATCTTACACATAATTTGATGAATATTCAATTTTGACATCTCGATTTGTAATATCATAAGAGATGTATTTAACATAGTTGATGCTATAATTTTAATTATTTATGAATTCTTCACGTGTGGTGTGAGATTCCAAAAGAACGAGTATCAGTTTAAATTATAGCATACCTGTGAACAGAGAAGAACAAAACTCGAGGATCCTTCCAGAACATCTTTTGAGTATCATAACTCAAAAGACTGATAATCCACTAGGATTGTGGATCCAATTCAACCTTCACGTCTTCGACTGACTGATAACTGATAGAATGGCTTAACCATGTTTCTGAGTTGCCAGCTTCCCCCATCTGTTAACTATATGGACTATGAATGAACGTCAAAAGGCTATATGAAATTTTAAGGAGCACTTGTAAAGTCAAATATAATTAAAATGGAGTTAATTTGTAATAGAAGTCAGGTTGATACACGAACCAATTTCTAAATGCAAAGGAACCAACTTACCAGGTCGTGGAAAAATCAACTCAACCCAATAACAAGGATAAGATATAATCACAAACGCAGCTCGCTACTAGTGAATGTGAATTAACTAAACAAATTCATAAAGGATTGATATTTAAAGATTAACATTATTTATAATAATGTCTGATCAATCACACCACCAGTTTAGATCGAGAGACAAACGAGTCTCTCAGTCCACTACAGCCAGATTTTGATACTGTGGGCCAGAGATGGCTGCTTCCATGACATGGTGCGGGCCAACTTCCCCATCTTTATCCAAGAAGGACTTGAACAAATTACTGGAGAAGCCACCGAGCGTGGCCACCCCTGGTCGCCTACGACAAGGCACGGGCACCCTGTCGTAGTGGTCTAGCTGCCAAAACACAATCTGTGGCACTGCATCACCGTACCCTTTCTCCTTAAAATTGCTTTGTATTGCCTCATAATCCGACTCCCAGCAACTACCACCAGCCCAATCAAAGTTTTCGTGACGGGTGAGCACAAATACCTTCTTGACCATCTGATCCGGCCTCAAATTCCCATCCACAGCCACTTGGAGAATCATATCAAACACTTTGCGAAAATCAATTTCCCTGCCGCAGACCATCCTCCCCACAGAGGCGCACTTGGACATGAGAGCATCATTGTCAATGTCATCCCCCAAATTATGCAGCTCAGGCTCTGGACTGAAATTGATCACCTTTCCTTTCCATGGCTCTTCACCCAGTTGAGACACCAGCACAGCCAAAGCCACAGACACATTCTTGAAGAGTCCACTCGAGACGTTACACGCAACCAAGCAGTTGCTGAACTTGCCCTGCTTTAAGTAGACCTCCTCCACCATTGCCTTCCACTGAAGCTCAGCCGCTTGTCCGACATCCCCATCATTCGCATAGCCTATGATCTCATGTGGAAGCAGAGCCTCGGCCTCAAGCTCAATCTTGGAGGCTTTCAAGTCCTCCTAATACTTTTTAATTGGGCAGCCCCTTCCTTGAGAGCCCTCAGAACTCAAGAACTCTGCCAAGGGCACCAGCACCTCCTTACTCAGCCGATCTCGGACTCTGTCCGCGTAGTGTGCCTACTGAAGCCCTTGGGATTCTATCGGAAAAACCTTCCTCGCAATGCTTTCACACAGCAGCGTGGCACGGTCGAGGGAGGAGCCGACGGGAGGGCAAAAGAAGGCAGCTGAGCTTAGTATCTCCTCCTGCTGCTTCTCCAAGTTTTGAATATCTTCCCTCAAGTAGTCCGCAAATATATCCGAAACCCAGTCGTGTAGGAACCGATAATCCGTGTTGCCGTTGGCCATGGCAATGGTATTATTTTTGTCTTTCTTACTGAGGCGGTAGAGAATCTCGACGAGGTCATTCATAGTCCCGACAGACTCGGAAAACTCGGAGACGATAGTGTCGGCGTTGCAGGCTAAAGTCTTGGGGTGGTTGTGATGGAGCCAAAGCGCCGCCCTGTAAAACGCTTGTAAATAGGATTTTCCGAGATCATAATCGTCTCGGAGGTTGCAGATGAGCTTGAGGGTGGTTAGGGAGTCGTGGGACCAGGCCAGCGGCAGCAGTTGGTCGAGATATTTGTAGGGGGCTCGGGTGTTTGGTAAGACGCGAAAATAGAGATCAAGGCAGGGGTTGCCCAGTGTTTTTGTTCTCTTCGAAACACTGCGGCGGAGAGCGGATGATTGGGGAGGAGGAGGAGGAGGAGCAACATCAGTTGTATAAGAAGCCACTAGTCTTCTTGTATTTTTTTGCTGGAACTCTAGTCTTCTTGTTGTCAACTGCGAAACTATAGTTTTGTCTGCTTTCACATCTGACAGGATTTCCGCTGGTTTCACCAGCATCATGCTCTTCATCATCATCATCATAGCGTAGCTGTCTCCTCTCCTATACACACAAGATAACATATGCAAACCCTATTCCTCTGACCCGTATTAAATAATGAGGGGAAGGCTGCTGGGCTGGCCTGAGCTGGGCCCTATTGGTATCCTATTCAAATTTGGGTGAAACTATAATGAGGGGCAAGTTATAAGAGCATGTCCACCGCTCCCTCAAAACCGGGCAAAAGGCAGCCCAAGCGAGCCCAGGAGACCTCCAGTGCGAGAGAAGAAGCCTGGGCAAGTGGTGGGTCCTAACAACCTTGGCAAGCCCACGGGCAAATCCTGACTGAGCTGCAGCCCAAAGGCGCTGAAGTCAGGCGTGACGTCGCGCTGAACGCTGACGTCAGCGCCTGACAGAACCCAACGGGAAAACGCCACGTGGCGCATCCTAGACGCTGCGATGGGTTTTTTCTAGAAATCCGACGGCCCTCATTTTTTTTGCCAAAAAAATACGAATTTTTTTAAAAAAATACTGGATTTTTTCCCTATAATCTTTTCTGAAAAATGATGGACATGTGGCAACCAAAAATCTTATCCGAAAATTTAATTCTAAAATGTTATTTGAAATTTTAGGTGATAATTTTATAATAAATAGTGACACGTGGCAACCGAAAATATTATCTGAAAAGCTTATCAAAATTAATAGTTTAAAGTATAAAAAAATTCAAACAAAAAAAAATATAAAAAAATAGGAAATAAAGTAGCATGAATAGTATTTGTCTTAGCCTTAGCCTTTTGGGGTGGAACCAAAAATGGCAAGGCTAGCACTATTCATGTGAATAGTGCCAGCCCTTACCTTGCCTTAGTCTTGCCTTAGCCTAGAGGGGTGGACATGCTCTAAGAGCAAGTCCAGCGCTTGCATCAAACCGACCAAGAGGCCCCCCAGGCAAGCCCAGCATACATCTAGCGCGAGAGAAGAAGCCCGGGCAAGACCTGGGTCCCACCAACCCGGGCAAGCCCACGGGCAAATCCTGCCTGGGCTTCAGTCCGAATGTGCTGACATTAGCGAGCCAAAAAAAATTCGAAAAAATTCGAAAAAAATTCAATTTTTATTTTTAAAAAAATCAAAAAATTATGGATGTTTTCCCTATAAATACATAACAATTTTATTCACTTTCCATACCAAATCTTCATACAAACTCTTCTCCTTCCAATATTTGTTACTTTCCACTCACATTTTTCTACTACTTTCCAATAAAAAAAAAGCATAAAATAATATGACTATTTATTAAAAATATTTGCACATCACAACAAAGATTAATTAAAAACAAACCTTCATTTATTGCAAACAACACACAAAATAAACCATAATTAAAATCTTATCCGAAAATTTAATTCAAAAATTTGATCCGAAAATGTTATCTGAAAGTTTAGGTGATAATTTTATAATAAATAGTGACACGTGACAACCGAAAATATTATCTGATAAACTTATCAAAATTAATGGTTTGAAGTATAAAAAAATAGGAAATAAAGTAAAATTAATAGAATTTGCCTTTGCCCTAGCCTTCAAGGGTGGAACCAACTAAGGCAAGGCTGCCACTATTCACATGAATAGTGACAACTCTTGCCTTGCCTTAGAGCAACTCCAACGAGCAGCCCAGGCCTCTATCTAGGCTGCCACTATTATTCACTCTTTACTCAACATTTTCTTCTCTTTCAAATTGTATTTTTATTTCTTATATTTATGGCTTCTTCTATCGAAACCAGAGGGGCGTGGAGCACCATGGAAGATGTTTCCTTATGTGAGGCTTGGCTCCAAATTTGTCATTGTCCCGTGTCAGGCAATGAGATGAAATTTTTTCATATGTGGAAAAAAATTCATGCCGAATTTTGTGAAAAAATTACGGGGTCAACTCATACGGAAATGGCATTGTCTAGTAGGTGGAAAATTCTCAATAAAGAGTTGGGAAAATGGAGGGATGCCTTGGCAAAAGCGATGGACAACCATAGAAGCGGGGAAAATCTTAGTAACGAGGTAAGTATTTTGTAATTTTCGTTTTATTAAGTTTAATGTCCTAATATATATATTTTTTTAATGTTTATTGCATTTTCAATATTTTGTTAATATTTCTTGCATTTTCAATATTTTGTTAATATTTCTTGCATTTCCAATTGTTTCTTAATATTACTTGCACTTCCAATATATTTGTAAGGTTAATTACATTTTCATTATTATTTTTTTGTTACTTGCATATCCAATATATTTTAAATATTTCTTGCATGTCCATTATTTATTTTTTTAATAGATGATTCAAGCACAGATGTGGTTTGGTGCAATTGGGCAAGGCAAAAAAAGTTTCAACCATCATGAATGTTGGGAGGTGGTGAAAAATTGCAAACGCTTCAGAATAATTCCCACGGGTCCCGCCGTTATGTTAAACGAGACGCCACTCCGTGATTCAATGACATCGGATTCACCTCTCGATTCCCCTATGAGTCAAGACTCACCCATCGAAAAGGAGCCGAGGCCCATTGGCTGAAAGGCTGCGAAGGCAAAGAAAGGGGGTAATTTGAGCAGTAATACATCAAAAAATTTGGAGGAAATTGCAAGTAAGAGTTGAAATGGAGCAGAAACGCCAAGAGAATGAGATGGCAATGCGAGCAGAATATGCACAAGAAAGGGAGTATTTGCGCAAAAAAGAGATGGACAAGACGGATCTGGAAACCATGGCGATGGATACAAGCCATATGTCCCCTGAAACAAAACAATTTTGGAAGCTAGAACGAAGGGATGTTATGAGAAGAAGACTTTTCCAGGATGATGGACCTAGCTACACTGATTGGTTAAATGATCAAAACCATTAAATTAGTTGGCATACCTTTTATGTATTTGTATTTTTCATGTTTTCTATTAAAGTTCTTGTAATTCATGTATTTATTTTAGTAGTAGTAATTCTTAATGACTTGTATTGGCTTTCTTTATTTAATAAACAAAGCATTCAATAAAATACCTTTTTATTCAACATATTCCATACATCAAACAGAACATAATTAAAAGGAAAAACCACAACCAAAGCATAATAAAAAATAATAAAAAACTACAAACAAGGCACAATAATAATAACAAACCACAACCAAACCATAATAAATAAAAAACAACACAACCAAACCATAACTAAATAAAACCTAACCAACGGATCTATGCTCCATCATTCATCTTCATTGCCTTTCACCGCCCATAGATGCTCCATCAAGTCAAGTTAACGCCTTTCATGAATATACGAAGATTGCATCTCTGTATATCGATCTATCATACGGGTCATGAAACGACCATCCCTAACCAACGGATCCAGCTCAAATGGTTCTCCACTTGGCCCCATGGGCCTTTCATAAATTCTTGTCAAGGCCGTGTTCATGGGATCCGGTTCGTAGACCTCTGCAGCATCATAATCATACTCATCCTCCACAATCATATTATGGAGGATGATGCAAGTCATTATAATGCTTCTGAGGACCTCCTCATCAAACATACGGGCTAAACCTCGAATTATCAACCACCGAGCTTGAAGGATGCCAAAACACCTTTCGACATCTTTCCTGTATTTTTCTTGATAGGTAGCAAATAATCTTTGCTTCTGGGATTGTATTGTTGACTTGATAGGTGATATTGGGGCCTTGGCCTCTCAAAACATCGTTGAAGACCGGGGCCCAGCACGTTGAGGTCATTTTGGGATCCAGCAACTCCGAAGAAGGCATGCCAAACCCATGTGTCGAAGCTAGCAACGGCTTCAAGGATGATACATTTTTGGCCTTTTCTATTTTCGTAATCACCTTGCCAGGCAGTTGGGCAATTCTTCCATTGCCAGTGCATGTAGTCGATGCTAACAATCATTCCTGGAAATCCTCGAGATTTGGCTTTTTGTTGAACCCGTTGGAGGTCCCTGGGAGTAGGTCTGCGCAGGTAGTCCCTAGTGTACAGAGTTTCAACTGCATCACAAAATCTTACCAAGGCCTCCAACGTAATGGATTTCCCCATCCAGGCAATCTCATCCACCTGATCAGCAGATGCTCCATACGCCAACATTCGTATAACAGCTGTAAGCTTTTGTTTCGGAAGAAGTCCGAAAACCCCAGCAGAATCACACTTTTGAACGAAGTATGCATCATAATTGCAAATATCATGCATGACTTTATTGAACAAATGGGGTTACATTCTATATCGCCTTCGAAAATCAACATCAGAGTACAAACAAGTTGGGATAAAATAATCTTCCAAAAGATTTTTACCCCGAGACTACCTATGTCTGTCCACATTCCAGCGACGGCCGACTTGTGAACCACGGCGGCGACCTTGGTTCTCTTCATCAAGCAAAGCCACTGCTATGACAACTTGTTCATGTTCTTCTCTCTGCAACATATTTCTTTAATCTGCTCTATGGCTTCTATTATTTGTTTCTCGCTCTTGCCTCTCCAAGCATCTCCTAAAATCTTCCATTTGAGAATGGAGTATGAATTCTAAACTCTCAGAAATGAAAATATAGAAAGATGTGGTGTGAGAGGTATGAGCTGAGCCTCTGGTTTTATAGAAAATTTTGGCCAGATAGAGATGCCACGTGACTTGATTTGATTGGATGAAAATCTTATCTGAAATTTGAAATTTGAATTTTGAAATTCATCCGAAATTTGAACCCAAAAATCTTATCCGGAAATTTTATCCGATTATGAATAGTCTTGACACGTAGGAACCCGAAAATCTTATCCGAAAATACTATCCAAATTAATTATTGAGGTAAAAAAAATTGTGAAAAAAATAAAAAAATGAATAGTAATTGCCCTTTGCCATGGCAACGGGTGGAAACACACAATACTATTTGCAAGGGCAACCACTATTCACATGAATAGTGGCTGCCCTAGCCCCCCGCCCCCTCCCCAAATTGCCATGGCAAGGGGCAAATGGGTGGAGTTGCTCTTAGCCTTCATGGGTGGACTTGCTTCGGGTAAGTTGTGCAGGGTTAACTTTATAGCCATCAGATCAATCCCATGGTTGAACTCGTTATACTACAATCGGGTTGCAATTGCCCGTTTTTGATAGGATTCCAAGGGTGTTTTAGTCTTTGTAATCTTGCCAACCTACTATATTAGGAGGTTAGTCAGCATTAGTTGGTATGTTGAATTGTATTGTGTTTTGAGTAATAGAAATAGTATATTCTCCCTGTACATTTGCGTTAAGGTCGAACGGGTTCTAACAGTTTTGAAAACAACTTCGTCAAGTGAGAGGAACGTTTCTCCCGTGAGCGTGAAGTCTCCATCAAATCCCAAGCTCTCCTCATTCACCACTCCTAGTCCCGTCCGTTCCTCTTCTTCTTTTGCTTCTTCTTCATCTTTTTCTTCCTCTGCTTATTCTTCTGGTAGTTTTGTAATTTAATTTATAGATAATTTGTGAGTTTATTTCTAAATTATAAATTCTAATTTAGTGATTTATAAATTTAGAGTTTCTTAAGTGGTTCCTAATTTCCCCAGTTTAGGGATTAAGTTCAATTCACTGTGCAATCCAGTTCTCTACCCATCCATCGTCATAATCCAGCTCTCCTCAAATTTGGAACCCTAGTTTGACCCTAGCCAAGCCGCCGCAACTCAAGACCCCCGTTGTCGACCTCCACAACGAAGCCACTGTCGCGACTCCAAAGTCAAGCCACAGTTGCGACCTCGGAGGTCACTCTCTAATTCGTTCACCCCAGTAAGATTTCAATCGGTTTCTAGGGTTTTTTTTTTGTGCATCCTGTTGTTGCTATTCAATCTAGGTCTTTCAGTTGAAATGTTTTTGTTTTTGTTTTTCTGGTTTTGATTAATCTGTTTTTGGAATTTTTTTTTTTGTTAGATCGATCCATGTGGAGGCTATGTGCTGGTATGTTTGGTTTGGTGGTTGATTAAATAATTGGTCCCGTCAAGATTTTGCATTAATTTTTGCAAGGTATTTAGTTGATTTGTTGCAATTTGATTACATTTTTTTTCTTGATGATTATTGTTCTGAAATTTGCTCGGATATTAAGTTTTTGTTGATTCTTATGCAATTCTGTAGTTGTATTGTAGTGGATGGAGTTTTGGCATTTGGTAGAACATTTGCTTTAGAAATTGTACTTTGCTATTGTTAATTTAGTCAATTGTGGTGGTGTTTTACTTTAGTGAATTTAGTCAACCAGTATGCAATTGGCGTGATTGTAAGCATTAGTAGAAATAACCTTAATTAGCAGCTTTATGTGTGTCACTTGGTTTGTCCAATTAGTATATGACATAATGCAGTTGGGTATGTCTCAACAGCAGTGATATCTTTTTGCTTAATGTTAATTTTTCCCTTACTGTTGCTTGTGTGACTTGCATAAGGTGTGAATGGATGATATTAGGAAATGGAGTTATTAATTGAAATGAATGGAAATGTGCTTGTTTCTTATGCTATTAGATTTTATGTGAGTGTGATGCTAATCAGCCATTGAAATACACATCTTTTGGTGTTAATATTTGAAGTATTGGAACATGGGAAAGTTGAAAATAGGCATCTTCATGAGATGCATGAGCAAAATTTGAAGTATTGCAAGAGCATTAAGTAGACCTCCCTTGATATGACTTGCTATAAAATGTAACATATGGATTTGATTTCCTTGTTCTAAAGGTGCCCCTGTAGATTATTTGTTTCAATTCATGATTCTCTTACACCTATATAGAAACGAAGGATTGGTTTGTTTTTATTTTATCAGGAATTGTTTGTTGGATCTGTTTGTTTTTTAGAAAATGGAGAATATTGGACTCCTTCAAAAAATTTTGGTTGTTCTGTTCACTATTGCCTTCTTTAGGAAGCTTATAAAGTACATGTGGAGCTTCCTGAGTCAAACAATTCCACATTGCCCCATTTTTTTCCAAACCATCTGATGATTTTTTAATGGTTCTTTTTTTTCCTAATCATGTTCCCGTAATATCACTTTGTACAGGGATAGTTACTTTTCTTCAATCTTATCGGATTAGAATGCAGCTGTTTTTTAGTTTCATTGTTCTGTGTATTGCTGTTATGGATGTTGTAGTTGTATCTGGTTCTGTATTGATGTTGTGGATGTTGTTTGGTTATATTGATTATTGGTTGGTTGATGAAGTTCACCCCTTGAGGTGTTTTGATGTCTGGTTTTGTTCCTCTTATTTAGTTTAACAGTTTCTTTGTGCTTTATGTGTTCCACTTTTTCCTTTTTTCTCTTGTTGGTGTTTTAGGTTAGGAAGCTCTTTGCCAATTAGTATGAGTTTCTTAGGTCTTTTAGTTTCTCATTGCGGTTTTCTTGTCTCAGTTTCTATTTTGTTTTTTTGGTCTTTGTTTCTCTTTTTGCTAATTTCTTGTTTTGCGATTTCCTATGCAGGGTTTTTTTTTTTTTTTTTAAATGATAGTTGGACCTAGATTTTTGACTTATGGAAGATTGTTGTCATTGAGAACCATCATCAATTTGGCGTGGGACAACATTCCATTCTATCACAGGAAGTGTGCTGTAATTATATGGAGAAAAACATGTAACTGAGGAACTATATATTTTAGTCTTGTAATTTAGTCCTCATTCAATGAAATTGAGTTCAATTTACTTGAGAAATTTCAGTCTTGAATTTGTTCTTTTTATATTCGCAAGTGTGTGCAATAGAAAAATACTTTTTTTTAAGAGAACAATGGAAAAATACTTTTACTTATATTATACATTGAAGAGAGAACATTGCATACATTGTGTATTTTGCCCCTGTATTGCCCCCCATAAGAGGGACTGTTGGAGTTCTTTTGTTGCCATTGTATAGCCTCCTATTGCCCTAGTATTGCCATTAAATAGCCTCCAATTGCCTTTGTATTGCCACTATATTGCCCCATATTGCCTTTGTATTGCCACTGTATTTTCCTCGTATCACCTTTATTTTTTAGCCTTTGAATAAAATTATAGAGGGATTATTTTGCTCTTGTATTGCCATTGTAGTGTCGTGGTATTGCCTGGGTTTTGCTAAATATTTTTTGCATTAATTGGTTTGAGAGTCCTCCTTTTTGCCCAATACATAGGCAATATAAGCCATATATAGGGGCAATAAATATGCAATATAAGCCATATATGGGGGCAATACAAAGGCAATACAACGACATCTGATTGCCGTTATATTGTCTTCTTATTGCTCTCTTATTGCTGCCATATCACTTTTTTCACCTATGTATTGACAATTAATAATCTACAACATATTACAAAAAGGACGTGACGTCCTTAATAGAATCACATAAAATTATATTTTTGGAGTTTTATAGTATATAGAATGTCAAAATGATTCCTATTAATTTTCGGTGTATTTTTTGGATTTTTTTTTCATTTATTATGAATTTTGTAAGTTAAATCCTAGAAAATTCTTATTAAATGGTATGGAGCGACACATGGTGGATTTTTATTTTATTTATTATTAGTAAAAAGTAATATAATAATATTTTAGGGTAAATAACAATATAATAACAATTTAGGATAAAAAGTAATAGAATAATAATTTAGGGTAAATAATAATATAATAATAATTTAGGGTTAATAACAATATATAATAACAATTTAGGGTAAAAGGTAATATAATAATCATTTAGGGTAAATAATAATATAATAAATTCACAGTAAAAAGTAATATAATAATATTTTACGGTAAATAACAATATAATAACAATTTAGGATAAAAAGTAATAGAATAGTAATTTAGGGTCAATAATAATATAAGAATAATTTAGGCCTCTGTAGGGGTCTTTTTCTTCCGGCAGCAAGTGGGCTGGGCTGCTGCAAGGAGGAATCTGATGCAAGTGTCCCCTTTGTGTCTGAGTTCGAAGATTAAGCCCCAAAGATGTCTCGAAAGGGTGATGACGCCTTAGGAAACTCGTTGGTTACATTCACCAATGAAAATAACAACAAATTACAAATGAATCTTCTAGCTTGGCATGAATGACTTATGGCATGGGAGCAAAAATTATCATGGGTTTAGCACTTTAGGAGAGAGAGCTGTGGGTTCCTATGAGGTACAGAGGTTCTAATAGAGAGGGAGAGAGGTTCTAAGGAGGTTTGATGAAGAGGGAGAAGGATGGTGAAGAGTTTTGGGTTACTTTCGCAGTTTCCGGCAGCTTGACAGTGACTCTGTCAAAGCTTCTGTCAATCTGCCAAAACAGGGGAAATAAAGGAAAATGGGGAAGGATAGCACGAAAATTCCTGGGTTTGCATGTGAGAGAGAAAGCTTGCTCTCTGAAGGTTGTGGGTTGTGTTGTGTTGGGTAGAAGGGGTCCTATTTATAGCTATTGGGAATGGCTCTTCTCCAAGAAACCCTAATTGTTTCTTCCCAATCTAGCTAAGCTTTCCTCTCCCTTTCTTTTCCTCCTTCTTGACTTACCTCATGGTGGCAAAGTCAGCTCTGCCCAATCCCACAAAATCAGAGATTTTTGGGAGCTCAATGCTTCTTCCCGCGGCTGCCTTAGAGGAGAACTTCCATTTTCACCTATCTTCTTTCTCCTCTTTCTTCCTCTTTCCATGGCCAAATCTGATGAAGGAAAGAAAATGGGTGGGCCTGCTGGTTTAAGGGATGGCATCCTTCCTTGCATGCCAAAATCCCTTGGTCTCTTGAATTCTTGCACTTGGGACTTGTTCCTTAGCCTCCCAGCAGCCCTTCACGTGTGGACTTCTCCAAGCTCCTTCGTGATTTTCTCTCCCAGTTGAGTGCCAAGACTTGTGCTGCCTTTTTATTCTAATTACATAGGCTTTTTAAGTCCACCACATGATTCATCCAATGGATGAGATAATCTGATCAAGTGTTGGGCCTTTTAGTTGGCTTATTCTAATTGGGGCAATGGGCTATTTTGGTTGGGCTATTTTAGTTGGAGTAATGGGGCTATTTTGGTTGGGCTATTCTAGTTGAGGCAATGGGCTACTTTCTCTCTTGTGCTTACCCACGTTTGGGCCTAAGAAAATGGGCTTGAGTCCCGAGACCCCCAAGCGACCCGAGACTTCCATTTCTCGACCCATCAATGGGCCCCATGACAACTTGTTACCATCCATACCACAACCCACTCAAGCAAGCCCCGGGCATTCGAGTGGCTTGGGCCCACTTAAGCTTGTAGTGCGGTTGGGTGTGAAATAATAATTTCCCGCTTGGCATGGCATGTTGCTTGGCATGCTTTTAAATATGACGCTTGATAGGATAATTGGCATGGATTTGCAGAGCTAAATGCATTTTATAATTTTAATCTCAATTCCTAGCATGACGAATTTTTATTTAGCATGGCGTGGGGAGTATGACTCGTGTATGTCATACTTTCATGTGCTCCAAATCGGATCTTTTTTCAATAATATATCGTTTTGGGCCAGGGATTTATTCGGGCCTAACCATGGATTTTTTGGACCTCAACAGCCTCCATGGTCAAATACACTGTCATAAGGAGTTTGTAGTAATTTTCGGTGTATTTTTCTGATTTTTAATTAATTTTTTATAATTTTTAAAGATCAACTTGGAAAAAGTGAACAAAATAACACGTGGCGCAATCGTAGGATGCCATCTATTGAAAACAATGACTGCTAACCAAGGTGGTTGGTGTGAGTGGTTCGGCACTCTCATTCCTTAAGAAAGGTCAGTGGTTCGATCCCTGCTCTCATACGGAGTCACCACTTTGGCCAACACTTTACCCTTACGGGCCAACCTGGTGTGAGTGGGGATTAGTCTGGGTTGTGGTTAAGGCTTAAAGGTGCCACCCATAGTTGGGGCCCATCCAGGACCACCTCATGGTTCAGACCACAAAAAAAAAAAAAAAACAATGACTGCTCTCCTTTCAGCTGCAGCCACGTGTGATTCTCTATAATTTAATATTATTTTTTTATTTCACTTCTAAAATTCATAACAAATAAATTAAAAATCCAAAAAAATACCCCGGAAAGTCCTACGAACTCCTTGTGACATTCTCTACGCAATCAAGCTATAAAAATATAATTTCACTTAGAAAAATATAAAGTGATGACAAAAACTCACTTTTATTTCTAAACAATCTAAAATACTAGTTGATGCTCTATAACATAGCACTCATGTTCTTTGATTCGACGATTACCGTGAACGTAAATATGTGAAATCATGATTTTAGACCTCCATAGTCAAAGACAATGCCGTAAGGAGTTTGTAGCAAATTTTGGGGTATTTTTCTGATTTTAAATTAATTTTTTTTGATTTTTTAGGATAAAATTGGAAAAGGTAAACAAAATGACATGTGGCGCAATCGTAGAACTCCACCTGTTGAAAACAGTGACTGCTCTCCTTTCAGCGTCTGCCATGTGTGGTTCTTTAGAATTTAATATTATTTTTCTTGGATTTCACTTCTAAAATTCATTAAAAAATAATTAAAAATCAGAAAAATACACCGAAAATTGATACAAACTCCTAACAACATTGTCTTTGACTATGGAGGTCTAAAATTATGATTTCACATATTTATATTCACAGTAATCGTCGAATCAAAGAACATGAGTGTTATGTTATAGAACATAATTTAGTGTTTTGGTTTGTTTTGAAATAAAGTTGAGTTTTTGTTATCATTTTCAAATTTTATGAGTCAAAATTACATTTTTTGGAGTTTGAGGGCATACAGAATGTCACAAGGAGTTCGTATCAATTTTTGGCGTATTTTTTGGATTTCTAGTTAATTTATTATCAATTTTATAAGTTAAATCCTAGAAAAATAATATTAAATCGTATGGGGCGACACATGGCTGAAGCTGAATGGGGCGCAGTCAGTGTGTCTGATGGCTGTCCTCCTGTCATTGCCCCACGTGTCAGTTTTGATACTTTTATCAAATTTATGTTTAAAAATTCATAAAATAATAATTAAATATCAGAAAAATACACCAAAAATTGCTACAAAATCCTTACAACGTCATCTTCGATTATAAATGTGTAAAATCGTGATTCAACATATTTGAGTTCATGGTAAGCGATAAATCAAAGAACAAGAGCGTAATGTTATAGAAACATCATTTAGTGTTTTGGTTTGTTTTGAAACAAAGTTGAGTTTTTGTTATCATTTTCAATTTTTTTGAGTGAAAATTATATTTTTGGAGTTTTGGGGCGTAAAGAATGTCACAAGGAGTTCCTACCAATTTTTGGTGAATTTTTTGGATTTGTATTTCATTTATTATGAATTTTGTAAATAAAATCCTAGAAAAGTATTATTTAATGGTATGGAGCGACACATGGCTGAAGCTGAATGGGTGCGGTCAGTGTGTTTGACGGCTGTCCTCCAGTGATTGCACCACTGTCCATTTTGATCTTTTGTTGTTGTTTTTGTTTAAAAATTCATAAATAAATAATTAAAAATAAGAAAAATACACCGAAAATTGTTACAAACTCCTTATGACATTATATTTAATTAAAAATGTCTAAAATCATGATTCCAAATTTTTGAGTTCATGTTAATTGTTAAATCAAAGAACAAGAGTGTTATGTTATAGAACATAATTTAATGTTTTGGTTTGTTTTGAAACAAAGTTGATTTTTTGTTATTATTTTCAAATTTTTGGAGTTTGAGAGCGTATAGAATGTCACAAGGAGTTCGTACCAATTTTCGGTGTATTTTTTGGATTTGTATTTAATTTATTATCAATTTTATAAGTTAAATCCTAGAAAAATAATATTAAATGGTATAGGGCGACACATGGCGGAAGTTGAATGGCGCCCAATCAGTGTGTTTGATTGCTGTCCTCATGTCATTGCGCCACGTGGCATTTTTGGATACTTTTATCAAGTTTATGTGTAAAAATTCATAAAAAATTAATTAAAAATCAGAAAATACACCGAAAATTGCTACAAACTCCTTATAACATTATCTTCGATTATAAAGGTCTAAAATCGTGATTCCACATATTTGAGTTCATGGTAAGCATTAAATCAAAGAACATGAGTGTTATGTTATAGAACATAATTAGTGTTTTGGTTTGTTTTGAAACAAAGTTGAGTTTTTGTTATCATTTTCAAATTTTATGAGTCAAAATTATATTTTTGGAGTTTGAGGGCGTAGAGAATATCACAAGGAGTTCATACCAATTTTTGGTGAGTTTTTTGGATTTTTATTTCATTTATTATGAATTTTGTAAGTTAAATCCTAGAAAATTATTATTAAATGGTAAGGAGCGACACATGGCTGAAGTTGAATGGGCCCGGTCAGTGTGTCTGACGGCTGTCCTCCAGTGATTGCACCACATTGCTAGTATCATCAGCAAGAACAGTACTGAGAAAGGCAGGTTCCGAGGCAAAAAGATGGGGACCAAGAGGGAAATCATAGCTCTTGGTAGCCAGAAGATCAGCAGCACGATTTTGCTCACGATAGATATGGGTAAGAGAGCAAGTCCAGTCATCATGAAGCTTCAGATGACAACAGTTTAGAAGACTAAAGAGAGGATGATCAGACAAAGGAGAATTTTGAAGAAGGGCCACCACAGAGCTTGCATCACATTCAACTTCCACAATTCTGTAGCCCATATTCCAAGCCAACTTGAGGCCCCAAAAAACACCCCACTGTCCATTTTTTATCCTTCTTTTGTTGTTCTTGTTTAAAAATTCGTAAATAAATAATTAAAAGTAAGAAAAATACACCAAAAATTGTTACAAACTCCTTATGACATTATCTTCGATTATAAAGGCAATTAGGGACAATAAAAAGGCAATTAGGAGCAATACAGTGGCAATACAAAGGCAATTAGGGGCAATACAGTGGCAATACAAAGGCAATTGGAGGCAATATAATGGCAATACTAGGGCAATAGGAGGCTATACAGTGGCAATACAAAAACTCCCACTACTACAAAAATTGAAATAGACGACGGGGAAACGCCGTCGTCTTTTTCTTTTTCAAACCGTCGTTAAATCGACAGTCATCTTTTTGAAAGTCGAACTACGACGGTAATTCACCGTCGTCTATTATATGTAAAAACGACGGTTTTTAAAAGAACCGTCGTCTATTACATGTAAAGACGACACTTTTTCTGAAAAAACCGTCGTCTATTTAAATGTAAAGACGACACTTTTTCTGAAAAAACCGTCGTCTATTTAAATGTAAAGACGACACTTTTTCTGAAAAAACCGTCGTCTATTTAAATGTAAAGACGACACTTTTTCTGAAAAAACCGTCGTCTATTTAAATGTAAAGACGACACTTTTTCTGAAAAAACCGTCGTCTATTTAAATGTAAAGACGACACTTTTTCTGAAAAAACCGTCGTCTATTTAAATGTAAAGACGACACTTTTTCTGAAAAAACCGTCGTCTATTTAAATGTAAAGACGACACTTTTTCTGAAAAAACCGTCGTCTATTTAAATGTAAAGACGACACTTTTTCTGAAAAAACCGTCGTCTATTTAAATGTAAAGACGACACTTTTTCTGAAAAAACCGTCGTCTATTTAAATGTAAAGACGACACTTTTTCTGAAAAAACCGTCGTCTATTTAAATGTAAAGACGACACTTTTTCTGAAAAAACCGTCGTCTATTTAAATGTAAAGACGACACTTTTTCTGAAAAAACCGTCGTCTATTTAAATGTAAAGACGACACTTTTTCTGAAAAAACCGTCGTCTATTTAAATGTAAAGACGACACTTTTTCTGAAAAAACCGTCGTCTATTTAAATGTAAAGACGACACTTTTTCTGAAAAAACCGTCGTCTATTTAAATGTAAAGACGACACTTTTTCTGAAAAAACCGTCGTCTATTTAAATGTAAAGACGACACTTTTTCTGAAAAAACCGTCGTCTATTTAAATGTAAAGATGACACTTTTTCTTAAAAAACCGTCGTTTATTATATCCAAAGACGTCTATTAAATCTAAAAAAGACGGTTTTGTTCCAAAAAATCGCCGTTTATTATCTGTAAAAATGATGTACTAATTTCATTTTAGATATCCTAAAAAATTATTTCTTTCATAAAACTTAAAGATTCAATTGTAATTACATTGTTTACCAATCTTGATTCCTACTATATCCATACAAAATAACATATTTATAACATTATAACCTATAATTACAAAATACCATATCCAAAGCATTAACCTATGGTTGTTAATTTGTACTTGTTCTCCACATTCAGCTGTCATCTTGGAGTAGTGTTCTAAGTCATCTTGGTCAAATGGATCTTATATTCTTCTAAGTTGTCATCTTGGCCTTTGAGCTGCACTTGATATAAGCTGCAGCACCTATTTGCCATGTCATCTTACCTGAGCAATCAAAAACCACAATAAGATTACATTATCTTGCTGCCATTTTAACTAACAAAAAATATGCATAAGCTTATGCAGGAAAAGTTCATTTGTAACACAAATACAGAAGAACATTTTGACTAACTTAGAGTTTCTTTTGTGACATGGATGCGAGCTCACCAAGAAGGCGCGATGGAGATATGTCATCGAACCTCAAGCGACATCGAAGACCAAATCTGATGTTCTAGGATTTTCCCATCTCCCAAGGTCTCTAGATCTGTTTTCAAGGCCATCTTAACTAACAAAAAATATGCATAAGCTTATGCAGGAAAAGTTCATTTGTAACACAAATACAGAAGAACATTTTGACTAACTTAGAGTTTCTTTTGTGACATGGATGGCGAGCTCACCAAGAAGGCGCGATGGAGATATGTCATCGAACCTCAAGCGACATCGAAGACCAAATCTGATGTTCTAGGATTTTCCCATCTCCCAAGGTCTCTAGATCTGTTTTCAAGGTCATCTTAACTAACAAAAAATATGCATCATCTATACAAGCATAAGCTTATGCAGGAAAAGTTCATTTGTAACACAATACAGAAGAACATTTTGACTAACTTAGAGTTGCTTCTGTGACGTGAATGGCGAGAGCTCACCAAGAAGGCGTGATGGAGATCTGTCATCGAACCTCAGGCGACATCGAAGACCAAATCTGATGTTCTAGGATATTCCCATCTCGCAAGGTCTCTAGATCTGTTTTCAAGG
>NW_018921337.1:206435-224859 GCF_002207925.1 Prunus avium
ATAAAAAAACCGTCATCTTTACATATAATAGACGACAGTTCTTTCAAAACAACCATGTCTTTACCAAAAAAAGGACACTTGATTTTTAAAAGACGACGCTTGTCATACCTGCTGTCGTTGTTTTTTTGGTCAGATTTTAACTCTAAAGAAAAGCTTTTTAATAAGACGACGCTTTTTTATTTGTGTGCGTCGTTATAAAAAAATTCTCAACAGTATCTCCATTTTTTAGTTGTTTAAGTCACTTATCCACGACGGTTTTTTGTTACCGTCGTCTTTTTAAAAACAACGACGGTTTTTTGTTCTACCGTCGTCTTTTTCTGGTCGTCTTTTGCCCTTTTTGTAGTAGTGTCCAACAGTGCATCTGGGGAATACAGGAGCAAAATACACAACGTATACAATGTTCTCTCTTCAATGTATAATATAAGTAAAAGTATTTTTCCATTGTTCTCTAAAAAAAAAAAGTATCTTTCTATTGCACACACTAGCGAATATAAAAAGAACAGATTCAAGACTGAAATTACTCAAGTAAATTGAACTCAATTTCATTGAATGAGGACTAAATTACATGACTAAAATATATAGTTCCTCAATTACATGTTTCTTTTCCATATAATTACAGCACACTTCCTGTGACAAAATGGAATGTTGTCCCATGCCAAATTGATGATGGTTCTCAATAACAACAATCTTCCATAGGTCAAAAATCTAGGTCCAACTGTCATTTAAAAAAAAAAACCTGCAAAAGGGATGGCAAAACAAGAAATTAGCAAAAAGAAGAAACAAAGACCAAAAAAACAAAATAGAAACTAAGACAAGAAAACCGCAATCAGAACATTTGTAGATTCTCAGCTCATTTGATGGTTATAAAATGGTCTGATTTTGGTCTGTGTATAGGTGAGCAAGCCTACACTTGATTAAGTTTATCATATTACATATTTTAAAATTTATCAAATAGAATTAACGATTCCCATCAATATTTTATTTCATTTTAACTTTTGGCTTCGTTCTGTTTATTCTCTGCAGAACATGTTTTCTTTTTTTGCTATTTTTGGTAGCTTGTTTTCTGCAGAATGTGATTGTTTTTGCAGAATGTTTTTGTTTTTTCCTCTGACTTCTTTCTGTCTTTGGCTTGCCCTGTGTGCATTAGTTTTATTCTTTTGGTGGGCCTCTACTGTTTTTGTTCTTCTTTTAGATTAATTACTATGGTTGTTATTTACCATGGTAGCAGTAGCTTGAAAGTATTGTTCTTCTGTCATATAATTTCCCTTGGCTGTTGCATGCATCTACATCTTTAAAAATATATTAGCTCCTTCTTTGATAATATACTTTGGTTCATATTCGGCAGGCACGCAACAGATGCCAGAGTTTGCTATTGAGCTATTAAGGGCTCTAAGGGGAACAAGGGATCGGAATGTTGATATGCCGAAAGACGAACTGCATAGTTACTGGTGTCATATGACTGACCCTTGCTTCAATTCGAGGATACGGATTTACTTTGACTTGTAATAATCCTCATTATAATTCAATAACATGCTTAGCTTAAGCCTTGTTACAATTGTTTACATCAAGAAAATTACCTTCTTTTGGAATTGTCTTTTTCTCTAAGGTTGTAATTCTTTTCAGGTGTGACCAAAACATGGACAGAAGAATAACTAAGAAAGATATTAAGCAGGTAACTGCGTCACACTCTCATGAAAAGCACTCTTCTACCTGAATGACTGTAAATAACTTCACCATTTCAGGTCTAAAAAACTTGCATTATTACATAGATAGCATTATTTTTGTGCTCATGGTTACTGGTTCCCTTGGAATTTGGGCACTTCTGCACGACATTATACTAAGTGCTTCTACAAATAAGTTATCATTGACCCATGAGGAAGCAAAAGACTATGCTGCTTTAGTCATGGAACTGCTTGACACTGAAAACCAGGGCTATATTCAATCATGACCCTCTTTGAGAAATAAAGAGCATCTAACTCTGCAGATTGTAACATGTTAAATCATGTTCAAGAACATTTTCTTGACTTTCTAATGTTAAATCATGTTCATTCTTCACTCTATGTTCCTCTTCCTTACAGACAATGTAACTGAAAAAACAATAAGCCTTTAAACTGAACTTCATTTTGTCCTCATATATTTGGAATTTTACCTTTATATAGAGTTTTAATGTTAAGAATTTGCTTAAGCAGACATGGATGTATATTGCCATTCCAGTTTTGTTATATACCGGAGAACGAGTATTTCGAGCCATACGATCAGGATTTTATGAGGTGGAAATTTTCAAGGTAATAGGCCAATACTACCATTAACCTTGTTAATCTGAAGTAAGTACTCTGAAAATTCATCAATCTACAATTGTTGCAATGGCAGTTAGTTGGGAATTAAATTCAACCCTTTGTTTACTTCTTTTCTTGTTACAATCGTGCAGGCAAGTATTTATCCAGGAAAAGTTTTGTCCCTCCAATTTAATAACCACAAGGGTTTAACTACCTGAGTGGCATGAACATATTCATTCAATGCCCTCAAATTTCACTATTTGAATGGTACATTTAAACTATAGCATTTATCTGTTCTAGAGTCCTGCATGTAATTAACTAAAATTTACTTTGATGC
This sequence comes from Prunus avium, assembly GCF_002207925.1. The sequence goes on from NW_018921337.1 coordinate 209,049, forward strand.
CTATGGATTTTGAATTCTGTTTCTTTCGCTTCTTTGTTCGTTGACTCACGCACGCACCCGTTTTCCTTAACTTCTAGACCAGAAGACGACTACCTAAGTGTGCATATTAGAACCGCTGGAGACTGGAGTTATCAAATATACAGTCTTTTTCAAGAGGTAAAAATTAGGAAAATTGAATAGAAAGAGTTCATCAAAATTTGGAAAAAGCTTATGAATTACAGGGATTTTTCTTTTTGAACTTTTACGGGCAACATTATCTGGAGTTAAGGGCTATCCCAAAGTACACATTGATGGGCCCTATGGTGCTGCCATGTCAAGTATGACATTGTTGTTCTAATTGGTCCAGGCATAGGTTTTACACCTTTCATTAACATCCTTAAAGATGTTGTCAATGGTGCTGAAAAATCACATTGTGATCATGTAAGATTTTCTTGGCTTGGTTAATTTGTTATACTCTGTGTTTCATTTGAGACAACTAACAAATCCTTCTGATGGGTGATGGGGGTATATTTAAAATAGACTGGTTGCAGAGAATGCAGCTTAAGAACTATAACTGACAGGACCCGATCCAAATTCCACTTTGGAATCTGCGTCGAACCCTGTGCGTGTCCGACACCTGGTGGGTGCCAAGCACACTTGATCAAAATGCTCTTCTAATGAAAACCACAGTTTCTTTAGGGTTTGATTTCTGCCAAAAATTCGACAGAGTCTCCCCTGTAAATTGGACTTTTCCCAATATTTTTCAACATATTAAAACACAATTAATATCCACAACTGGCAGAATGCACAAGTTAACCTTCAAGCAGTTTACGAACTAGGCCTTTGGCCTTCTGTTCATATCCGAATCCTCTCTAAATCTAATTTATTTCTAGTACTGGTGTGTCGCCTATAACATCATTTGTGATTAAAATTTGAGAAAACTTATGCTTCTAGTTGTTGGGAGAGTTTATCCCACGTTGAAAAGTTAAGAGACCTAGCATGATTTTATAAAGAATTTGGCTAATCCCTCCTATTGCCAATTGGTTTTGGGGTAGAACCTCAACTTTCTTCCCTAGTATATTATTACATATAAATTATTTTGCCGTGGGAAAGAAAAGCTCAAAAAACAAATCATAGGTTATTTACATGCAAAGCACAAGCCTAGAGAATGTTCGTAATTGAAAAGGTAAGACCCCTTCAATTTTGCTACTTGCCCTAGTTCAAGCAAGAGTGATGAGATTATTCAATTAATCAATTTGAATTACTCAAGTAATATGGAATGAGAAGGAAGAAGTTAGTGAGATAAAGCCACTGTATAATAAAAGTCTTCACCTTATGCCCAATCTCCAACCACAATCAATCCATTCAAGACCAAAAAGGAAAAAGTAAACAAAAAAACAAAAAAAGAGAAAGAAAAAAAAAATCAAGTACAATACCTATAAGGCTATCTAAAATTATAGGTAGAACGCATATATGCGGCGCAGGAGCAGCAAAGCAATGCACCGGTATTATTTAACTGTTGAACCACTTGAATATTTCAATAGCTCTTCACAATTTTTGAGACTGAAGAATATGTACCAAGGGTTGCGGCAAGTATGCCCAAAGCAGCAACTGTGGTACTAGAAACAACCTAAATAACCACAAAAGAAAGCATTAAGAAGCTTATCTCATGCCTTTTGTTCTCTGTTTGTGGCTCGGCTTGGACTATATTAGAGTCGGGTTCAAATCAGTTCTTATGAATCCCACCTATCTAGATGAGACTTGTATAAGACACAATATGTTGGACTACTGTTGTCCATTTTAATAAGTTCAATCGCAAAATTTATAAGTTCACTACACAGCAACTAGGACACTTGTTCAATTTAATTGGAATAATCCAGTCCAATCTGAGCCACCAAATGAGCTAAAGAAAATGCAAGATGCTTTCAGTAAAAAATTAAGGTGTAGAGTTCCCTTACCTGTACCGTTGTAGCTTTCCTTCCTGCTATTTTCAGAAAGCATAGCGACGGCACTATTACTGACTGCACCAAAGCCACACATATCAAATTGATTATTATTTTTTTTTATATGTGTTTTTAAATATTTAATATCAACACCAAAAGAAAACGAGAAGGAACAAAGAGAAGATAAGAGATGCTAGCCAAAAAAAAAAACTCATGTCAATTTGCACAAACTCATATCACAATTTTCAGTCTATCAACAGACCATGTCAATTTGCACAAACTATTTCTCAATCAAGACTAGTCTTGAGGAAGAAGAATCCAGAGAAAGAAAGAAAATAAGACAGAGATCAGAAATCTGGCCTTATTAGTCTCCATTGCTAAGGATGTAAGGCATAATGACCATGTTTGGTGACTGGGATAAAATTGAATTATGATGTAGAAGTGGATCGCACTAAATTACATTGGATTGGAGATGATAACACTAATCCAGTGATGCATTTGGTACTACATATGATTAAGGAGCTGGATTAACTGAAATATAATATTACATGGCCTAACAAGATTAGACATAATCCAATCCAGCTTAATCCCAACCTTTTGGTGGGATTCATAATCCTACTACATTTGGGCCTAGTACGATTACGGTTTAGCTCCTAGCTAGCTAACATATTGATGATTAACACTTAACAGAGGAGACCTCACCTAACATGTACAGAGTAGCCTGGTTTTAGTTCTAAGATTAGATTGCATAATTGGTTATGGCACTGTTGACTTCAACTACTTATAGTTTGTGTCATTTTATGAACTGCAGCTATGTAATTGCTGAACAGAGGTGTAAGCTTACCACAAGAATACTGAGTAGAGAGCCTATCAAAGCCATCACAAGACCTGAAATAAGAAAAATACAACTGAGGTAATTAGGTTTTACAAAATTTGACTGGCACAGGTAATAAATGCATGAAAGATAGCAGTGCAATACTTTCATAATTTTTGTTTGAATTATAAGGTTTTGAACAATTAAATCAGTTCATTATCGGACTAGGGGAGAGCGGGCAGACATCGAATGATTAATTTCTATTTCTCGTTATCGTGGAATTCGTCTAAGTTCTACAGCGACCTAGCTGAAAGGTTTGAATTGAAGTAAGTGATTGAAGCCAAAACTTACCAAAGAAAGGTATAAGAAAGGCAGCACCAACAGAAGAAATGACAAGTGCTGTTCTTAAAACAATGAAACACCAGGTACTATTAGAAAGTCCAACCGGCAGCAGCTCCTCAAGACCCCTTGCTAATGGGTTCATCAACAGGGCATATTTGCTCAATGTTAAGGAAGCAAATAAAAGCTAACCACAGAATTATCAGATTATATCGACTAATATAATATCAAAAGTAACGCACACATTCACATATACAGTCTAAAAGGATATTTACTCAATGGGTTGATAACCTGTGAAAAAAAAAAAAAAAAAAGCAACAAAAATGAGCTCAGAAAGCACATATTTTCATCAAATATGAAGAGAGAATCCACAAATCTTAGACTTACTGTTGTCCAGAGTGCAAATTTGGACAGAAAAGCATGTGGTGGCATGTTTAAAGTTATCTGGGACAATGTTTGTTGACCAAACATGAGATATCCCATGACTGCAACACTCCCATATAAGAGCACACACAATATAAAACTGCACAAGAGAAAAGGTGCAAGGCATATAAGAAGGAAGGCCAAGGAATGTGTATGTACGTACGAAAAGGAGCAAAGCATTATAGGTTTTACACCATATTATCATCGCCTTGCTAAATTGTCGTCTGTCTGCCATGGATTGATAAATGTTTGGAAACACAGTATGCCCAGCAAAGCAAAACCCATACACACCAATTACAAGTGGAATTCCATTCCAGTTCACTGCTTGAGCATTGTGATGAAACACAATCCCACCAGCGGTACCAAGTAAAATTACACACAGAACAATCAAAAGTGTGGCAATCACCCCACCAGCTGCCAAAAGAAAACAACTAAGAGTTGAGTTGATTGCATCGGAAATGAAATCATTCATATTTGCGAAGCTTGGAAACAATGTGGCATTTGTATAGAAGAAGTTTGCAAAACCTGAAAGGAAGGAAAGCAAACGAAGATCCCTCAACCAAACACTTGGTAGAACAACGAGGGCAGTTACTATTCCAAATAAGTGCAAGGAGTCCAGCTGAAAACCAGCCCAATTTAGGGATGTTCCTGGGAATAGCCTGCTGAGATTATCTCCTTCCAAAATAATGAATTCTACACAATAAGACTGCATATATGGAAAAGAAATATTTTTTAGTATAAACAACTTATGGTTCAAAACTTCAAACACAATGTAAAACTAGAATCAACGTTTCACTTACATATAGTTCTGCGTACAAAACAATCTGCACCGTTATCAGAAGATGCAATGATATCAGAAAATATTGAATACAAAAGTTATTGACACGGAAGTTCTAACAAAACCATGCAGAAAATAAAGCAAATTTATATATCCAATAAAATTCAATGACACTTGGCCAAATTAGACTGTAAAGTGCTTCAAATAAATTTCTGTATCTTAAAATTGACCAGAAGAAAGATAAGCATTGGTATGTCAGCAAGCAATAACAACCATATTGAACTAGCCTGCCTAACTCTTCATTGCTAATAGTCAAGCCATATATAGTGCCAATAAGTTGCAACTTACGGATATGAAAAGACGCCCATATCTTCCAAAGGCAGCTTCTCCTAAATCTGGATAAGTTGTGATGCCTTCTTTGTTCTCAAAGCAGTATCTCATGAGTACCCCCGTGTAACAACACACAACTGCAAAAAGAAGTAGCACCACCAGACCCGCCCAGCCAGCTTCTTTCACTGTAGAAGGTGTTGAAAGAAGCCCAACTCCAGCCATTACATTAATTCCTGTCCAGAAAGATTGACACAATGAACTCAAGCAAATACAGCCACGACACGAAAGTGTAAACTACAGAGTAAATGCAGACACCAAATAGTTCTCATACTAGGGTTTTGATGTTTTTAAAATCACTACCAACATCAATACCAAATATCATACAAAAACTAAGCAAATCATATCACACACAAAAAATTAAATCAAAGGTATACCATTGAAGATGGTTTGAGTGAAGCTACAGCCATGACCAATAGGTAGTTCTCCCGTCTGCTGCTTATGCAGAGTAGATTTTTCTGACAATAATGATTGGGTTATTGATATCCTATCCAAATCAGCCTTTTGAGGAGCAGATTCATTGGTAGACAGGAATGAAGACTTTGCAATCAGGTCTAAAATGCCTTTTGAATAATTGTGAAAGCTTGCATAGCTACTAGTTGGAACAAATCCAAGATTTGCAATATTTGGTGATGCTGCGATTGAGTAAGAATCGATTGTCTCCCTGTCAAAAAATAACATAAAATACAATGTGATGAAAAATGCGTCTAAGAAATCATTATATAACAACTACTCTGCAAAATAAATCAAAATTACAATGATGCATAATGTACTAGATATTTTACTTATCCAACCGAGGCGAGACGATCCATACATGATCAGCCTATTTCAGCTCCCATAGTTGAGTGATTTAGTTTATCTTACAATGAAGTGATTTAGTTCTTGTTGAGCCAACATCCACTCACAAGTCACGCTACTACAGATTAGTTCAGTTGATGTGCCTCATTGAGAACTTAACAGGGCGCCTACGAAGGACCATATAAAGAGGCACATCAACTGAACTGGTTTCTGCTATTCTTTGGTACCTTTGGTAGGCGCCTACGAAGGACCGTTTACCAATGGTATGTGCAATAAGATAAATGTCTTCTTTGGTACAATCTCATGTGGAAAAATAAGCTCTAAATGATGAATTGGAATATGTGAAGTCTTTTGAATTGGTTTCTGCTATTCTATAACCTATCTCCTTCTCCAACACTTTAACTAAAACATTGGTTTCTTGGTGGACCATATTTCTCTTTTCTCCCATTTTCTGCCTTAGTTTTCCGCACAGCATAAAGAACATCTTCTTGCTGATTAAAAATTATGCATAATTGAAACAGAGATGGAATTCTTATCACACAATTGGTACGAAATTAACTTAAATTTTAATCCACATAATCTGTTATGACAAAAACAAATCAAATGGCAGGAGATTTCTACAGTGTATATCTCTTGATATCAAAATGGAACCAATTAAGAATGACCCAATAAGTTATCAAAAGGGGTGAAAGGAAGATGCATACTTGTAACTCTGAGGCCATTTCTGAGAAGTAAAACTAACAGGAGAGGAAACCTCAGCATGGTCACCACCATGGCTGCTACTAGAACTGCTCCCACTCTCAGTCTTGTTCTCCTCAATATCATCGTCTTCATCTTCACTCTCATACAGAAATGGATCCGTTTCTTTCTCCTTATCCTTCTCAGCCATGGTTGGTCAGCAAAACACAAAAAAGAAGACACAGAAACAGAAACAGAGGAGGTGAAAGAATTATTACTAGTACCCTTTTTTTGTTAGATTTTATAAAATGTTGCAATGATGAAGAAGAGTGTAAGAGTGTTTTGTCTTTGTGGGTGGATTAATATGGTAGTGTGTTTTTATGCGTGGCTGAGAATGGCAGTCCAGAATGTTATAGAAGGCTAGCTCATAAAATCATGACATGGAATGTATGTATGGGAGGTTTTCTAGGAATTCGGGTAAATATTCAAGCAAGTACATAGAACCGAATCGGTAATCACGTGAGAGTAGGTGATTTTTGGATGCTAATGAGAATTTGTAATCAAACATACTTTATTAGGAAAATGCTTTATGCCCAGTCCTATTTATAGAACCTATAAAATAGTGCAACATTGCCATTAAAATTATACGGACAATAACATTATCGTCTTATAATTATTAGTTCCTTGGTTATGTGTCGTTCAAATGACAGTTGCTTACACATGAATGTTCAAAAGAAGACTAAACTATAAGGGAGAGGAGGTTTCTCACACACATACACACACTACCAAGCAACGGTGGAGCCAGAAAATATATCAAGAGGGATCAACCTCAAATGACAAGAATTAAAACAAAATTGAAAAAAATCATATAATAATAAAATCCTTTGTATTATTAAGTTATGTATCTATATATATAAAGCAAAAGGCAGAGAATGGTGAAACATTCAAAATATCAGAAAATATCTTTGGTTAATGCAAACATTAAGAATTGAAATTATTAATTAAACTGTTACAACAAAAAAAAAATCTTAATTAAATGAGGATAATATGGTAAATTCACACTTTTTCATATTAAAAAAAAATTAAAATTAAAATTAAAAGAAAACCAGATAATGGATCCTATTTTTATAGAACACAACTACCCATTATCTTTTTTTAATTCTAATATAAATTTAAATTTTTTTTAAATAAAAGGCATCTCGCAGGCGCGTAAGCACGTGCAGAGAGGCTAATTACAACTAAAGAATTAATTAAAAGGGTAAGAAGCATAAGTTAGGGACATGCGAGACAAAAGTTTTTATCTTCTGTAAGTCAACATTTCACTTTTGTAGTTTTTTCGAAAGATAAGATGGTGAGAAGGGTCACTTCACCATTGTGAGCTTTTATTGGCTGCACTCTTACTATCAAGGTACAATGGAAATTCGAATATGATACCATTGATCTGTCATGAAGGACAACAAACTATTGGCAGGTACATAGAAACAGTGATGAAGTGATGATGTTGCCATGCTTAATTATTTCCTTGACATGCGGAATGTACATAAGATTCTCTCCTCATAACAAACAAACGCATAACCAATCCAACAAATGCCTCTCTCTCTCTCTCTCTCTCTCTGTCATAGTTTTGTGGGCTAGTATATTAATGTCTACAATCAGACAAAGAATGCCAAGTTATATGGCTACAATGCGTCTCTTTGTGCCGTCCACAAAAAAAGAGTGTCTCTTTTGTAGCAGCACGTGACATATAAGTAATTTGAGTGATGAGATGAGACAGTAATATTATATAGCATATGTATATTTATTAATATTGTATCTTATGGCAGTCATCTTCCATCGAAGATATCTCAAATTTATGTGGAGCACACTTTGTGGTGTTCATTATAAATTTATTTTCGTGATATGTATCGTCTACTTTACAAGTCTTCATTCATGGTCTCATAAATCATCTTTACAGAAAATTACACAAATTAAAGATGATTAAACATCTAGTTGTAACCAACAAAATCAACGAGCACATACTAAAATGACAACAATTTAATTGACTAGTCAAATGGTTTCGAATTCAAATGACTTTTTGTAGAGATGATCTTTTAAGGATACATAGAAATACACGGTTGAGATCATTGAAATATAACGTAGAGTGGACCTCACACAGGGCATTCATCAAATAAATTTATTTGAAAGAATTTCTCAATTAAAGCTCTCCATACATCAACATAACCATGAGTTGGCATTATGCATCGGTGGCCCAAATTAGGCAATTGCAATATGCGTTGCTTAATGCCTATTCCATATGTCTCCTGTACATGTTGTATTCTCTAAGGTTTTGCTTCCTCTTCCTAAAGAAGCATATATTCTCTTTCCACTTTGCAAGTCACAATATTGAGGCTTGGATCGTATTAAAGCACATCAAGCTCTCCCCTTTATTTCTTCACCATCTCCTGAAAAAAATATAGAAGATGGGCCAAACTCTGAAGAAATTATCTCCTGGTACTCTCTCTCTCTCTCTCTCTCTCTCTCTCTCTCTCTCCAATGGGCATTTCACCAAAAATTTATTGCTCTCTTATGAAATGATATAAAAGTCAATGTTTTTCTTTTAGTTGTATTATATAACATTCAAATTCAATAACATCGCATTGCTAGCCTCTCCACATGCGCTCCCTTATTAGACATCATAAAGATTTTTTTGGTTTATCTTGTGCTTGAGAATTTTTTCTTAATCACACATTTTAATTTATTTTTAGTTGATATGTGGTTGTCTTTATTTTTTATGGACATATTTATCATAATGGTTCTTGATAAATCGTGTGACACCATAGATTTCGGCCTGACTTTATAATAAAAGAGATGTATAATAGAGTTCTCTAGTGTTTGAGGATTATACTAGTGAACTCTATTATACATAAACAATATTAATAATCTAAATAATTAAAGTCTATGTAATTGCGGATTATACTATTAATGTCACCCTGAAATTTCCCTTATATTTATGCGCAGGAACGGAGGAGAACAAGATTAAGGAAATTGTAGAGAAGTGCTATGAAAACCATTTTCCAGCCACCTTTAGGGAACCAACCTTTATTGACTTTTACCGAGCAATATGCGAAACTGTCGAGTATAAATCATTTACCTCACAGTAATTATTATTTTTTTATTTCTTTTGGGCCATGAACATATGTGCTAACCTTCCTCCCATATTTTTGGTAGAGAAATCAACAAGAAGCTTGGTAACACACAATTTTGCTTGCCAACGGAAAGCAAACTCAAGCAAGCATACGAGGTAAGCATTTCTAAGGGTCCGTCTGGTATTGTTTTCTAAAAAGTATTTTTGGAAAAGGAAAAAAAAAACCGAGAAAACGAATTTGTATTTATAAGATCTACGAATATGCATATGGTAGCTTAATTAGAAAACAGTTTCAAAAAAGAAAAAGAGTAATGTAAGAATAACATAAACAATTTATGTGTCACTTCCCTTCAACCTTAATTTTCCATTAAAATGCATCATGTATACTGTTCATATGAGTCATTTTTCAAAGTCATCTGCATTATTGCCAAAATGTAGGGCACCATTTATATTGTTCAGATGTGTAACATAGATTCATAGTTTGACAACGTAACTAATTTTGATTAAAAAAAAAACACTATATCAAGCATACGAAACTCTCTTGTCAAATTGTGCATGTGTTGTCATATTGTAAATTTGGACAATTAATTAGGTTGATGTATTCCAAATTCATACTATGACAACATAAGTATTTATTTGACAACATTAATTTTTAACACTACCCAAATCATGCATATATAGGAGAATTTTCCAGTAAGGATGCCCAACGTCCATCAGATGGGTCTATATTTTAGGATGGGCATGAAGGTAAAGGTTATAATAATGTGAACAACAAAATTATAATATTTTATAATGTGAAAAAATATATATATATTAATTAATATATAATTGTAGAGCCACCGCCAAGGCAAAGGAAGATCATTGACAAGGGAAGAGTTTCAAAGGATTTTCCAAGATGTGATTTTTAGTGCAGGATTTACTGGTGTAGGAGGAGCCAAGGACACACTGATTTACATCTTTGGTGTTCCACTCACTGCCTTGTTCGTCAAGCAACGACTGATGCCACGTGTCATTCCTAATGAGATTTTCATTCCATGCATCACCTCTGCCACTGTCTTCGTACTTGCTAAGCTGAACAAGATATGAGCAATGGAGCACTTGCCAACTGAGGGTTTTCCATAAATGATACATTATCCAAGATTGAAATCAACAATGAATTATTTTAGTATAATTAATGTATTAATTTGTTGATGATCTGTTTACATCTTTTAAAATTTGTCTGAATTGTTTTCTACCATCAGAATTTTTGTGAAAAAATTTCTTGAGTCTGCCTGGGAAAAAATTGAATCCATATAGAACTTTCCTTTTTCAAAAAATAAAATTCTAATTTTGTTGAATTTTTTAATCAATTGAATTTTAATTTAAAATCCTTGATTAGAATTCATGCATTAATATATCAATTATGCATACTTTTTCAAACTTATCCTGTTAGACTGTATTTTTGGTTTTTGTTTTTGAAAAAACATTTTGCTGATACGTGAAAGTCGCGCAACTAATCATAACGAAGTTAAGCCTCAGTCAACCCTCCCTTTCCTTAGCTGGCAAAGGTTCCTTGAGGGTGTTCTTTAGCTGACAAAGTTGTTTGGTGATGTATTCTGAATATACTTGGAGTGGCCAAGTAAGGATGAAACCCCAACTGTCAATCCCTGTAATAAGACAATACAAGATATCTCGGTTGATCGTATTCAGTGTACTCATTCTCTAATGAACACCCATATGGTCCTACGATTAGAAACCTTTTAAGATATGAGCTGGAGAGCAAAGGTCTCCTAGATCTAACTTCTTTAGATCACTTTCCTCGGCTTATAACTCACGGACTTGTCATTCATATAACTAACTATTAGTGAGACTTTTATCAAACGACACTATTACCCTTGTGATTTAACTTCAATAGTTAGTTAACTGAAATACTCATAAAAGTTTCATCTCTTGATTGATTTTTAGGGCACATTTCCAACAGTTAAAGTCTCCTATCTCCTTGTAATTAGGCATTCATCTCCAATGCCCAATGTGTCAACTTTGATTCTTGATGTGAGCAGGCATTTCCCATACTGCTTACGAATACTGAAGTGCAATGTATTATGTTGCAAGCTTGGCTTCAATTTTTAACTTAAAAATAAATTTGCTTATCATGATAATCGAACCAAAGATCAGCTAGTAAATTAAATTATGTTAATGTCAATTGAACCATAAGGATGTTTATGTCATTGAATGAACTAAATTATGTAAATATAAAACAAAAAAGGCACCCAAAATTTTACTAATGATACATTTCATTTGTTACTTTCCCAATCTTTTAGAATCTTAATATAGTTAAACTTTATTTAACCCACACATTATTAAATACAATAACATTAACTTCAAATTTTGGATTAAAATGGAAACTAAATTAAAGTAGACTACTTTGTCGTAAAAAATTAAAGTTAAATTAAATCTAAGTATATAGAAATTAATTACACAACTACTTGAATATCAGGCCTGATAGAGCTGCCCAAGGATTTACAAATCATACCCCACAATGGCCGGGGTTGATATTGTCCATAGTGCCGAACGAGTGTAGCCCATTTCCGAAAAAAATTATGGCCGGGTTTGGGCTATCACATTTGTGGCATTTTTACATACCTTGTACTGAATGCGTTCGATAGAAAAATTTAAAAGTTCTTATAAATCATAAGGGTGCACTTTGTTTATGGGAAATGGGGCTTGAGAATGGACAATTTCCCATGTTGAATAAGTCCAAGTATACGAAATGGTTTCCTAACACATGCCACCTTACCATAAGAAACCAAGGTTAGTTTTATTCAATATTTTTTTTTTCATAACTAATTTGTTCCTATTAACAATTTAGAATTACAATTTTATTTAAACAATAAGGGAGGTTGATATTATTTTTTTAATTTTATTTATTCCATATTTCTAACATGGTATAATTGAAGAAGTAAATAAAGTCTGTTTTCCATTCCTACACAAACTAAAAATGAGAAAATGGCCAACGGAGTCTAGTCTAGTGGAAAAGGGTCTTGACTTGCAAACAAGAGGTCTCAGGTTCTAATCCCATGGCATCATTTTTTTGTGTGTGTGAGAAATCCCCCTCCTCTCTAGGTTAGACTATGACTTGTACTATAAATAAAATAACAAAAGAGAAAATGACATGGGAAAAAAAATTGGGTGTCGTTAAACGAACCCTAAAATTAACTGATTACACTCTATGATCTAAATACACTCTAATATTTAAATAAAAATATAAAATTAACTAAGTGCACCTTATTTAACTACCAAAAAAATCTCTGGCACACCCTTTCACACTATTGAAGATTAGAAAGCTCAAAACTAATCTTTGAAGCTGATAAAGAATCCATGGAAATCGATCTTCTTGGCTCCGAAACTCCATTATTCACTTCTTCAATTCAGATTTCATCTCTTTGTTTTCCAGTCACCTCTTTGTTTTCCTCTGTTTCAATTCTAATCTCACAAATTTTCTCTCCCATTTCTTCACTAGATTCACCGATATTTTCCGAAATCTATACCTAGGTTTCTTCTTATGGAATTGAACTAACAACAAGATTTGGTTCTGGTGCAGGCATTGCCAAGGGTTTAATGATTGGTGCGCGACACTTGGGGCAGTTGGAATGGGATCTAAGCCAAGTATCAATACGAGGAATATGAAAAGCATGATTGCATTTAGGCCAAATGTGTGGGCCCAAATCCTGCGCGCCAGGACAGTTTGGCAAAGGCCCATTTTGAAAGAAGGACTTGTTGGGCTTTGATTTAAAAACACAGAGATCAGCCTAGATAGTTAAAAATGTAGAGATCAGCCCAGATGGTTTTAGGAAGCCCAGACCTTTAAGGACTAATTAAATATAAATGGGCTCAGTTTCAAAAATCTCCAAAAACCCAAAAGAATCAATCACCACCGTTGATCTAATCAAATCCAAAAGCAGATATTATGGAAGGTCCCTCTTCCAAAGAAAGGTCCATGTGACGAAGAAAAGTCAAAAATCTCAACTAGAAAGTGATGGGGAGTTAATGAAAGTAGGTTAACCAGAAGAGCACTCCCCATAAACCATTCAAAATAATCAGAAGGAAAGGACAGCCAAGTTGCACTTCTACACTCACAGAGGACTCTACTGTGAAACATATTGAAATAGGATGTGTTTTTCAAAGGATAAAGCAGGAGACAGGAGAGTTGTTCGCCAGAAAAGCTAGGAAAAGACAGACCACCATAGAGTCTGACTGTTGACGGTACCAGCTCTGCTAGAACAATAAATTCCTTCTTTTTGGGACATTAGAGAAAAAAAAATCTTTTCAAAGACTTTCTTGTTACAAATTTGGTTCAGCACACGCCAAGTTAAGCAAAATTCGAGTTTTTCATAATATGAAAACCTCAACAAATTTACAGGAAGTTTCCAGGTGCTCAGAATTGCCAGAATAGCTTCTGTTTAAGTCACGATCAAGCAAAATAGGTACTGTGATGCAGCTCCAGGCCAGCACTCCTCAATCCAGCCATCTTCCGCTCAACTCAGGCTGAAGTGATACCATTTCTGCCCAGCCAGCCAACCCATCCATGGCCAGAATAGATTAAAGCTCTGCCAATTCAAAAACATTAGTATCGATTTCCAACTGAACCTCATCGGTTGAATATACTGGCGTGCAATCCCAGTATAAATGGATCTAGTCCAGCCCAGTTCGCCAAAACAGACAGAAGTCACAGTCCAATGTTCTGCCTTTCCAGGCTTGGCAGCTTTTCTCCGTTCTAATTTTGCTCAGTATTTAGTTCAAGTTTATCATTCCAAACAGTTTGAACTCATTTTTCAGCTTTTATTTTTGGCTAGAATTGCTAGTTTTGTACTGTGAAAAATTGTAAAGTCCTCACCAGTTTGAGGCAAGAAAAAGAACTTACTGGGGAGATATTCCTCACCCAAATTCACAATTGCTTATTTAGAATTAGTAACTTGGGGCGCAAGTTATCTATTTTTTTAGAAGTTTGCTAGGGTTCTAAACCGCTAGCAGTGGCACGCTCATGCACAAAAAGAAAGTTGACTTGTTGACCATAAAATGGTTTTCAAGCCAATGGGGAACTTTACCCTACCATCACAGGATCATACCATAAGCGGGTGAACACCAAAGTCTCAAAGTCTCATCTTCTTGAAACTCACTCAAGCACACAGAACACTATGTACCTTCAACAAGACCATTACCTTTCTTGTATTGACATACTATGATCGAACTGGTAATCGATTGCTGGAGATTGACAGTGTTGATGTACCAGATGGGGTGGTCAAGCACATGCCCATGATCTTCATCTATATAGTCATCATCGGTTTCCTCCGATAAAGGTGGTTGTTGTGGTTGTGATCTTCTTCTCTTTGAATAGTACTTTACATAGAAAACAAACAAACCAACAAGAAGAAAAGAGGCTACAATCAAAGATGATTCATCAGCCAAGAAGGTGTAGAAATATATAAATATTCATTAATTTACCTAATTTGTGATAAATTCTTTAATACTAAGGGCCCGTTTGATAACCATTTCAGTTTTCAGTTTTTAGTTTTCAATTTTCAATTTTTAGTTTTCATTTTTCAAAAATTGAAAACAGAAAACTTGTTTGGTAACTAATTTCAATTTTCAAAAAAAGTGAAGTGAAAACTTCACAAAAGATGTTTGGTAACGGATTTCAATTTTCAGTTAGTTTTATGTGAAACTTGGAAATGCAAGTTTTTGGGGTCCAATTGTGAATTTGAGATCACAAAATGAAAGTGCATGTTACAAAGAGTTCGTAGTATTTTTTGGTGAATTTTTTGGAATTAGGATGATTTTTGGGTGAATTTTGGAAATGGAGTTCTTGAGGATTGGATTGGGTACATGGCCAAGCGCAAGAATCGAACGTCCAGGTCCAAGTCGGGAGGTCCCAAATACCAAATTTTGATAACTAGAGTGCATTTCATGTGTCTTGATGTAAAATTAATTAATGAAATAGGGGCGCAAAAAAAAAAACGAAAACTAAAAACTAAAAACATGTTCAAGTTGTTTTAAAAAATAATGGTGATTTTGAAAACTAGATTTCACTTTTTTGAAAACTGAAAATGAAATATGTTAACATGTTTTCAGTTTTTAGTTTTCAAAAAAAGTTAAAACGAAAAATGAAAATGAAATGGTTATCAAACAACCCCTAGGTTGTGTTTGGATGAGGTATTTTGAAGTGATTGGACTTCAAAATCCACTTCAAAATGATGGAATTTTGAAATGAGGGGATTTCAAGTGATGGGATTAGCAAAGTAACTTGTTTGGTTAATTATTGAGTTGGTGGGATTTCATTGGGTAATTTTTTATTTTATTTTATAAATATGCTTTTTTTTTTGCTGGTTAGCTAAAAAATCTGAACTGTGCCCACAACTAAATAAATAATAAAAATCTAAATAATCTAAAAAGATAAATAATAAATAATACATGTTTGATCTATAATAGGCCCCACAACTATTTCTTCTCTTCTTCTCTACTCTCTGGTTCATATGGCTTTTCAAATCCTCAAATGCAATCTTTTCCCAACT
>NW_018921338.1:0-20430 GCF_002207925.1 Prunus avium
ATTTTAAAAATAATTAGTTAATTAGTTAACTAATCGGGTTTAATTTAAATCACATAGCCCAAGAGCCCCAAGGCCCAAGGCCTACCTTTTGATGATTTAAATGTATATTATTCAACAATTGACCCAAAGGCCATACCCACAAGCCACTCAATTGGGCCACTTGAATGGCCAATCCAAACTAGTCTACTTGCAAGGGTATGTCTTATAAAAACCTCCAATGAACTCTAGTGTTCCAATGTGGGACTAATTTCAACTCAAACATGTGATTGATGAGAGTTCACCATACGAACTGGGTTTCTGTGATTGTGTATTGCGATGCAGGTGACATTGTGGCACTGGTTTATGAGTAAGTGGCCAATGGAAATTTGTAACACCATATATTTTCTGTAGGTACAATACTCTTAGATATTAATATTAATATTAATATATTTTGGACTTAATTGTTGCAACCCGAGTTGAATTTTCGTCCATGATATCCAAAAATAGCTACAACCATCCTCTAATTAGTCTCGAATTGCATGACTGGTATAGTTGCTCCTTTTTCTCTTTAATTTTAAAGAAATACAATATAATTTTTAATATTTAGTTTTGGTATAATTGTAAACGTGGTTGGATGTACAAAGTGAATTCCTGGATCATGAAAAATTGAGTGTCTAAGAAGTAGTTACAATTAAATTTTTGGTTTTCATAACAATAAAAGTTTGGGTCTCCTTAACTAGTCCTTACAATTAAATTTTCTAGTCATCATTACCATTTGTCTCACATATACTGGACTTCCGGTGCCAAATTTTAACAATAGACATGAACAGTCATGTGGTGGGGAAAGTATATGTTTCGTTTATTTTCTCTCGTTTGTTTCCTCTGTAAATTGCATTATTACGGATAATACACTCTTGGACGTGTGCAGAGATATAACTAAAAAGGTTTTCACTTGGAAAGAGAGACTTCAAATTGCTATAGACCCCGCAGGCGGTAAAATACTAGTAGTTGTATGAATAGTAATGATACAGTGTGTGTGAAGAAGAAAGTAAAGCTTGGCTCCTTAAAACTAAGAGGAGCTCCTCCTCTCCACCGATGATTTAAAAAACAGTTTAGATTCAGAATCACGATAAAAAGACACAAAATAACATGGCTACTGATATTTTCAAGACTGGATTACCTTCACACTGGTTGCAAGCTGCCGATTGTACACAGAGACCTAGAGACCTAGGAGCTAATCACCGGCAGGCCAGCAATAATAAAAGAAGATGATGAACGCATTAATTTATCTGATTGGGCGACAACTAAACTTCACACAGAGAATATTGATATAGAAAGCATAGTTGATTCAAGGATACAGAGGACCCACACCTAGGCTTCTGTGTGTGAAAAAGTCATCCAAAGGTGTATGCTCACCACTCTTCTCAACACTTGACACGTGTCCATAAGCATAACCATAATTACATAAATCAAAGTAAAAAGTTAACCATGGTTATGCCTATGAACACTTATCAAGTATTAAAAAGAGTGATGAGCAAAAATATTTATGTGATGATGTTACACATAAATTTCTGATTATGGCATTAATTATTAGAATGATTATTTCATCTCATGAGATCTACTTGTTTTTATATGAGAAAACCCATGGACTTAGGCTTGATTGCTTATCAACTTCTTAGATGCACGAAACTTGCTTCCTCGTTTTACGGTCACCGTGGTCCATCGGTCCTAGAACTGCCAAGCAAAACAGAAGAGTTTTGGAGTTGGCCATCAGCCAATTAGCTTTCTTTGCCGTTTATTTTCAACCTGTGGCTCTTGGTCTTCCTCCAATTTCCTCCTCAAGTTTCTTAGATCTTCTGCGCTCACCATGCCACTCATCTTCTGGTTCAATGCATATGCTTCAGCCATTCTCCTCCTGCAATCTTTGCTTGCAGAATCGTGGGCAACCACTGAAATGGAATAGGTGGAAAGTAAGTAAACAAAGTATTACAATGGCAACTAGAGACTGTGTGTTTCTAAACTGATTCAAACTTCAGAGCTCAGCACTGTCTTTCACTTATTAGGCCTCTAATATCACCCCACAACCATAAGAATAAAATCTCAGCAAGAGTTGCAGCATGACATTGCATCAGTGGTCGGTTCCCAACACCAAAATTTCACCTTTCATCCCCCAAACATCACAGAATACTACTCACTCCGCATTCGTTCCCAGAAAGGAAAAAATATAGTACTATTTGAACTGCAGTAGAGCATCGTACACATAACGCATATACACAAATGCACAAAAGCATGTACACAGACACATTACTCTGCATAACAGAGTAAGACAGACATGTTCCGGGAGTCCATAGTTTAGACATAACCTGTCATATTGACCTCTAGTTTAAGTACTGATCATAACACATAACAGAAGGTTAACAAATACAGACAGAACTGACCTGGCTTTGGATAATCTCTTCCAATTATGCACTTTGCCTTGTTTTGAATGCTTAGAGGAGCCGTCCATGGCTCATAAATGTACTCCTTTGGCATACCTGCTAAACCAAATTTGGTTATACATTTCATGCAAGAGGGTGAACCCAGCACAAAGAATATGATAGAAATGAGGGGAACATAAGCCTACCTTTAAGTACAGGGAGAAAATGTCTAATGTAATCACCATTTGGGTCGTACTTCTTTCCAAACGAGATTGGGGAGTAGATACGGTTATACTGGTTAGAATGGAAATCATTCAAATATAAAAATCTTCATCAAGGGGTCACTTAACGTCACTGCAAAAGCATAAATATTCAGATTCGAATATCATGAATCTGAGCACCCAGATCACACAAAGAAACTTACTTCATTAGCTGTGAGAAAGACCAAATTGTAAACCATAATTTATGCCCTTATAAACATTTATATATTAATTAAATAAAAAAATAATTCACATTTAATGTTAAGAAGAAAGCTAGCCATAAGAATCCCAACTCATTTATCCAAATAAAACAAAAATCATCATGATTAGCGTATTGTTATAGATCCATGTTGAAGTCAACAGGGATTGCCAATCATATATCAATCAAGTGCCAAATTGGAAGAACCTATTTGTGGCTTTGACGCTGAGATGCCACTGATATGCAAATCTATGAGAACTAACAAATGACTAGTGGTAGAAGCTTCACACCTGGTAGAAAAATGATGAGCACGATAGCCACAGCCAGTTTCCATTATTAATTGCCCAATCTGAATCAATCAGAAGCCTCTCAAAAACATCACGCCCTTTTTCCCAGTGAACAAACTATCAGCAGAAATAATGCATTAGGAAAGAACAATATTAGGAAACTGAAGAAAAAGTTGCTGGTACGGAAAAGTAGCGAAATCCTTACCAGATCACCACGAGTTAAAAAACATGCAACAGAGTGTCGTGCTAGATGGTGCATCCAACCCCACTTGCGGAGCTACAACAGATAACATGTATGGGCTTCAAATTGAATGCTAAAGTGAAGATGATATTGAATATAAAGTGCCTGGCTTGATTGGAACCGCATGAAATTAAAATAACCATGTTCAAGTAGTAGAAGGATGATATCATGCCACAGACCTAACCTGGGTCATGATGGCATCAATCCAAGGGAATCCTGTTCTAGCCTCCCTCCAAGCCACCAGCAGTTCATCATCATCATTCCAAGGTATCTACACGAATTTTCAGTCAACAAAGGTTTATTACATATATGGTAGCTAACAGATGCGAAATCTGCGTCAGTTTCTTAAAGATCAAGTTTATCTTTCTTTTTTTTTTATTAACACTCAGGATATGTGATAAACGTTACTGCTGAAAACTGCAGTTATTTTAACTACTAACAAGAAATATTATAGATTTGTCGCAGACACACGTGCAAAAAAAATAAACTACAGTGCTTCTGATAGATACCCTATCTTCTAGATTTGGCACTCTCTCTCATGCACTTTCATGTATAAATATCAGTTGTCTAAAGACAGTATCCTAATATGGTAAAAACAATTTCTCAACAATATAGAAAAGGATAAGTGAATTTATAGAAGCTAATAGAATGCCAACTTACGCCATGAGTTTACCTGCTTGCATATTTTGTTTCCCCTCATCTGATCAAAACTAGGAGTGCCAAATGCCACCGTGTAGAAAAAGTCTCGCCATAACAACTAAACAGGTTGAGACAATCTTTCAAATTGCTACATCTAGAATGAAGAATTCTCCAAGATACAATATAACTGGTTGAGGCTGACTGACCTGTCCAGCAAGAGATACCGGAGGTACTGTATGCGTTTTGACATTTTTATATAAATCTTTAAGACATATGTAGAAGTATCTGGAAGAGAGACAACCAAACTACCAAAGAGACCAACAAAATGGTGAACACAATGAAACAAGCAGTGAATAAATACAGCCACAATTTCTTTTAATTAAACCCACTTTCAAATAAGGAGATAAAACAGTTGTTGCTGGCTTCAGAAACGCAGATGGATCACCCTTAGGTTTTTCGAATTTGGCCACCCACTCCTACAACACCAATGAAAGAACTGAAAGACTTAAAAACCATCATTGCATGCTAATGAGTTGAACCTGAGGCACAGACCAATGTAATTTACAACAAAATCACATGAGTAATAGGCAGCCATGAACCAGGTAAAATTATCAATATCAAAGGGGAGAATGTTGGTTCATGATAGCAAGAGACAGCAATATCACAGGCGTAGAGCCTAATAAAATTTCAATACATAATTCTGCCTTGCACCTTGTTTTCAATTGATTCTCTTAACCTCTTCAAGGCTTCTGTTTCACCACCTCTAAAAGGAGACAACTCATCCTGCATAAAAGTGTTTTGTTATAAATAAATAAAAAGAGTACTAACAACAAGGAACAATGCAGAAAACGTTCCTCCAAACCTGTTGAGTCTCTTCATAGCCAAGTTCTTTGACCGTTGGAACTTCTGAAATATTGCAATTTCCAATATTCCCAACCGGAGGAAGTGAAGAAAGTGCAATAGAAAGCGGGGACGACGCCCATGAGGGCTCTCCAGCAAGCTTCAGAAATGATTGATAACTCAAAGGTGGCTTTCCCCCATTCTTTTTTGACATCCAGTAACATTAACAGTAGTAGAGAACAGAGGAAAACAAAACTCAAATCCATCACACAAAGATGTAACAAATATCTCAACCATAAAACAATAACAAACTACTTCATAAACTTACCTTCCGTATAATATCTGCGGGATTGAAGAGTGTGTGACTTACAGGACTGTAAATCTCAATGCCAGCCGTAGTGGCATAGCTCTGTCAAAACAAACAAAACAAAACCTCTTCCTGTTAGCACATCTTTAGTTAACAGTACCTTAAAGTAACCCATTAAGATTTTAGCACGATAATTATATGCTCAAATTAAGTAAGTTCACCATTTTTGTTAAAGGTTCAAGCTTGTCAAACCTAACTTGACATGGGCATCAAAACATCATTACCAATTACAAGAAAGAATCTAAAGCTGCATACCTTGACTTTAACATCCAAAGCTTGATAATATGGTTCTGTATCATACTCAAAGCAGAGATTTTTCACATCCCACTGCTCCAAACCAAAAAACCCAAAATTATAAAGCTGAAAAATGTAAAGAATTATGAAACTACAAGAAAAGAGATGGAGAGTTAATTTACCTCCTTCAGGCAACGAATGAGTACCTCGCTGGGCTCACCTTTGAGCACCAACAATCTGGACCCGAGCCTCTTGAGGTTCAAATCCAAATCCCTAAGGCTCTCTAGCAGAAACTGAATCCGGTTCAGACCGGCTTTGGATGACCCGGGTGAGAATGCTTCCGGGTCGGGCTTCATGTAATGCGGGTCGATCACGAACACCGGGTAGAGAAAATTGGAGCCTTTGGAGGCGTACTCGAGAGCAGGGTTGTCGTGGATCCTCAGGCCCTTCCGGAACCACATTAGAGAACCCGAACCCGATGACATTGTCGGGTTTGGATACTGAGAGACGATAGAGAGAGAGAGAGAGAGAGAGGGTTTAAACCATCTGTATGGTTCGCGCGCTTTAATGGTTGATTGGAAGGAAGCGAGGTGTGTCTGACTAACATGCCCGGTGGGTGTAGGTTAAGGAAGAAATGTGGATATTTGGTAGGCCAATCTACGATTTGCGCATGATGCGTATTTTAGAAGGATTTACTTTACAACACATTAGAGCGGTCAACAAGGCGCCACGTAGGTCTTGTTAAAAAGCGAGACTGGTCCACAGGGTGCCACGTTGTTCATCCTTTTAGTAAATTTCAACTCTAATAATTTTATGAAACAATAAATAATAACATTTCGGGTAGTCAAAAACCCGTTAATTTTGAAGAGGCATTTTGAATTATTTAATTTATTTAGATCTTAAATTTTAATGAATTTTTTTTCGTTTTCAACCATTCATGGAAGAATGAATCATTAAATTTGATCACTAAGTGCTCGTTTGACATTGCTTATTTGGGGTAATAAGTGATTTTAAAATAAATTTGAGAAGTCCAACCCGTTTAGTAAACTGTAAGAAAATCACTTATTGTTAAAAATTGTTATGAGAGAAAGTTATAAAGGAAAGCTACTAATAAGGTGCTTTCATTTTTTGATTATGCAGGAATCAGTTTTGAAGGGGCGTTGAGTTTAATAATTATGCCACAATCATTTTCTGATTATGAGAAAATCAATACCAACAATACTTTTAACAAAAAGTTTACCAAACGCCAAACTGCTTTATCTCACAGTTGATTTCTCTCACAGCAAATCTGACAACGATTATTTTCACAACACAGCAATGTCAAACTGGCATTTAACTCTTTAAACTTAACCATTAAATTTTGCATGCATGCAGGAGATGTGAGATGGCAAACAAGATGAGGATGGGTACATACATTACATTACATATATAGATAAAAACTCATATAATCAAGCTCGTATTAAACATCTACCTCCGCTATTACAAGAAAGTAATTTTTTTTTAAAAACCATAAAACCCCCTGTATAACATAAGCATATATAATTTAGTCAGCTAACAAACCAAAAGCAACCACATAATTTCCCCTCTCCGGCATTTCGTCAAACACTTCGTCTGCGAACGCTGAGCAACTTCACGTCATCGATCACCGGACCACACAGAGACCCAGAGTGGTCAGCTGACATGGTGTAAAAGGTGCTGAGGAACATGACCCTGGTGTGCGTCTCCACGGCAGTGAACAAGAGCCTCGCGCGCTTGAACCCACCTTTGCCTTTGGACTCGTACGGGACCTTGAGAGTGTCTTTGCCGGCAAACGCCTCCACGACCAGCGACCCTTCGCAGCCGTTGTTGGAGTCTCCGACGGAGAATGTGAGGGCGTAGAGGCGGCCGGGCTTGGTGAAGACGACTTGGGCTAAGGCGCTTTCTTTGCCGGCGACGAGCTCGATGGCTCTTTGGCCCTCCGGGACGGCGAAGTGATTTGAGTCAATGTACTTGACGGCCTTGAGCGATTCGATTATCCAGCCTGGTAGTGGGCTGTGGTCGTCTTCTATGTGGGGTGGGATTAGGACCCCCCACGATGTATTGGGGAACACATAGGGCCCTTCTTCAAAGTTGCCATTTTTCAACAAGTTGGCTGCAATAGGAAAATAAACAAAGTGAGTCATAATAAATCAAAAGAAAAATGAAGCATATGTGACTATAGTTTCGATATATTTGATTGGATTTGGAACACACTATGATATTAGAAAATTATTTGGGTATGTTTGCTAACTGGGATTGAATTGGATTATGAAACATGACTCGATTCCATTGAATTATGTCGAATTAGAGAAAATAACACTAATTCAATGATATTTGGTAGTGCACAAGATTAAGGGGTTGATTTAACAAAAAAACGCTATTACATGCTGTAACAGAATTAGACATAATTTGATCCAACTTATTATAATCTTACTAGATTTAGTCGTAATAGTGTTACACATAATCCAATCTAAGTTGTTTTTAGGCCAGAAAACTCTACTCAATTGGCATACTAGAATTAGACATAATTCGATCCAACTTATTATAATCTTACTAGATTTAGGCGTAATAGTTTTATACATAATCCAATTTAAGTTGTTTTTAGGCCAGAAAACTCTAGTCAATAGAAAATTTATATTTGGAAACTTCCTCAATGATTGACGTTTTTCTCAACTTTCTCAATGAGTTGGAAACCCATGGGGAATCCACCATGTGAGAGAGTTGGAAAGCAACCAAAAAAAATATTTTTTTTAATGCAATTTTCTTCTAAAATCAACCCATGCATGGCCCAACAATAAAAAAAACACAACTTTCTTACCTCTAGTGCGTTTAGGAGGAGCCAAGACCTTCAAAGCAACAGAATCAATAAGAGGGCCACAAGCTGCATCATCCTCCACACCTGGGTTATGGATCCTAAACTCAAGCTCATCAAAGTCTGCATTAAAACCCCATGCATAAGAATCCCATCCATTGCTGCTGTACATGGTCTGGATTGGAAAGATCCCCCAGTCATTCTTCTCAAGGTTGGGGGAGATTGAGACGTTCAATGTCTCCTCCTGTCCACACGTTCGAGCTGCACTGAACGTGACAGAGTAAAACTTGCCTTTTGTGACCTTGATCTTCTGCTTGACCGAGGCCTCGTTGCCGAGCCTCACTGCAAAGCCACCCTCAGGCACAACCAGCAACATGTCACCTTGTTTTTGCCCTGATTTTATGTACTCAACGTAGCCCGAGACTTCCCAGTTGGGAATGGCATTAGGCTGGGCCACTACTGTGCCTTTGAGGTCTGATTTCTTCGGGCCATATTCGAAGTTGCCGTTCGGTAATAAGCCTGAAATAAATAGGGTAACTGTTCATATTATGCATTCGTTTAAAAAGTTAATTGATGTCATTATGTTCGAATTTTTCCTTCTCTAATATCAATGTTATTATAAAATAAAAATAAATTAATTGATGCCACGTGATCATCATGTGTTGTGTTGACCGATCATGTTACTGGGTTTTTGGACTTTTTGACACTGCCAATAATATACCATCACAAAGATACTGTTATTGGCATTTAGCCAGCTAATTTTTGCTTGCTTTCTACTAGTTTATATATACCCAATAAAATAAAATATTTTGTGATACGGTCATTGGGCATTGGGCAATGTGAAATATCATCACCCATTTGGCCAACACTGAAAAAAAATAATTCTAAAAACTATATTTCTTAGTAACATAATTCATCGTATTTCTCGTGAAAATACGGCGTGTAAGAAATTCACTGACACCTCACATTAGTAATTTATTATTTTAAAATACCCACTTGAGGATATATAAAAGTAAAATCTATATATAATAGGTTGGCCGAAAATAAATTCAAACTCTAAGAGATTATTAAATGTATTCATATTCAAGTAAAGCTCTTATGACAGAAAGTGATAGACAATAATATATGGCGCATGTCGCAGCACCGCTATAAAATATTTGGTTGTCACATGGTGATGAGCTTAATGGTAAATAATCAAATTAAGGTGGCCCACATATATGGGTGTTGATCAAATCTGTCAATGACCTATGGGGACAAAATCCTTACCTAGCTAGCAATTGTCTAGTGCCCAAAATCCTTAGAGTTCGTTTGTCAGTGGTTTTGGCTATTCGAAAATCATTTATGGGAAGAATCACCTCCCACCTAGTGATTATATGAA
The DNA here is from genome assembly GCF_002207925.1 of Prunus avium. Next base: position 9,672 of record NW_018921338.1, read on the forward strand.
GAAATGATTCCTCATAAAAGTGATTATTAGCCTATCTAAAATCATTCTCAAACGAAACCTTATATAAAAGGGGTCGTATGAAGGTGTATATACTCATATACACTCCGTTTCAAATAAATTTTACTATCAAGTAGCGGATTCGAACTAAGCACATGAACTAAATGCAAAATTTAAATACTATAGCTCTTGATGATCACTAGATGGCATGATTGGTAAGATCCGAAAAAAAATAGCCAACAAACTATGCTCGATGTGATCATGCAAATACCAAACACATGCAAGAAACTGTGTGACATGTATGTCAACCTTTCGAGCATGTGAAAGGTTTGTGCAAGGGTATTTTGGTCATCAATGAATTAAATACAGCTTCAGAATAAGATGAAAACGATAGTACCGCCAGCGCAGGCAATATAGATGTAAAGTTCCCACCGACTGGATTTTCATGTGCGAAAAAAGATACGGCATTTAATTATATGCAAATCTATGGCTTTTTTTATATTACACAATTCATTTATTTTTCTCGCCAAGTCTTCTTATTTTACAAGAGTAATATTGAAGGAGGGTAATCAAACCTAGAATCTCGGGTGCAGATAAATACTCTTAACTATTTGAGCTATAAATTGGTGCTTTTTTCTCGCTAAAGTAGATAAAATATTTGAAATTATGGCATTTTTCGATATTTAAAATTGAAATACAAGTATAATAACTGAATTGGCAAAAAAAAATTGAGTTAAAATAGCCGTAAATGTATGGGAGAGAAATATGCATATGCCCCCCCCCCACAAAGACTTTTTCTTGAGCAATGACATTTTCATACAAAAGCAGAAGTATATTATTATAGGACCAGACCAGACTAGTTAGAAATATATTAATGAAAACAATAACCTCCTCATGGAGCTGAAGAGGATCTGAATTTATTGCAGAGACCAAGATCAATTAAAAACAACCGATCTTCAATATTTATGGCAGCCACCCTAAACAAACACCAAAAATAAAAAAACTACAATATCAAGTAGATCAAGGAGGCTGCTACATGATATTTGTAGGTGTTTTGAGGTTACTGATTTCAAAAACACTCATATATCTTCCAGGATGATCTCATTTACGCAAAAAATGAGAGTACCTTTCTAAAAACTAACTACACTGTAAATCAGTTCAATGATCGGAACCGTCTATATATAATAATACGTGCAGATCAAAAACCGTAACTAGAATTACGAGAGCTTACCATCTGTGACGAGTGATAAGGTTGTGTGGCAATTACCTGCACACAAGAGAACTAACAGCAGGGTGCTGAGCTTGTTATACATGGTGGCTCAGAGGAGAGAGAGGGTTCGAAGGTTAATTGGGTTTGAGATCAAAAGGGAGTGAGCAGTAGTTTATATACTGCTTGGTGTTGTGAGAGTGCCACTGAAGTTGGACTAAACCACATGAATGCCATTGTTGGAAATCCTTAGGTAAGCACCACCTTCCTCGAAACTCAAAATCTTTATATTACGAAACTCTTGTTTTATTTGGTCCAAAGAAAACCTACCGGCTAGGGCAATCTTGCACAAAGAGACAAGCATCAAACCAGACAGACAAAATTTTATAGTTATCTATTATTAGTAGGTGTTACGATTATTTGTGATTGATCGGTTGGGATCAGATTTAGAAAGCCGAAACAAAAAAAGGGAAGATTGGTTGGAAAAATCTAAATCCAAGAGTATCCCAATATAAGTCACTGATGAAATTTTCTTTCTCAGCTAATAGGGGAGCACGATGAAATGAGTTAGAATTAAGATAGTTTACGAATTCACTTTTGACGTAATAATAATAACGAATTAAACCGTGTTGCGTATTATAAAACAGTAGCGACGTTCAAATAAAAACCTAGTTTCAAACACATTTTTTGGCTAAAATTCGATCTAATTTTTAATCAATCATGTGAGAAATGAACACTTATCCACATAAAAAGTTAATAATAATAATAATAAACTCTTGTTGAGTGTAACCACAGATGTTGTTCTGGCAATATTAATTCCATAGCTCGAAGAATTTAGGAATTTCTTGGTTAAAGGAAACTACTGACATGTACTATTAATTAAGGATGCTAATAATATTTTTGCCTGAAATCACTCAAAGATTTAGAAAATTCCGATCCTTAACTTGGGATTTCAGGCACAACGTCCGGGGGAGGCTCTAGTCTCTAGACAAGCAATTCAAAATCCATGTGTTTTGCAAATAAGTTCGCTTAATACGATGTCGGTTTGAGGGTGACTCATATATAAAACTATATGATATGATCCCAAACCAACTTTGAATCTTAGCATGCAAAGCCACATGGCTGCGGTGGAAACGGTTCCTGTTTTGATATTTAGAGAATTTGGATCGACCTTCACAGAAGGTGACTGCAGTTTAAAAAGACCAAATTACCCTTCATCCATTATATGGATTTGATCGCCATCCAAAAATACTGAACACATACATTTTAGCAGTTACTCTTGCACCTGAGGTCATGATTGTACATAAAAAGACTAAATTACCCTTCACTCGTTATATGGATTTGATCGAACTCATGCACCACCTGAGGTCATGATTGTACATAAAAAGACTAAATTACCCTTCACTCGTTATATGGATTTGATCGAACTCATGCACCTGACATCCTGTTCGAATCTCCCCTCCCTAATATATCGCTTGTATAAAAGGAAAATAAAATTCAGACCCATTATTCGTTTATCTTTTTAAATTTGTAGCTCGTGGGAACAATGGAAAAACATCAGAATCAAACAATGCCCATTACATAATCAATCAAAATTCAAGAGGGGTTTGGGAAATCTTTTAATTCATCGGATCTTGCATATCCTTTTGGCAAGTGGAAACCCATGTGCAAAATGGCATCTTGATTGAGTGTGTTTTCATTTTCTTAATGCAATTACCAGCCAAATTATTACTTTATGATTTTTCCTCTTGCTTATGTTCTTCTGTGGTCGGCAATAATTTAATAGTTTATTATGGCATCTGTTGGATGGTGAAGGTTGGGAGAGGAGGACATGCAATATGGATGGGAATAAATGACATGGATGCAAGTTTGGGGTACAATCAACATGGATGCATGTGTACTGAAGTGTGTTCCAATCAACTCGAGTGATCAGGCTGTATGTGGTGAAGTAGACTGAAGAAGGAGACTTGTGATTTGAGCTCAAACAACTGTATTTGTTAAGAAAATGTAGGACAATGGCCTTTACAAAAAATTAGGTTTCTAAGTTGTCATACTATTAGTGTCAATCTCCAATCTAAAACTCAAAATAAAAAAGTTGGGTCCAAATTGATGGAGGATAAAACGTATTAATTTGTTTTTGCTCCGATGTTTTGGAAGAGTTGGGTTTGCCCATACGACGTAGGAAAAATGCTATAAAGACCATATTACTGTATCACATTGTGTATCAACCCTCTAATAGAATGACCTACTTGTATTAGCGCCCCTACCTCTATTTGTGATGTGGTACAATAACATAGTCTTCTTAGCATCACTCAAAACGTAGAAATAGGTTTGGTAACTTATTTTGAGGTGTTTGACTCCAAACTCTTCGGGCTATTGAAGGGTGATTTTGACTCAAATATCCATTTGGGTTTATGGTGATTGGGTATGGACTGATGATGATGGCCTAGAAAGATTGGATAACACGTGTCACTTTGTGGACTTAGGGCATTTCCAGCAGCGCCCTAGGGCAAGGGCTAGGGGGGGGGGCAAGAGCCCAAAACGAGGTTCCAGCAAGGAAGGCTAGCCCGGGCAAGTGGTGGGGTCCACGAGCCTGGGCTGGCTCGAAAGGGGAGGGGGCACGAGCGACAGCCTGTGGACTGGATGACATCATCGTGCTACAGTGACACTACAGTGTCGCCAACAGCTCTCTGCCAAGTGTCGCGTTCTGGGCTCTCCGATTAGAATTTTTCCTCCAATCCAACAGCAGCCAATTTTTGTGCAATAAAAAAATGAAAAAAAATCGAAATTTTTTTAAAAAAATACCCAAAAATTATGTATTTTTTTTCTTCTATAAATACCTACCAAAACTCTTCACTTTCAACACCAAATCCTCTTACATTTTCTTCTACTTCTACTATTATTCACTTTTTACTCAAGTATTGACAAGTACGAACCCAAAAATTTTATCCGAAAATATTGTCCAAATTAATTGTTTAGGTAAACAAATTTGTGAAAAAAAATAAATTTGAATAGTACTTGCCCTTTGTCCGGGCAACTGCTGGAAGTGCAACTTACTTTTTGCAAGGGCAGACACTATTCACATGAATAGTGTCAGCCTTAGCCTCCCCCTTGCCATGGCAAGGGTTTGACTGCTGGAAGTGTCCTTAAAGATAACAATAACACCCGAAGCTAGCTTAGATTTATATGCGTAGAAAAACTTGTATGAAATGAGGATATCACTGTTTTGTTATCTTAGGTCAATCACAGACTAGTACATGAAAAAGTAATTACGCGTGGCATATTGTGATTGGCTGAAAATAGCAAAATAGTGTTATTCCCGTTTCATGTAAGTATTTCTTATATATACGGCCTGGACGTGTAGTTATAATGGGCCTTAATGTAATTGGGCTAATGGGCCACCAATGGTCCTTAGCACAAGAACTCTCCAAAATAATTGTCTGACTTTACCTCAAAGGTCACTATGTCTAATATGTCCGCATCTTCACTGTCGATTTCGGTTGACAAAATTGGTACAAAAATATATAAAATGTCGGAAACGTGCTATAAAACATGTAAATTATGTGCGAAACTTCTGCATACTCCGAAACCAACCAATAATGCATCAAGTGTAACAAAGAGAAATAGACTTATTTGTAAAAACTTATTTAACTAAATCTTCATTATTTTCAATAACAATCAATATTATATAAAAAATGACACCTAGAAAAACTGGAAAAAGGAAGTGCACTTAAAGTGGCATCATTAAAACCTTGCCATGAAAACCCCAATGGAGGAAAATACGGTCAAAGAAAAAAAGTACCCCATTTTACATATTCCGGTAATATTGGAGTTATGTAAAAACTTCGGTGTTTCACTTGCAAAATATAAAGCTACAAATTCTTTGCGTCCATCTAAATTAAATACAAGCAAATTCTGGTAGAGTTTACCATAAAAAAATTCTTTCAAAATCTCACTTCAATAATTTAACACACATTGACTTTAACAATAACTTACTACAAAGCCTGATGCTTTCCAATATTTTCACAAAATTATCAAAATTGAACTTCAAAAATTGTGACGGAGGAAGGGGTTTCCAATCATCAAATTCAACATTAATTTCCATTACCATCCAGATTCAACCAAAATCTTACAAAACTAAAAAACAAAAAGGAGAAAATATCAAAGATCCAAGTTCCAAATCACAAAATCATAAAATCATTATATTTTCTGATTTTCATTTCGACAAATTTCAATATGCCAAGTGGCTACATAGCCAAAGGCAAGGACTAAGTAAGTAGAAGCCGGCCTAATATCGCCGGAGAACAGCAACCGCCGGCGCTCCGGCACCACCGTCTTCTACTGATTTCGCTACTGGTCCGATAAATCGGAGGCGAGGCGAGACGCGATGGCCGAGTGGTACATGATATCGTGGAATGCGGAAGTCTCCAGGGTCTTCTTCCGGAGCTGCTTCGCCTTCTCTTCCGTGAAGCACCCCAGCGCGAATCTGGAGCCGGGTCGCGCCGGGTCGGTCCCAGAAACCGGATCGTTGTAGCGGGAGTTTAGCGCCGGATCAGCGGTGATGTATTCTGCCGGGTCGGACGACCAGCCGAAGAGCGGGTTCCACCAGCTGGAGGAAGAGGGCTTGCGGCGATTCGGGTCGGGTCGCTGGGATCCGGAGGCGTTGGGACGGATCGAAACGGGTCTGAAAGACGTGAGAGGAGTTGCCATGGCGATGGTAGATCACAGATTCACAATGCAGTGTACGCAGAAGGAGGAAGACAGAGAAGGGTTTAAGAGAAGATGGAAATATGGAAACTGTGGGAGAGAAAGGTGCAGTGGCTTTTTGGGTTTTGAACGTTTGACAGAGATGACTGATTTCATCTTCTACCGGCTGGACTTCCATATCTAGGTGAAGCTTGTGCTTTGAGAGTTTGTACTCGAAGATATTTTTGTGTTTGCAGAGAGTAAGTATGGGTATAATGGGAAAGAAAGTACAAGAAATAAAGGGGATTATGAAATGGGGTTGTAGGTGATGGGAGCTTGGTGAGGGAAGTGGATAAGATCGGACACGTGGGAGGATGTGTCGAGTGAGTGGTCTATTTTTCCTATTTTTCATTAATTTTTATTGTTTACAAGTGTACTTTTTCTGGTCTTTTTTGACTTTCAACTTGAAGGGGCCTGTGTGATGTGGGTGCTAGTTGGATGCACTTTCTGAAGATAAAGGCCGAGGGGGGGGACCTGGCAGGGTGAACAAGTATGAGATATTTTCAAAGCAATTTGTTCTTATTTCGAAGCAATAGCCCAATGGGCTTTGAGAGAATTCAACAAAGCCCAATTTTTACCCAATGGGCTTTGAGAGAATTCTTCTTGGGGATTGGAAGAAAATTTAGAATTAAAATAAAATCACTCAAAATTGTTATGTTTTAATCCCATCTTTCAAGTGTGGGGACACTCATAGTATTTAGCCAAAAAACAAAACATTAAGTATTTCACGTCATCTACTGATGTGGAGAGATTATTTTCAAAGTTGATTTAATGGTGAGAATATATATATGGGGGCGGATCCGTGGCACCACCAATTTGACACAAGTTTTGACACAATTTTATAACCATTTGATTAGGCTACAATGAATGGTTAAGATTAAACAAACTGATTCTTTTTCTTTAAATAATTATTTGTTGAAATTAATTTTAATTAACTTACTATAATATTTTATCTCTCTTCATTTATGTTTTCCCAACTTCCTAAAAGCATTAACATTTTCTCTCACGTCATCTTCTTCTTCATGCGTTTACTTCTGTTTTTTTTATTCTTCTTCTTTCTGCCTTTGACAGTTTCTATCATTAACAGCACTAAACAAGTAGCTCTTCTCCCTCCCATATTTCACATGTTAGCCATTAATTTTTTACCCCTAAGATTTCAATCAATCTAATAAATAAATGGTATAATCTAATTCTCTGAGTATGAATTTCTTTTTTCTGATCCTGTCTTTTTATCGTTTGGGGTTTGGTTCAACTACTGTCTTTCTCTATCTTGCAGCAAAATTTGGAGAGGTTTATCTTGCAGTCTTGTATGTTGGTTCTTTTGTTAATTTCTTGAGCTTTGAGTCTCTAAATCCTTGGATTACTTTCTATTTAAATTTCTTTTTCCTCTTACATTTGTGGATTTCTTAATGTCTTTTACCATGAGAAGTTCAAGTTCATTCTCAAACAGTTTAGCATCTAACTGCAGCAAAAAGTATCCATAGCTTCTTAGCACAATTAACATTAAGATTTGAACTCATGACCTCTTGAAAATGTGAAAATAATGCCTGTAAATTAAAAAATAATGAACTAATTTTTATAATAAGTTAATTTTTTCAGAATAACAGAGTTAATTTTGATAAAAAAAAAGAATCATCGAGTTAACATTACTAATTAGTTTTTAAAACCACTTTATTTTTAAAAAATTGGACCTCAAAACGAGTCTTATTGAAATGGTGAGGAATCTAGAGACGTCGTTTTGATTTGTTTCGAAACCAAAGCCAGGACGCACCGTTTAGTACTTCAGTGGTCGTAGCCACGCAATCTCATCCATTCCCTGTTGAAACTCTCTCTTCACTTGGAGCCCTCACTTCCGCGCCATCCACAGCTCTCTGCTTGTGCGCCCACAGCGCCATCCATCGCTGCTCTGCTCAGCTCTGCTCAGCTCAGCTCCACCAAAATTCTCTCACTGTAATCCCTCTCTCACCTTCGTTAGGGTTTCACAAATTCATTTTCCTAATTTTATTTAAATTTTTCTTAATTTCTCATACTTTAGCTTTGCTGTTCCGTTGCTAGGGTTCTTTGAGCACTGGGTTCGCGGTTCATATCGCATATCAGGTAATTTTACTTTTAGTCCTTTCCGTCCTTCGGTTTCAATTCACTTTGTCTGTGTTAATTTTTCATTTGAAATGTAACATGCCATCAAAGACTCTTTGTTTCCACCTACTAATTGAGATACTTGAGTTTGATGCAATTTTCTTCTATCTTCAAGCTTCTGTTAGCTTCTCTCTCTGATATATATATGTATATTTATGTGTGTGTGTGTCTCTGTGAATTTTTGTAGGTTAAGAATGTCCTTATTGTAAGAAAAGTGCACACATCCTTCCTAGGGCTAGGCTACCCAACAATTTATTTCCACAATCCGAACCATCTATATTTTAGGTTATCTTAAGGTTACCCTTCAAAAAATCATCCAGATGAAAGTTTTTTAGTCTTAAAAAATGTGCAGAAAAACGCAGTTTGTTAGATAAATTTGAATCGTAAATGTGGATAATTAAATGTCTAAACAGTTTCTGATTTAGCTGTTTTTTTTTGCATGGATAATCGTTGAAAGAGAACCTAAAAACTGAATGGTTCCGATCATTGGTTTACAACCCATAAATAGGAGAATAGGGACATTCTTACTATAGAAAGCCTATATATAAATATTTCTACTGTTTTGGTTGTTCATTTCCGTAAATCTTTCATTTCTGGTGTGTGTAACGTTTAGTTGTATTAGTATAGCCTTTGAGGCCTTTAAAGTGAATGCATTCTTATCTACTGCTGCCATCAATCTCAAGAAAACGAAAACAAACATTTCTTCATAAGAAAAAAAAGGGGTTGGTTTGAGATCATTTTCATAAGTTAATTAAACCCAGTGATGATATGCAGTTTTATGCTATGTGTCGGCTTCTGTTAGCTTCTCTCTCTGATATATATATGTATATTTATGTGTGTGTGTGTCTCTGTGAATTTTTGTAGGTTAAGAATGTCCTTATTGTAAGAAAAGTGCACACATCCTTCCTAGGGCTAGGCTACCCAACAATTTATTTCCACAATCCGAACCATCTATATTTTAGGTTATCTTAAGGTTACCCTTCAAAAAATCATCCAGATGAAAGTTTTTTAGTCTTAAAAAATGTGCAGAAAAACGCAGTTTGTTAGATAAATTTGAATCGTAAATGTGGATAATTAAATGTCTAAACAGTTTCTGATTTAGCTGTTTTTTTTTGCATGGATAATCGTTGAAAGAGAACCTAAAAACTGAATGGTTCCGATCATTGGTTTACAACCCATAAATAGAAGAATAGGGACATTCTTACTATAGAAAGCCTATATATAAATATTTCTACTGTTTTGGTTGTTCATTTCCGTAAATCTTTCATTTCTGGTGTGTGTAACGTTTAGTTGTATTAGTATAGCCTTTGAGGCCTTTAAAGTGAATGCATTCTTATCTACTGCTGCCATCAATCTCAAGAAAACGAAAACAAACATTTCTTCATAAGAAAAAAAAGGGGTTGGTTTGAGATCATTTTCATAAGTTAATTAAACCCAGTGATGATATGCAGTTTTATGCTATGTGTCGGAGATAAAAGGTGAAGAGATTCACAAAGAAGGTAAAAGAAAGTAACTCAATTTGGCTGATTAAAGATAATATGTACAAAGTTTAAGATATACAGTAGGGTAACGAGTAGTCTATCTTAGAATGAATTTGGAGTGGCGCTATCGCCATCCCAAACCATATTTGCCAGCGCTATGGCCCAGTTTTTACAAAAATAAAAAAATTACAGTTTTATCTCTATATGAAATTAACTAAAACAATAATTCATTAAAAAGCCTGACTTTTTGAAAATAAAACATTGAAGGAGTGGCCCCGGTTTCCCATGTCTTGGGTGCGGTATCCACCATGGCATGACCATTTCATTAATTTCCAAAACACCTTTGCGCCAGAAGAGTTTTGCCACATTATGGCATCAAATGTACTGTTCTAATAATTGGATTTTCAATATTGCTATTCTAATATAGCTGTTCAAGAATTACTTCATATAATTTATGTAAACTTCAATATATTGCATCTAGCACTACTTGGTTCTCTAATTTCTTTCATCATTCCAAGGTGCGGTATCCAGGAAATATGGTTGTTTGGCACCCATGACTGGTAGCGCCAAGTAATGTGCCACCACCAGTAGTGTGCAATGGAGGATGAAAAAAAAGCTAATGGGGGTCGGGCAGTGCCCATGGCTGCTGTCTATCTTATTTAGTAAGCATTGGGGTTAGGGCTAGGGAAAAGGGAAGAATAAGAAGAAGCAAGGGTAATTTAGGATTAACGCGCCGGGGTGGGGGTGAGGGGGTGAGATGAATGGATTAGTATCTTTTTATTATTTGAACGGGTCTGAGTGTATAGAGAGGGTGGCAACAGCGCCACTCGAAAATTGTAAGTTTAAGAATTATAATTCATAGTTCTAAGAGATCATGAATGCAATTAAAATGGATGCTGGACAGAATGAGAGACAACATGGAAAGGGAAATATGACAAATGTAAACCATTTTTACAAGGTGGCCCAAAAAGAAGGCGCGGTGAATAAAATATAACAACTCAATAAGAGGAAGGGATAGCTTTACCAACTTTTAAAAATAGTAATATAATAATAACAAATGAGGCATTAAATACTTGTAATAAACTTCAAAGATGAGATAAGAAGGGAAGAATGTAGCGAGAGGGAAGAGGCTCTTGATATCTGGGCCTTGTGTAGGTTGACCAGTCCTTCTATCTCCATTCACTGCGTGATC
>NW_018921338.1:23195-33277 GCF_002207925.1 Prunus avium
AGAATTTGATGGTAGTATGTTTGAAGGTTTATGGTTAGTTTATTTTTCATTATATACAACTGTAGCATACCAACAGAAATAAGTGCAAATCGAAGGCCATGAAGAATATTCTCCCAAACCGTTGGCTCTATTCATATCCCTTATAACATGTCAATAGCATGTCAATAGTGGTACAGCTTTAAGAGAAAAAAGCTGCTTGTGGGATATAGGTTCATACCTTGGCCTGGGGATTTTAGTAGCTTGTGATTTAAATCTTAGGGTTGTCGAAGGAGATGCATAAAGGCTTTGGTAGAGCAAATTAAGGTTTGGATGAATGTATGTAAAGTGGAAAAATGAGTTGGATTTGAAAAGGGCAGCTTGCTAGAAATCACTTGCAGTAGCTAATTTCTTGGGGCTATGTGGCTGTTTCAAAATTGGTAGACCTGAATCTGATCAAAATGCATCTGGTTCCTTATCTCACCACCCAGGCTAAAGTGACCGGAGTTTAGATTAGTCAGTTTTCATGGGCTGTGTTGTAAGCGGGGGTTTGGTAAGATGAACACTAGAAAAGGACACAAAGCTTGATTGAAGCATTGAGGCTGAGTTGAACATCTCTATCTCTTAATGGTCGTATATTCAAATTATATTTTTGCTAAAATGGTGCAACCTTTTCTGTCCTATCAAAAATGCCCAACTTTCTTGCTGTCCCTCGTGAGGAATTTTTTTTCAGCACTACCTGTGGTTCTTTTCCAAGCGAGTATTCTCTCAAATATAGATATTAATCGAACTATCAAATTATGTATATATATATGTGTAGTGGATGTCTCGTGTCTGGATTTTTGGAAGTTGATGTGCTGGGCTACCTTGTCTCAATGTCAAGACATGCAAACCCGTCCACAAGTTATTGGAGTTGGCACATTAGTTTTTCCCTTTTTGTCACTATTGAAGAGATAGAAGTAAAACTGTTCTAGTAGGGTAGCTGAAGTCAGAATTTTCCTCTTATGAAGTTTGATATATATATTACCGGTGTTTATCTGTTTTGCAAGTGGAATTGTTTTTTTTCAAGTCTTTCCTTTACTTCCCTTATAGCTTAGCTTTAGTTTATACCAATCTATTTGGTAAATGTTGTCTGTTTTCATTTTGTGGGAATTATTCTTTTCTGTGTTGCAGAGAACCAGGGGCAGAAACAAAATTCAAGGAAATTAGCAATGCATATGAGGTAAAAACATGGTTTTATTATGCATCATTGATGTGGTGGCTGTTGTAGTCTTTATTTTAATTATTTAATCTTTGTAGGTCTTGTCTGATGATGAAAAACGATCACTATATGACAAATACGGAGAGGCTGGACTTAAAGGTGCTGGTATGGGTACTGGGGTAAGTACCTCTCGAATCTTGATTGGGAAAAAATAGTTTTATTCATTGTATCTTTACTTTCTTACAGTGGGATGGTGAACTGTAATATTTCAGGATTTCAGCAATCCGTTTGATCTGTTTGAGTCACTATTTGAGGGCATGGGCGGTATGGGCGGGATGGGCGGAATGGGCGGAATGGGGGGAAGAGGTTCTAGGAGTCGAGCGGTTGATGGACAAGACGAATATTATAATCTTGTCTTGAACTTCAAGGAAGCAGTTTTTGGGGTCGAAAAGGAGATTGAGATTAGCCGGTTGGAGAGCTGCGGGACTTGCAATGGTTCGGGTGCTAAACCAGGCACCAAGCCATCCAGATGCAGCACATGTGGTGGGCAAGGTCAGGTTGTTCAATCAGCAAGGACTCCATTAGGTGTCTTCCAGCAGGTCATGACATGCTCTTCATGTGGTGGGTCTGGGGAAACATCCATCCCCTGCAACACTTGCTCCGGGGATGGTAGGGTGAGGAGGACGAAGCGGATCAGTCTTAAAGTTCCAGCTGGTGTTGACTCTGGAAGCCGTTTAAGAGTCCGAAATGAAGGTAATGCTGGAAGGCGGGGTGGGTCTCCTGGTGACCTATTTGTTATTATAGAAGTTATCCCAGACCCTGTCCTCAAACGGGATGATACCAACATTTTGTACACCTGCAAGGTGTCGTATATTGATGCAATTTTGGGGACTACACTTAAGGTTCCAACAGTTGACGGCATGGTTGATTTGAAGATTCCAGCTGGGACTCAACCGAACACGACCCTTGTGATGGCCAAGAAAGGTGTTCCTCTTTTAAACAAGAGCAACATGAGAGGTGATCAGCTGGTCCGAGTGCAGGTTGAAATCCCAAAGAGATTGAGCAATGATGAGAAGAAGCTCATCGAGGAACTTGCGAGTCTAAGCAAGGGCAAGGCCACAAGCCGGAGATAATTTTTTTGTGGTTCTTTGTTTCATCCATATAGTGCTGACCCCGTCAGTTTACATTCTTCTTTGTTGGTGCATCTTTTTGGCCTTGATGCGCATTATGGAATTCATCAATTTTGAATTAGTTTGGGGAGGGGATCATATCTGTAGTCGTAGGTTAAATTATCTGGTGATAGTGTGTCAGCTCTAGGGAGGGGACCTAAAGGAGGTATAAAAGAAACAAGACATCTTTTCTCATAATATATGCATTTCAACTTGATGTTAATTGTTGCCTTATTCTTTGGGATCAAACAGAAATCGTATGATATAATTTTGTCTCTTTTCTTCTTTTGACGGTTGTCTGATTTCCCTTTACTTCGAAGCATGTTTCCGACACTGGCTTATGTGCATGATGCTCGGTTGTGGGAAAAAAATTTCAGTGCTTCATTGACAAAATATATGCGACGTAACATCGCGTGATAGTGTGATAGTGTGACAGTTAAATGATGTTAAATTTCAATTTTTTTAAAGTGTTAAACTTCAATTTTTGTGAAGTTGTAACACATATACTGAGTGAATCAATGAGCTTCTACATTTAGGGACTGTGAATTTACCCGCATTTGAAAGAATCTTGAACATTCATTAAATCCTGTGGATTTACCTGCATTTGAGAGAATCTTGAACATTCATTAAATCCAATGGGTAAAAACAAGTTACGTCGCATATATTTTTTTTCTCGCAAAACACACTATTGCAGCTAACTAACGGCATCAATTTTCCATCTTCTCTTTTGGGCAAAATTTTATTCTTCCTATGATGAATAAAATCGAGTCTCTACTGTAAAATATTGTACATTTATATGCATTCGGAAAAATCTTAAACAACTAAGTAATCCAACATTGTTCACCAACCAGCATCAACACTGGATTTTGTTTCTTATTCTTCTCTCTCGTAACACACCATTTCTAACTTTCCCTAATTTTTCCTCTTATTCTTTTTGTTTTTGTTTTTTATAGCAGAATTTACAATGAATTCAGAGAACAATTTTTCTTCAACCACAGAAAAGCATTGGCACAATTGTTACCCATATTTATGAGTTTTTCAATATGAAAAAACAAACCTCTAGTGAGTTGAGCATCAGAGTATAGTTGATCAAAGAAAAGGTGAGTTTTTCAGGAAGATCATGTATTGAACCAAATTAATTTTGGTTGAGTATCAGGTTGTGGTGAGCCCGTTGATGAAAAAATGGCTTTGGCCCTTCGTTTTATGGGGTGTCCTCGATTTAGCGACTGAGACATGAAACACCAGTGGTGAAGCCTAGATACATAATGATAAAATGCGTTATGAACTAGGAAAATGCTAGGCTTACCACATTTTTCATACCACATTGTATACCACCTTTCTAATAGAGGTGGGTCTCATTGTATTGGTGGGCTCCACTTCTATTAGAAATATGGTGGTATGAAAAATGTGGTAAACCTAGCATTACGCTTTAAAAAAAAAAAAAAAAATCTCTTAGGATAGAAACAAAAAAAACGCAAAGGGTAAAGGCGAATAGGTATCGGCGTTGCTCTGCTGGGTTCCAACATTTGGTATAGAAAGATGTTCGATTTTGTTCATCAGCTGAGGAATGAAACCTTGACCCATAAAACAGAAGGCTAGCTAGAAAACTAATGGAGTAAGCTTTAAATTCTGCGTTTTGGGGAGAAAAAATAACTTGTTATGTGGCTTGCTTTTACCCATTAGATTTAATGGATGTTCAAGATTCTCTCAAATACTGGTAAATGCAGTCCCTAAATGCAGAGGCTCGGGATCCGTAGTGAGTCACTTCAAATATACAGAAGGGCGCCTTTACATACTTGAAGTATTAAAGGTGTTAAACGGGACAGGCCGACCCAGCATGGCACGACCCCAGCCCGTTTAAATGGGGCACGGCACGACACAAGCACAAATATTAATGGGCCGTGCTCAGCACGGCATAAAAGTTTGGGCCGGACTGAGATAAAAAAATAAGGTCAAATAGATTGGATTGGCTCGTAGCCCGACATGGATCGGGCTTGACCTGGGCCGCTTCAAACAGGGCCCAAGACCAAGCTTGGCTCGATCGGAGAGAGAAATGCAGTCTTATTGCCATAAACTAATCTCGATGCTGTGTTGCCATAGTTTGATGACGTGCTCACAAATACACCGATCAGAGAACTCAAAGTGATAGCTGTTGTTGCCAACAGTGTAGATGCCATTATGTTGTTGCGTATGGTTTGAACAGCCAAAACACCATTCTTCAAGGGGTCCCGATCAATATAATTAAAGGAAAGGAGTTGACTCTTTAATTATATATATGATGGACAAACCCTCAAATTCTGTTGTTTCTTCTTGAAAAGTTAGATAATAGTTTGAGGTTTCAATAAAATTAGGGGATTGAAACTTTGAAAGATACCAATGACTAATCCCAGAAAACAGGATTAACTTCTAAATACACCTTAGATATACTATCATGACTCCACCAAATGGTCTTGTCCAGAGATCAGCCTAACCAAGGGACATGAATGAATCCTACTAGTTAATCTCCAATTCATGGGACAGGTAATCAAAAGAAGCCAATTAGTAATGTTTAACTTTCAGCCTCCTAATTAAATTTTGGATCTTGAAAATTCTAGCATGAAGAAAGAAATGTGAGATGAAGCTTTCTTCTTTGTATAGCATAAGCCAACTGATACATATACAGTAAAGTTGTAAATGAGTAGCTAGTTTGAGAACTTTAAGTTTTAAGTTTCCAAAACCTTTAAACGATGCTGAAAAGTCTTAAAGCCAACAGCTTTCCATGCCCCCAAAGACTCTCATCTTACATGATCTAACATGAAGAACTATTTCCCAGTTTCCAGCCACCTTACTCTTAAACCTAAAGCAAAACCAATTACATGCCACAATCCTATTCGTAATTGTAAAGGGTACCTACTTCCTACCTACCAAGAAAGGACATGGAATACAGCCAAATTGTAAAGGGATTTACTTAGCCAATTCTTTTTGTTTTCTTTTTTGGTCATATGGTTGGATGTAATTCTAGTTTCACGACCACACTCACTAACCATCGAAAAGGGAAAATTCAAATACCCACTTGCTAGCTAAAGAATTCAAACACCAATTGAACAGAACAGGATGCGTCTAGGGAGAGAGAGAGATGGGAACTGACAGTCATGCCATATAAGTTCTACTGTCAGTTCCTAAACTAAACATAAGTTCTATAAAAATAAAAATAAATCAAGTGAAAAAAATTCAAATTAAATGGGCTGGTGCTTAGGCCCGAGTCCAGCCCGGCCAGTTTCAATGTGGATTTGAATTTTGGGCCGAATTATAATAAATGATTTTACTAAATGAGTCAGTACAGCACAACCAAATAAATTAAATAAGCCAACCCGGCCCAACACAAATAACTTAAAAGAACGAATTTAAATGGGCCGGACCAGCACGGCCTGGCCCATTTGACACTTCTAAGTATGATCAGTCAACAAAAGAAGGTATTTCACACATGCAACACTTAATATATGGCAACACAAATAACATAAAGGATGTGCTAATTACAGTACAAAATCTGATTCCTCAAGACAACATCCATATGCCGCAGAATACTCATACTGCAGAATCTCACAACTGACTACTTTAACTGCTACCCGGAAAAAGGCAAAAGAAAAAAGGAAAAAAGAAAAGAAAAGATAGATGATCAGCATCGGAACACGAAAACACCAGTAAAACTTTCAAGAGAATAGATGGCCCAAGACCAAATCAAAACTTGCGACCAGCTACACCGGAATCCCGCATCTCCCACGATGGTCTACTCTCTTTGGCAATATCATTCTTGATTGCTCGTTCAATCGGTTTAATGGCAAAGAAATACTATTAACAGGAAAAGAGAAATGAAAATAGATAATTAGTCCTTGCATCAATAGAGCATCAATAGAGAGAAAAAAGAACTCCAGGTATAAAGTATGTACAAGCTCACCTGGATTGCTAAGATCAGAGGAATTAAAAACTTTCCTTTCTCATTAGGGTTTGGCCCGTCAATCAACTTTTTGTCAACATAGATCGACTTGCTGCCACTCAAGATGACTTCTGTGATTGTTTGGACTAAATGAGGTATCCAAGCAGTTCCATTGGGAAGAACCTGTTACCAAAGAACAACCAACAAAAAGATGGAATAATAAATAACTGAACTTTAGGGGAACGACTAAAACATGACGTAAGGAAAATGACTAACCTTTTCATCACCTTCATTCTTGTTACATCTCCCGCTGTTCTCAACCAAAACAACAGGAATACTTGAAGCCTAAGAGAATACAGGAAAACTATATCACTCAGTATTATATAAGGATGGATTCAAAACTTAAGTCATAAATCAAATTCATCAAACTCACAAGAAACTCATGGAACCCAGTTAATGTAAACAAGACTACTCTTCGTTGACAAAGGGAAAATAAAAATGTTGAATCAAAAGACCTAGTTTTCTTGATTTTTTCATTTTTAGTTTGTACTTGCATCCATAACAGTACAGTATTTCATGTCCCAATATAAATCCCATTGAACTACCCTCTTGTTAAATAATTTCTGTCAAACATGAACATAACACATAATTCAGAATAACTTAATTGAAGATTTTAGAGTTAGGACCTTCCTCCGGGACAGGCATGCATATCTTACAACATGTTGAGACACAAAATCTATCACATTCATCTAATCTCCATCTCAGAGAATAAGACACACACAAAACAAAAACAAAAACATAAAAAGCGAACCATGGTGTCCAAATCTTATTCTTAGCAACCTGGCATAAAATGGCATAATCATGTCAGCATTACAGCACGGCTGCTTTGCTCTTTTTCAGAGCAATGACCAACTAAGAGAATATCCTAGGATTTACTTGCACTAAATAACGGAAATGTTCATATCTTTATTTTCTTCCAAACACATGTAACAAAGAAATGTTTTATACCTGTCTAGTTTCAAATATTAATTAAAATCCTTGTCCCATAAACCAGGATTTTGAGTATTTATCTTCTCCATTTGAAGCTTATCTATTATCACAAAGCATAAACTCCCCTCCGCATGCTTCATCACCTTTCTATTAGGAGTCTAACAGGACACAAGTTCCTATCTAATGCCTTTACCAAATAAGAAAATGCCCAATATAACAGAAAAAAAAAATGGAGCTAAAAACAAAGACTAAACTTGGGAGGAAGAGATTGCTCACCTGTGCATCCTGTTTTTTCAACCCAGCACCAAGACGAACAACTTTTAGAAGAGCTTCAGATCTTTTGGAGACAAACTCTTCATAAGGCAAACCATCTGGTGGTGAGAGCTGAGCATGTGTCAGGACAACCAAAGCCCTATTCCATATTCCTTTACCAAAACTATCCGTTATGGCTTTGACAACCTCCTTATCCAGGTTATCCACCCGATATGCATCCAATCGATCCACATAGAGTAGCACATCTATGGTCTTGTTCAGAAGGAAACTGCTCAAACAAACCAACAGAACTAATAGTCCATTAGAATTATTAAATAAATTCTTGAACAAGAGCCAGAAACACATTTCCCAAGAGACTGAAAAATTTACAAATACATACAGCAAAAAATAACCTTTTTATATTATTAAGTGCCATGTCATTAACATATCCTCCCTCTATAAGCCCGGGGGTGTCAATGATGTTCAATGTAAACCCTGCCCTTGAACGTGAAACCATCACAGCTCTTGTTCCTTCAGACTAGACAAAAAAAATAAAAAAACATTCCAAGTGTATTTACAAAGGCAAGGTGAAGAAACCGCTCAAATCAGACTAAAACGAGAGCAAGAGCACACCTGAAAAGGACTTATAGAAACAGCCCTTTCACCAATGAGTGAATTGACAGTGGATGATTTTCCAACTCCACCTTTCCCCATCACAAGAATGGTCAAACTGTTCACATTCTACACCCACACCACACAAGAATAAACAAAGTTAAAATAGAATTACAACAAAATAAAACATTGAATTATAAAATAAGAATAAAGTATGTAATTAACATAGCAAAGAAAAAGGAACCTCTTGCTTCAGTTTTCCCAGCAATTCAAGCAACTTAGTCTGGGTGGCAGGTGCGAAGCTATTTATTCCAGCCCATTCTCTAATTATCTGGGATGCCATGGCTCAATTTCCAAACTAGCTCTCTGTAAATAAAAAGAAAACAAAATTAAATACTGTAACAAACACTTTTTTTTTTGTTTTTGCCTTTTGTTTTAAGGTACATTAGAGTATTTCAGGTTGCAGATAGAGAAAGTGAGTATTTTGAAAGAAAAACCCTAATGCAGAATGGTGGAGAGAACTTACTGACCCTTCAATTCCCAAAACAACTAAGTAAGTTAAAAGGCTAAGTCTTATCCCTTAATTCGATTTTAGTAAAAGGATTTTAGTGGCTGTAAACTTTTGGGGTTCAAAACAGTCATCACCGAAATTGAATAACAATTTTATCAACAAGTTCCCAAATTGTTTTGCAGTGGTTCCAACCCCAGTCATCGCCAAAACCAGTGAATACAATTTGCAGTTAGCTTGAAAGGTAAAAATGATGAGAAGTTCTTTTATGAAGCAATTCCGGCAAAGGACTTACATATTCTATTGAGGGTTAAACAACCTAGGACATTCCTTGTAAACCCACATAATTTGAAAATCAGAAAAACCCACCAAAGCACCAAATCCAAACGCAATTTACACAGAAACCCAGATATCATAATCGAACATGCTGTCTGTGGTTGAGATGGGGTGATGAGTTTTAGGGATGAAAGCAATGCAAAAATTGAAATTTAAAGCAAAAACCTGAAAAAGATAGAGACTTTACTTACCCGTTTGTCTGTGCTAAGATGTGGGAGCCAGAGGTAGAGAGAAACGAGCAAGGGAGAGCGAGAACAAGAGAGGCTTAGGGCGGTAAGGATAAGTCAAGTACTTTGTTGCACACTTGCAATTTGCAATTTTTAGATAAAGAAAAATTTATAAAAGAAAAAATGGAAAGAGTAACGTAATATTTGTCGTTTCCTATAATTCTATTGTCGTTCGTTGGGCTTCATTTTTTTCTTTTTTAGGTTGGATGGATGGAATTATTATTCTTTTAACTCTTTATTTCTACGTGAATGAATGGCTTTTGGTCCTTAAGAAAACAGAACCAATAAGGTCTTGGTTTTGATTGCTTTGTGTGTTTACTCCTTAATAGGATTTTTGGTTGGGGTTTAAATCTTGATATTGTTTCCAATAATTTGCAGTTTGGTGATTAAATTTGTAACTAATAGGAGGGGAAATTGAACTTTGACATAAACGCCGTGGCCAACTGACTGAACATACATTTACCATTTATATAGAGGGGAATGAGCACTTTTTTTTTTCTTTTTTGTATAGGAGTTACTCTCTTGGTATGTTGATCATTTTATCTCCACTTGAATGGTTGATATTGTGTTTCTGTTGAACTTCTACATGGAGAATATTTTTCAACCCATTTGACCCAAAAGGTCGCTCCCATACAAAAAGATGTGTATTACAAAAATTAAAGAGAAACAATCTCCAGTGCTATTTATGGTGTTTGTTGTAATATGTGAATTGGCTGCAAACCATCAAACTCCATCCCCATGCATGTTGAATTGGTTGTAATATGTGATAGCAACCAATTCAAATTAACCTGAACAATAACTAACCTGCAGTACATCTTCTTTTCTATCTTTCACCTACACACAAACACAGTGACTCGGACCCCAACCCCCACCCCCCCCCAAAAAAAAAAAAAAAAAA
>NW_018921338.1:33434-72010 GCF_002207925.1 Prunus avium
CCCCAAAAAAAAAAAAAAAAAAAACACTTAACAATGACACTTTGGTTCAGCCTACGCCTACTCTTCTTTTACTGGTATGCTACTCAATCCTCAAATCTCATGTCTACATTATCTTCATATCTCGTTCCTTTCATGGCCGATCTGACTCATCTTTCACTCTATTTCGCCAATTTTTCCAAGGTAAATCTGCAAAAGCACAAAGAGACAGCACATATGATATGAGCACATCTCCTTCCCTGCACTCATTCAAATTAATACATAGATGAAATTTGTACTACCATTTTCGTTTAGATATATATGATATGAACCATTACACTAAAATTGCTTTGAGATCCACTAGGCCTAGTCCTCAAGTCAATACGTTTTAGGATGAAAAGTTATTGATAATCTACCTGACCACGTCTCTCTTCACTGAAGCTGGCTTTGATCTTCAGCTCCCCTCTGCTGGTTGTTAACTCGTCTAATATCTCAGCATCACACATCTCCATTCCATCATCTTCGTTAGAAGTTTCTAACTCCTAATGAATAGAATTACATTTGTTCAGATTGATGGGACAAAGGTATAATAAGGATGATGATCATAAAACTTGTTCATATTGACAAAATGTGGAAGATAAATATTGGAAGACAGTAGATATTGCATACCCTGGGAATGCTGAGAGAACGTTTTGGGGCACCAGCGACTTCCTCCCATTCAGCTGAGTCCATTTCCTGCAAGTGATATGGTTGAAAGAATTTGGGGAGGAGATGCTGTCTTATTATTATGAGAAGGAAGAATGGCAAGGGGAACAAAATGCCGGCTACAGGTATCCATGTCACCCCAAAACAGACCAAGAAGTATACAAGCTGGAAGAGTGTAAATATGGCTATGTATCTGAATGGCACCGACTCCACAAAGGAAGCATGACCACCTTCCAAGACCCTGCCAAAATGATCACAACCGAATTAGTAATATGAGTTGGAAGTTAAACTCACAAATATTTCACACATTGGAAATATTGGTAAAAATTGTAAAGAGTTAGGAAATCCTGAAACATTCAGTATGTTCATTTTGTTAAACATAGGGCCTAGTGGGCAACTTATGAATGTAAACTCCACCCCTTTTAAGGTCCAAATGTTTCTGGATTTAATTTCATTTATTGACTCCAAGTTCCCTTACAAAAGAAGAGTTTTGTTCTCATATGCTGAAATAATAATGTTAATATTGTGTCCAAACTGTGATCCAAAATGTTAATGGACCATCATGCTGCTTACTTAAGAAGAAGATTTACTTACTTGTACCGCCGGCTAGGGGTGATGAAGAGAAGTAACAGCCTTTCCCAGAATTGGTTCCCTGGAAGACTGTCAATGGCCATGTAAGTAAAGTATCCCCACAGAACTGATTTTGGTATCTTATTGATGGCTGGCATAGCAAAAACAGATGCTGCCACAAGAAGAGACTGTAACAGATTGCTCACTCTCTGCTCTTTAACTCGGACAGGCAGGTAATCATCAATTAGCTTCTTGATGTGGTTAATCTCAAGGTGGTCAAGTAGCTGGGAGCTATTGTGTTCAAAGGAGGTTAACTCACCAAGGGAGAACGTGAGGGAGAGCAATCAGTTCAAGTTAGGAGCTGAGTTAGGGTCTTGAGAGTCTAGACACCAAAGGGGGAAACACCAAGGGTTGTGAGAGTGTTTCACAAGTGCATCAAAGTGTTGAGCAAAGGGTGTGAGAGAAAAGAGAGCTTGGGGAGAGAATAGAGTTCTAAGGGGGTTTTTCTGTGTAAAACCAAAGTTGTAACTTATTCTTTCATGAAGTGAATTTCTCAAGGGGATCACCAAGAGGATGTAGGCAATTGCTGAACCTCTATAAATTCTAGTGAAAGTGTTTGTCCATTTTTCACAACATGAATATGATGAGTGTAAATTGTATGAATATGAATATATGAATGTGTTTAGAGGGTTTTCTTTGAGCTGCGTTGTGTTTTTAGCGTTGTTGTTCACTTGGGCGAGTTTATAGTAATGGAGGAGGAGAGAGAAGCGAAGTCCACGTCGTCTTCAAAAGACCCGATAGAGAGTTCTATGCGGATCCTGCTCTGCTGTGCACCTCCATTTCCATTTTTTCCATTTCAACTTTTGCTTTGTTTATTTTCTACCCAATTAATAATAATAATCCAATCCAACCAAATATGAAAATAACAACTAATATTATTAATTCAGTTGATGCCTATTCATTTTAATCTCACAATATTAATTGCTAATTAGTGTGTGTGATCTCGGGAATATAGATGTGAATTTGGCTTGTGAGACAAGGAATACTTGTTGTACATTCAAGTATTATTTTATTTGATCAATGGTTTTTTATTTATTATTTATCAAATATAAATTTCATTAGATAAACTTCAACAGCACAATCAAATATATCAACCAGACATCTAAAGTATCAATCTCCAAAAGGCAACAAACTAACATGTTAAAAACAAAACTAAAGTGGACAAAAGCCGCACTAAAACTACTAACTCACATCACCACAATTAACCATAAGCCCAAACAAAGTCAGCATATACCCAACATAACCGAAATCCTAAAACAACCAATGAATCCAAACGAACTCTGTTTCTAGCGATCTACCTGAGTACAAGAGTGAACAAACAAACGAATTAATCCTAATTAATCCTACGACAATCCAATAAGTCAATTTCCCTTGATTTAGAGATTTTTTGGCAATAATTTTTTTCCATTTTATAAGTTGGCCTTCCTTGTATTGTCATATTCCCACTAGCTTCTGTTGATTCGTGAACTCCATTGTCGTTATCTGAAGATTTAGATGGAATTACCAAAACTCGTCCCACAATAAAAAATTTCCATTTTTCCTTGGGTTTATGGTTGCCATGCAATGCACAAAAAGAAAAAAACAAAAAAAGGGTCAGCCAATTGCTACCTCTTCTGGGAATTACCTAAACTTCTCTTTCAAATGTATTAAAATTCACTTTCATGACAGAAGGAAAAAATAGGAAGAAGATTATGATCATATGGCATGCATGATGCACCACCACTTGACAATTATTCTATTTAAAAGGTCTGGCGGTGCAGCTATAATTATAATTTCTATTTATAGAGTATAGCTGGCAGGCTATACGGGTAAATTTTTATTTATAGAGCTGCAAGCTGGCAAGTTTAAATGGCAAATTAGAAGTAATAGACCGGTTTTAGGTTTGAGAATTCGTTTTGGACCGCAGAGAATAATCGGTAGAAAAGGCTGAGAAAAAACATAGGTTCTTGCATCACATGATTTATGTGTCCATTAAATTGGGATTGACTTTCAAATTTCAAAAAAATTTCAGTTTTGATGGACAGGTTCCTTTATATCTTCGAGATTACTGATGTTTTGGGTTGCCAAAATTGGTGCATTGAAAACTTGCTTTATTTTGAAGTGGCATCGTCTTTTGTGTTTTTTGAATTTGAGATATTTACTAACAAAGTGAAGAAAAAAAGTTTTTCTATTTTACCCCACACTTTTCTTTGTTTATCCAAATATTTAAATCATTAAGCTCTTAAGTTTTATTATTGTGTAAAAAGATTATAAATAAAAAAAGGTTATCCAACTTAATACTTAACCCTAAATCTAGTACATCCATAAACACACCCCACAAACACCCCACAAACACCCCACCACTATTCATATTAAGTTCTAGAAAAACGCAAATTCCTTTACAGTGTCTACACCTTTATTTTAGCAAAGATTATTGAAGAGAAGTTTGTTTTATCAAAAGATATTGAGACCCTTCGATGTTTGGAATTTATTAAAATAAAAAATAAAAACTAGTAAAGTATGACCACCACCCTATTTTCCCATTTTGAAATTTAGAATTGGAATATGAAATTCTATTGTATAAATATCAAATTAGATAGTAGAAATATTTGTTAGGTGGATCAAATTGACATATAGTTTTGATTTTTTGAAGTAGTAAGATGCTCTGCAGGGACGAATCCAGGATTTCGAAATACACTGGGCTGGATTTCCCTTATAAACAAACTCGACGGTATGAGTGAATTTCATTGATAACAAAAATTATATACCTAATCAAGGGGACATATTGAGCCATACCCTCAAAATGCATATAGTACATAAGATATAAACTAATAAAAAAAGACAATATAGAATAAACATGCAGTGCAAATACATAATACAACTATTTGAGTTGCACCCTTCTAGGCTTGAAAGAGTTGAAATCACTAAATAAACATGCAATCCCATAGTTTTTTACAACAAAAATAAGGAAAAAACAAATGCAAACGACATCATGGCAATATAAATACTCTCAGCTTCCCCACGAAATTGTGATGTAAGTCCATTACGACTTATTTCATCAAGAAGTGTCTTGGTTGCACCAAATAAATAAATCAAACTTTTGATAGAACTATAATGAGACCACCAAGAAATGTCTTGGCTTCTTTGTGTTTTCACCCTCATGAATTGATGCTTTCTGTCACACTCAAGTAGTTTTGACTCTGTTTACTGTGAATGCAGGTACGAAGTGGACTATCCCTTCTATTTAGCTATAGATATATATTTTTTTGGGCTAAGACTACATCACATTTAAAAATCAAAATTTTTTTGGCATGGGCTATAGCCCATACAGCCCATTAGCTGCATTCGTCCCTGATGCTCTGATTGCCTTTTATTCATGTATCTACTAATACCATCTCCAGTAGGGTATTTATCCATCCTTCTTCCGAGTTGATTCTCAACTTTTTAAAAAAAAATAATGATACTACACATTTGACAACATTGTTTTTATCTCTTTAAGTAATGTGAGGTTAAAGTGAACTTAGAGCGATGAGGGACAAGATAAGGAGGGGTGTGGGGTGTAGGGTGAGGGGTGTGAGGTTGATGAGTTTTTTATTTTAATTTTATTGTTGGGTGTGTATCTAAGGATAGTTTGGAAAGAAAGTGAGGTTTTCTTAGAAATTGTGAAAATTTGAATTAGAAGTTGAGATGAACTTAAAATATGGGGGGAACAAAGAGAAGTGCGGGATTTAAGTAGAAAAACTCAAGAAATATATATGATTAGATCAATGAATTGATGGATAAAAATGAAATCCATATGTAAAAAAAGAATAGTTTCTTTTCAAAATGGATATGTTGTCACATTTGAGTGGAAGATGCATCAACTGACATGGTACAGCCGTATTATATAATTTCTCGCATCATGAAGTACAAACTAGTGAGTAAGTACCAATTACATTTAGTTTTTTTTTTAATTATTTAAATACAAGCTATATTGAGGGAGGGGGGAAAATTGAACTTAGAAGATACATCGGATAAATACTCCTAACAATTTCTAATTAATATTTTAATTTAGTGATATATTTCTTCATAATGTCAAAAGATCTCCCATGTTAAAAAAAATATTAATAATAAATTAAAAAATTAAAACAAAAACAAAAACAAAAAAAAACTAGTGGAGTAAGTGCGGTTTTCTAATAATAGCCGCTAGATTCAATGAATGGCTGGGATTTGGGCTTGAAAAGCCAAACTGTTTTCGCCAAGAAGCATCTTGCTTTGCCTTCCCTCAGTGGGTCTTTCCTTGTTTTCACTATTGCTTCATAATTCCCACTCTTTTGCTTTATTCTTGGGCGAAAATTGGATTTGCTTTTCCTATTTTCCAACATACTCCTTTGTTTTGTCAAACGGATTTTTTTTGGAATTTTCCAAAAACGAACTGGTGCGAGCCAATTGAGAATCACCACTCAGAAGTAGACTGATTTGGGGAAGAAAAGAAATGGGTTCTTCAGTTGGTGGGATGGATCAATATTCTTGTGCGAAAATAGGATTTGCTTTTCCTATTTTCCAACATACTCCTTTGTTTTGTCAAACGGATTTTTTTTGGAATTTTCCAAAAACGAACTGGTGCGAGCCAATTGAGAATCACCACTCAGAAGTAGACTGATTTGGGGAAGAAAAGAAATGGGTTCTTCAGTTGGTGGGATGGATCAAGAAATGACCAAATAAAAGGTTGTGTTTTAGTACCAATCCCAACCATTCATTGAGCATCAGATCCCATCACAGCTCTTGTTCCTTCAGACTAGACAAAAACAATAAAAAAAACATTCCAAGTGTATTTACAAAGGCAAGGTGAAGAAACCGCTCAAATCAGACTAAAAACGAGTGCAAGAGCACACCTGAAAAGGACTTATAGAAACAGCCCTCACCAATGAGTGAATTGACAGTGGAAGATTATCCAACTCCACCTTCCCCCATCACAAGAATGGTCAAACTGTTCACATTCTACACCCACACCACACAAGGATAAACAAAGTTAAAATAGAATTACAACAAAATAAAACATTGAATTATAAAATAAGAATAAAGTATGTAATTAACATAGCAAAGAAAAAGGAACCTCTTGCTTCAGTTTTCCCAGCAATTCAAGCAACTTAGTCTGGGTGGCAGGTGCGAAGCTATTTATTCCAGCCCATTCTCTAATTATCTGGGATGCCATGGCTCAATTTCCAAACTAGCTCTCTGTAAATAAAAAGAAAACAAAATTAAATACTGTAACAAACACTTTTTTTTTTGTTTTTGCCTTTTGTTTTAAGGTACATTAGAGTATTTCAGGTTGCAGATAGAGAAAGTGAGTATTTTGAAAAGAAGAAAAAAAAACCCTAATGCAGAATGGTGGAGGAGAGAACTTACTGACCCTTCAATTCCCAAAACAACTAAGTAAGTTAAAAGGCTAAGTCTTATCCCTTAATTCGATTTTAGCAAAAGGATTTTAGTGGCTGTAAACTTTTGGGGTTCAAAACAGTCATCACCGAAATTGAATAACAATTTTATCAACAAGTTCTCAAATTGTTTTGCAGTGGTTCCAACCCCAGTCATCGCCACAACCAATGAACACAATTTGCAGTTAGCTTGAAAGTATTAAAATGATGAGAAGCTCTTTTATGAAGCAATTCCGGCAAAGGACTTGCATATTCTATCGAGGGTTAAACAACCTAGGACATTCCTTGTAAACCCACATAAATTGAAAATCAGAAAAACCCACCAAAGCACCAAATCCAAACGCAATTTACACAGAAACCCAGATATCATAATCGAACATGCTGTCTGTGGTTGAGATGGGGTGATGAGTTTTAGGGCTGAAAGCAATGCAAAAATTGAAATTTAAAGCAAAACCCTGTAAAAGATAGAGACTTTACTTACCCGTTTGTTTGTGCTACGACGTGGGAGCCAGAGATAGAGAGAAACGAGCAAGGGAGAGCGAGAACAAGAGAGGCTTAGGGCGGTAAGGATAAGTCAAGTACCTTGTTGCACACTTGCAATTTGCAATTTTTAGATAAAGAAATATTTATAAAAGAAAAAAAAGGAAAGAGTAACGTAATATTTGTCGTTTCCTAAAATTCTATTGTCGTTCGTTGGGCTTCTTTTTTTTTGTTTTTTTGGTATGAACCACGAGGTGGTTCTGGCTGAAAGCAATGCAAAAATTGAAATTTAAAGCAAAACCCTGTAAAAGATAGAGACTTTACTTACCCGTTTGTTTGTGCTACGACGTGGGAGCCAGAGATAGAGAGAAACGAGCAAGGGAGAGCGAGAACAAGAGAGGCTGAGGGCGGTAAGGATAAGTCAAGTACCTTGTTGCACACTTGCAATTTGCAATTTTTAGATAAAGAAATATTTATAAAAGAAAAAAAAGGAAAGAGTAACGTAATATTTGTCGTTTCCTAAAATTCTATTGTCGTTCGTTGGGCTTCTTTTTTTTTGTTTTTTTGGTATGAACCACGAGGTGGTTCTGGATGGGCTCCAATTATGGGTGGCACCTTTAAGTCTTAACCACAACCCAGACTAATCCCCGATCACACCGGATCGGCCCGTAAGGGGTAAAGTGCTGGCCAAAGTGGTGACTCCATACGAGAGCAAGGATCAAACCCCTGACCTCTCTTAAGGAATGAGAGTGCCGAACCACTCACACCAACCACCTTGGTTCATTTTTTTCATTTTAAGGTTGGATGGATGGAATTATTATTCTCTTAACTCTTTATTTCTACGTGAATGAATGGCCTTTGGTCAAGAAAACAGAACCAATAAGGTCTTGGTTTTGATTGCTTTGTGTGTTTACTCCTTAATAGGATTTTTGGTTGGGGTTTACATCTTGATATTGTTTCCAATCATTTGCAGTTTGGCAATTAAATTTGTAATTAATAGGAGGGGGAATTGAACTTTGATGTAAAGGTCGTGGCCAATTGACCTAACTTACATCTACCACTTATATAGGAGGGATGAGCACTTGTTTTTTCTTTTTTGTATAGGAGTTACTCTCTTGGTATGTTGATCATTTTATCCCCACTTGAATGGTTGATATTGTGTTTCTGTTGAACTTCTACATTGGAGAATATTTTTCAACCTATTTGACCCAAAAAGTCGCTCCAATACTGGTAACAAAAAGATGTGTACAAAAATTAAACTTGAGAAAAAATCTCAAGTGCTATTTAAGGTGTTTGAACTATTTTATACATGGAAATTGGCTGCAAACCATCAAACTCCATCCCCATGCATGTTGAATTGGTTATAATATGTGAATGTGATAGCAACCAATTCAAATTAACCTGAACAATAACTAACCTGCAGTACATCTTCTTTTCTATCTTTAACCTACACACAAACACTAACAGTGACTCAGACCAAAAAAAAAAACACTAACAGTGACAATTTGGTTCAGCCTACGCCTACTCTTCTGTTACTGGTATGCTACTCAATCCTCAAATCTCATGCCTACATTATTTTCATGTCTCGTTCCTTTCATCGCCGATCAGACTCATCTTTCACTCTTTTTGGCCAATTTTTTCAGGGTAAATCTGCAAAAGCACAAAGAGACAGCACATATAATATGAGCACATCACCTTCCCTTCACTCATTCAAATTAATACATAGATGAAATTTGTACTACCATTTTCGTTTAGATATGATATGAACCATTACACTGAAATTGATTTGAGATCCACTAGGCCTAGTCCTCAAGTCAATAAGTTTTAGGAAGAAAAGTTATTGATAATCTACCTGACCACGTCTCTCTTCACTGAAGCTGGCTTTGATCTTCAGCTCCCCTCTGCTGGTTGTTAACTCGTCTAATATCTCAGCATCACACATCTCCATTCCATCCTCTTCGTTAGAAGTTTCTAACTCCTAATGAATAGAATTACATTTGTTCAGATTGATGGGACAAAGGTATAATAAGGATGATGATCATAAAACTTGTTCATATTGACAAAATGTGGAAGAAAAATATTGGAAGACAGTAGATATTGCATACCCTGGGAATGCTGAGAGAACGTTTTGGGGCACCAGCGACTTCCTCCCATTCAGCTGAGTCCATTTCCTGCAAGTGATGTGGTTGAAAGAATTTGGGGAGGAGATGCTGTCTTATTATTATGAGAAGGAAGAATGGCAAGGGGAACAAAATGCCAGCTACAGGGATCCATGTCACCCCGAAACAGACCAAGAAGTATAAAAGCTGGAAGAGTGTAAATATGGCTATGTATTTGAATGGCACCGACTCCACAAAGGAAGCATGACCACCTTCCAAGACCCTGCCAACATGATCACGACCGAATTAGTAATAGAGTGGGAAGTAAAACTCACAAATATTTGACACATTGGAAATATTGGTAACAATTGTAAAGAGTTGGGAAATCCTGAAACATTCAGGATGTTCATTTTGTTAAACATGGGGCCTAGTGGGCAACTTATGAATGTAAACTCCACCCCTTTTAAGGTCCAAATGTTTCTGGATTTAATTTCATTTATTGACTCCAAGTTCCCTTACAAAAGAAGAGTTTTGTTCTCATATGCTGAAATAATAATGTTAATATTGTGTCCAAACTGTGATCCAAAATGTTAATGGACCATCATGCTGCTTACTTAAGAAGAAGATTTACTTACTTGTACCGCCGGCTAGGGGTGATGAAGAGAAGTAACAGCCTTTCCCAGAATTGGTTCCCTGGAAGACTGTCAATGGCCATGTAAGCAAAATATCCCCACAGAACTGATTTTGGTATCTTCTTGATGGCTGGCATAGCAAAAACTGATGCTGCCACAAGAAGTGACTGTAACAGATTGCTCACTCTCTGCTCTTTAACTCGGACAGGCAGGTAATCATCAATGTGCTTCTCAGGATCAAATGCATCCCTTGCATTATCCCCTTTATTTTCACTTTTCATAACTGCCTCCTTCAAATCTTCCAGCTCTTTAACTTGTGATGTAGGCTGCGATAGAAACCATTCAGGTCTCAGGAAGGACTTGAAAGGAGATCTTTCTTATCTCTTTTTGTTTCCCCAACTAACATTACCAGTTACACTCAAAGTTCTTTAATTTTCATAGAATTAAGGGAGGTGCGAAGTGTATACGCATGCATCTATAGATAGATATCAATTGCCAATGTAATGCTAACTTGTTGGATATTTTCAATAAAAGCATGTTCAAATTGAGAAATTTACTGTAGTCGAGTCGTCCATCTCTATGAACACAGCTTGCATTTTTCCATAGATTTCAGAGTTGCTAGCTTTCTGTTTTATGCTTTCCTTAGCACTCTTCACCATTTTCTTTCGAATCAACTGCATATAGATTAGATGAATTAAGTGTCTAATTTAGCTGGATGGCTAGCAAGAAAGTTGAGAATTTTCATTGACATTCATTCACTACACTCACCTGCCTCTTAAGAACAGCAAGGCTCTTAGTGTGCATCGGTGACTGTGGCAGGACCCCGTTAGAAGGAGGAAGCCCAATCAATCCACAAAGCAGTGTCTGGGACCAATTTTTCGTGAAAGAGAAAAAGTATTAATTCTTGCTTGAATGTGACAGAAACAAACCTTCATTGATCTTAATATGGTTGTGACACATACCATAAGTCCCAGCAACAACATATCATAATGGTATGCAGAAGGCTTCTTTAGATTGAACTCCTGTTGTTGTGCCAGCTGTGAAGCGACACTATGGTCAAAAAAGTAAAGTCCCGCTACCATCACAGCAGGTATAATAGCAGCAAAGACGTATGCAGTCGGAACCTTCCCCATATCCTTCAACAGAAAATGAAAGAAAATACTTTAAACTGCAAGCAATTACAAAAACAACTGCAAAGACTTGATTACTACATTAAGTCTTAGGTCGAAAGCTCAGGTAAACAAAGAGCTTAAACAACAAAATTACAAAATATTAGTTTACCTTCATGACAGTCCAATGGTGTAAAGATGCAGACTCCCAAGCCAGAGGGCTATACAGCCTTCTGGGAATATCTGAGGGAACATTGCGTGGTACACTGAATGACAGCGCAGTCCACAGTAGTACCATTAAAGGAACACCATAATCTGCAATGAAACTTCTGAGCCACCCTGGACAACAAAGAAAATATCTTCAAATTCCCCCCCAAAAAAAAAATTTAATCCTTAAAATAAGAACCAAGTCTCTCAAAATGTTCTTAACAAACCTGTTGTATACCACCATGACCTTGCTTTTCTGCTCTTCAGAGCAGTATATAGGAGGCCAAAAGTAAATATGACCCCCAGCAGTCCATTTGTGTAAAGCCACTGAAATTGATGTGTCTCTTTCTTTGAATCTTCACCTTTGGGAATTTTGAACTCACTCACTATACCCTTCCATTGAAACGTGAACCTCATGTTAGTTTTCTTTCCATCAGCTGTATTAGATCCAAAATGATCTTATGTTCTATGTGAGACTTACCTTGATAGCCTCTTGAATAAACAAGACAGAAATCAACATGCCAAAAAGTTCGCCTGCAATCCTTGTGAACTTGTTGATTATATCACAAGCATTGAATATTGCAAGAAGAACTAGAAAAAGAGCTGTCCAGACGCAAACCCTGTAAAATTCAGCTCCATAAGGTGAAAATTTATGTCGCCTTGCGTTACGACTAAGAACATGTATCTTAAAGTTCTGAAACTATAAAAGGTTGATTTTTCCATTACCATCCAACCCAAGCCAAATACAGCTCGCGTCCCAAATCTTTCCTTCCTTTCGCAAAGTCGTACAAGTAGGTGTACATGATGACAGTGGGTTCTGCAACTCCTAAAATCAAGAGAGGTTGCCCACCTAGAATTGAGTGTATTATACCACAAATAGCAGTAGAGGCCAGGGTTTCCACTGTGCTCAAGCTTCCATCTACACAATAAAAAGCCAAGTGAGTTGAAAACCATCAAAAGTGTATGTGTCTGTATTATGCATGTTGACATATGGTCAGTCACATACATAAATGATGGAGAATAGGAGCATCCAGTTCATTGTGCTCCAACTCAGACTCTGTTTTTCAGTAAGATATATGCCATAGGAGGTAGGATTTATGATATGCCATCTACACATCATATGAGAAATGTTGACAAACCTGTATCTCTGCTCAGTTGCTCGCCAAAAGCTATAACAGGAAGAGCTGAAGCAAAGAAGATGTAGGCAGTTGGGGCCAAAATCCTAGCACAATTCAAAGACAAAAAAAGAAAGATTAAAAGAGTGAATTAAATCCAACACCTTTGATTGCAATTGTGCCAAGTAAAATGCATAGGAAATCAGTTACCCGATTCCTGAACGAAAACCTGCAGTCCAATCTTGTTTATAGCACAATGCTCTTCCTTTGACATCTTTTGCAATTCCCCTGAATGGAGCTTTGAAGCTCTCCATTTCTGATATAAAAAAAATCCAATATATTCCTTAAAAAGACAACTTGAAGAGACTATTTTTTGAAACATTAATTGGGTTGATGGGCAAATCACAAACTAGCAGGCCACACAATCTGTGTCTGGTATGCAAGAAAATAAAGGATTTGGCAAACATGGAAAAGGCCTATTTTTCAATTGTTGTGGTTTTTCTATTTGCCAGTGAAAAAAAGAATATCGAGATAGTTTGGCCTGCTAAACTGAACAAGATGGTTGTATTTGGCTCAGTTGAATAAAGTTTTCTCGTTCAAAAACTCTCCTGCTTTTTTCTTCTCTCCTGCATGCATTTTCCTCGCAACCAAACAGAGCATGAACAATACAATTCTTTCCTTATTCTCACATACATGAATCCAATTTAAGAACCCTTGAAAACCCACGATTTCATTAGCATTGAACAGTCAAAAACTCTATCAGAACGAGGAAAAAAGGAAAGGAAAAGCACCATTTATTACAATCATGCAATGAATTGAAAGAAACCCAAGAAAGAAAAAAGAAGCCACACATTTACAGACAACAAATAGTTTTCATTTCTTAAAGAAGAAGAAGAAGAAGAAGAAGAAGACGACGAGAGAGAGAGAGAGAGAGATGCACCGGAGAGCTTCACCGGCCGGAGTGTTGGGTGGAGATTAAATTGATCAGAAAAATGAGAAGTGTGTGGCTGTCCCACGTGTAATGTGTATATGGATGAATATGATGAGTGTGAATTGTATGAATATGAATGTGTTTAGAGGATTTTCTTTGAGCTACGTTGTTGTTCACTTGGGCGAGTTTATAGTAATGGAGGAGGAGAGAGAAGCGAAGTCCACGTCGTCTTCAAAAGACCCGCCAGAGAGTACTATGCGGATTCTGCTCTGCCGTGCACCTCCATTTCCCTTTTTTCCATTTCGACTTTTGCTTTGTTTATTTTCTACCCAATTAATAAAAATAATAATAATCCAACCAAAATATGAAAATAACAACTAATATTATTACTTTCACGCGTTAATGTTTAACGTCTGGAAAAAGAACATCCACCAATTCACTTGATGACCTATTCATTTTGACATCTGTAATTAATTTATGTGCAATAATATTTGCAGTGCACTGTGCACAAGAACGGGACGTTTTTGTATTACCTCACAATATTAATTGCTAATTAGTGTCGTGTGATCTCGGGAAAATAAATGTGAATTTGGCTTACGAGACAATAAATACGTATTGTACATTCAAGTATTATTTTATTTGATCAATGGTTTATTTATTTATTTATTAAATATAAATTTTATTAGATAAACTTCAAGAGCATAATTAAAGAGATCAACAAGACATCGAAAGTATCAATCCCCATAGGGCAACAAACTAACATGTTAAAAACAAAACTAAAGCGGACAAAAGCCGCATTAAAACTACTAGACCACATCACCACAATTAATCATAAGTCCAAACAAAGTTCACATACCCAACATAACTGAAACCCTAAAGCAACTCATGAACCTAAACGAACCCTACCATCACCATCTAAAGAAGCGTTGTCGTAGCTACCATTTTAACCAAGGTGGGAGCATTTTTGCTCACCATTTTAATCAAGGTGTACCCTCACCACCCTTCTCAATATTTGACACATGTCTATTGATATAATCATAGTTCCATAAATACAAAGCAAAGAGTTAACTATTGTTACGTCAATGGACATATGTCAAATGTTAAGAATAATGGTAAGGGTACACCTTGGGTTAAAGTGGTGAGCAAAAATATTTCCCCATTGGGTTTCATTTTCCATTCTTATAGGAAATTAATGCTAGCATTAAATGCACATTGCAAAGAGTTAACTATTGTTACGTCAATGGACATATGTCAAATGTTAAGAATAATGGTAAGGGTACACCTTGGGTTAAAAGTGGTGAGCAAAAATATTTCCCCATTGGGTTTCATTTTCCATTCTTATAGGAAATTAATGCTAGCATTAAATGCACATTTTTCATGACTATTTTGACTCCAATAACAATTTAGAATTACAATATACCATTAAATGCATTCATTTTGTTATTTTCTTTAGTTCATATTTCTAACATGAGTATAATTGAAAAATTAAACAAAGTTTGTTTTACATACCTACACAAACCAAACATGAGAAAAGAAATAACAGTGGTATTTCCCAGTTACTTCCCCAGCATTAGCAAACATGGTAAATACGACTTTATTATTTCTATTTCTTCCATTTCTCATCCCTTAGGAAATGGCACGAGAAATGATTTCCCATTAATTTTTTTTTCCGCAAATCAATCAAAGCTTACAAGTGTAAAATATCGGTGAGAACTTTGATGGTATATGAGGGAAACATCATTAAGGCTAGAAAAGATGTAGCATACTTAATACCTAACCCTAATTACAAGTATACCTATCAATGGATCGGATTTTAATCCAAATCCGATGTAATTAATAGGAGATGAATTGGACTTCTCAATCCAATAACCCGATTACAATATGAATCCCATAATCCGATTATGAATGTCTCCGGATATGGATTAAGTTGATCCGATCTGAGAATAATCTAATCCGACTTAGTATTGTTGGAGTATTTTTCTGTCAGAAGGCTTGGTCAAGCTTGTTGATTCTTGGATAGCCATACAATAATGAATCAAGCCTTCGTTGCCCATTTTTCTGATTTAGCGAGAATTAGGTCCAAAGCATCCCGAAGGAGAAGCAAGTCATAGGGGAGTACTCCGTTGTTCTTCCAACGAATGCGTGTTTTGTGTTGATGTTTCTGACAACTTTAAAAATGGGTGAAGATGATTTGCTAATGTTGAACAAAGATTGTATGAGTCTAGCATGAGAGTTTGGAGTGTGAGAGCTAAAGACCCACAAGTTTAACAAATGAGAATGCTTGTGCTTGGCTTGGTGGTGGATATGCTTGATTTTGGGAATGAGGGTATTATTATTTGAGGCTTTGGCTATGGCGATTTCATTGTTTGGCTATGATGGTTGTTGGGATGCTTGTATCAGCCAAAGGAAGGGGGTTTAAAAGAACATGGGTGAGGAAAGAAAATCTTGGGGCTTTGAAAGCTATGATGTTTGTGGCTATGATTATAGAGAGATTTATGAGTTCTAGAGGTAGGAGGATGAAGGAGTAGCTTGGGCTTATGCTTAAGGTGAGGCTTTATAGAGAAAATGAAAGATCCCAAGGATGAGAAAGTAGAAGACGTGGTTGTGATGGCTATTGGGATGCTTGCAGCAGTTAAGAGAATGGGTCGATGGTTGCTAGAATGCTTGCAACAACCAAAGGAAGGGGTGTGATGGTTGTTGGGATGCTTGCAGCAGCCAATTGAAGTTGGTTTTTGCCTGGGCAATGCCTTCCAATTTATGGAAGGTGAGGGCTCTCTTTGGTTTCCAATAGGTAAAAGGAAATGTTGGAACTAGCCTATTTCCAATGGGTAAAAGGGAGTATAGGGACATTCTTAGGTAAAGCTAGACATTGGAAAATGACTATTTCCTATGGGTAAAAAGAAGTGTCGGAATTGGCTTGTTTCCAACGGGTAATAGGGAATGCTTGAAGAATATCTCATTTGCTCACATATATTGGAGAACTTCAAGTAATGAGCTTGGACTTTGGTGCTCCCAAGTAGCTAGCCCAAAGTCTCCATTATCTAAGAACTTCTGTGGGCCTTATGGACCTCCATAACCTTTCACACCACATCCCCTCATGCAAGCCCCGTGAACCACATGACTTGGGTTCATGTGAGCTTGGTAGGTGATTGGCATAAGAAAAATGTATTAACCCTACATATAATGGCTTGGGCTTTTGTGATAGAGCTTAGTGACATATCGAATTTAAAGGAACAGGTTTTTGGCATGGCATGGATACTACTAGAATTTGTATAAAAGCTTACGTACATATTTATTTTGTAGAATTAATGCCCAATATAATTGGAATTAATGCTAGACCAATTTTTTTTTTTGTCGAAAGTTGATATTTAATAAAATAAGAACCTCACCAAAAACGAGGACATCACAGAATTACAAAACAAACAACCCAGTAAGGAAGCACAATAGAACAACTAATCTGTGATATCACATGAACAAGAACACTAAGATTGTCCTAGATGGTGATACCAACAAACAAACATAAGTTAAAAATTACAACACAGAAGAGCATCTGAAGGCTGCCAACGCCTCCGAAACGGCGAGCTTTTTTGTGGAGGGGCTGCCGGAATGCATTGGCTGTGAAATAAAATTTACAGTGCCGACGCGTGGATGTGGACAATACGTGTTCTCTATGTGGTCAGGAAGGGGAATCCCATGTGCATATTTTTTTTTCAGATGCGAGTATGCTAGATTGTTTTGGTTTGCCAATTCTCTGCAGCTTGATGTTGCACAAATTGAAGGAGCGAATTTCCACGCACGTTGGGATAGCGTATTAAGGAAGTATGGTAGGGTGGAGCATTGTAATGAAATACTTCATTGCGTTGTTTTTGGGTTGTGGCGGCTATGGAAGAGTAGGAATAGTGCTGTTTTTTATGGGTGCATTTGGGATCCTGGGGACTGTGTGGACAAATTTCACTCTCAAATGTAGGAGTACAGGGCTGCCTAGATGTCAACAAAACCTTTGATTAATGAGTTGCCAAGACCACCTGAGCAACATAACCGATCTAACTGGACGTGGACTAAACCCGCACAAGGCTGGGTGAAAGCTAACTGTGATGGCGCATGGTTGAAGCATATGCAAAAGGGTGGCGTTGGGTGGGTAATCCGAGATGATTGCGGTTGGATGTTTCTTGCTTGCGGTATGGGTGGTTTACAAGGTAGCATGACTTTGGTTATGGAAGCGGAAGCTATCAGAGAAGCTTTACTTACCTGTGTGAAGACTCAGCTGATGCATGTGGAAGTGGAGTTCGACTCGCGGCTCCTCACGCAAATGTTGAAGGGTGAAAGATCAATTGATGTTTCTGTGGAGGCCATTATATTTGATATTAAGAGACTTGCTGGCCTTTTGCAGCATGTGGTTTTTATGGATACTCCCCGACAATGTAATAAGGCAGCGCACCAGGTTGCGGCCTATGTCTCCAAAGTTGGAGGTAACCACGTATGGGACCAAGTGTGGCCTGAGTGGACTTTTGATATTCTTGCTAGTGATGTAAACCTTTCTATTCGTCTTTAATAAATCTCTCTTTTGTTTGGAAAAAAAAAAATTACAACACAAATTGAAATAAAACAACAAAATGCCTAATTGAACAAGAAACAACATATAAACTTGTTAGCCACATATCCACCACCATAACCGAAACCACTCAAATCCGTTGAAAGCCGAGAGAACCGGAACCATGAAATAGGAAGGAGGTGGTGCAAGCACCCAAGTCATAGCACTGCCATGGCTCTACACAACTTCCAATATTTATGCAAGAGATCGCGTTTCGGATTAGCCGCAGTATCCAAGAGACACAACTAGGTCGAGATGGAAGAGTGAGGGACCCCAGCTCCACCAGATTCGAAATCGACGCACCTAGAAGATAACAACAACCTATCGAGGGATAGCCAAAGGACATCTCTGAGGGGAAAGGTATGGTGAAGATTTGGGGATGCAAACAAGGAAGGAGGCATGAGCAGGTAAAGCTCGAACACATCACCAGCCCTCAAAAGAGAGAGCTACGGACTAAGCAAGATGGGGATTCCAAATGCTTTGAGAGAGAATCCTCGAAAGGCTAGCAAGACCCCCTCCCCCTCACTGAGATGGAGCGGCGCTGGATCTAGCTAGGAGAAGAAGTTTTGCTATTTGGGAGAGAAGCGGCACTAGGGTTACTCAAAATCGAAAATGGCTCTTAATACTAGACTAATTTATCCCTTTAATCGTACGTAATGTTGGGCTTTAAATGCATTTGGGCTTCTCATGACTTTTTGGGCCTCAACAAGTATGAAGTATAATTTAATTTTTATATGCTTAATATTAATATTTTAAATGTGTAAATGAGTAATTTTAGTTTTATATGCACTAAGGTGTATCCAATTCTAACTTTTAAAGACTTTTTTTAAGTGAGTGACTTTTCTAGAGTTGACAGATTCTTAATGACTTTTACATACTTTATAAAGTAAAGTGACAAACTTTCATATACTTTTGTCATAGAGTTTTATAGACTTTTAAATACTTATTTTTATATTTATTTTATGAATAGCATTTATCTATGTTGAATTTACTAGTCGGCATACAATTACGTAAAAGCAAAGAATAGTTGTCCTTAACATTAGAAAATGATAAAAATGACAAAGTACAATTATAAAATGACAAAGGTTCCATTCATTTCAATGACGTTGAATAAACCATAATAAAAATTCCTTTAGAAATTCCAATGCTCATTATCGTTGAGTTGCGTTATTATGTTGCATGGCATTTCTCCACATGTCAGAAGCTATACCAACTCTCCATTCATTAGCATTCTCTCGTTGTTGTTCTTGAGTTTCAAAGACTTGTTCCACATTATCTCCTTCATTCCCTGGTAATGGTGAAGATGATGAAGACTCGTTCTCTGGTTCAATACGAAATTCATCATAACGACATTCCCTTCGAAGAAAATTATGTAGTCCTGCACAAGCTAACCATTTCAATCGACTTAAGTATTGTGAATGATTCCTTTCACATCCAAGTTTTGCATTAAGAGCAGGAAGAATCTTTTTCTCAACCGTTTGCTTGCTTAGCATTCCATTACTATCACGCCATCCACGATTGGCGGCATCAACCATGAGTTGTAGCAACTCATTGCTCTCTTCCAACGTCCACAATTTATAACCCCCATTAACTTTGCTCTTTCCTTTGTCATTTCCCCGTTGTGATTCTTCCATTGATAATTACTATATCACACGTACAAATCCTTATTAATTGTGTATATTTTCATAATAGCGTATTGGTAAAATGCATCCAATGCACCTTTTAAATTTTTATTTATCAAATCTGATCACATAGATAAGAACATATTCTTATCAAAAGAAATAAATAGTACTCAATCATCAATAATATTTCATAAACACTCACAAATAATAAAAAAATGGTCAGATTACAAGAGTCTATATTCCAGCAATTCTCCTAGCCCAATACGTGATCAAATTGAGAATATTATATGAAAAAATTATATACCTAACGAATTATGGGTAAAGAAACAATACCTAAATAATAAATTAATGGGTTTAGGGGCAAAAAATAATAATATAATATATTGTATACAAACATAGCATATGGATGCAACTAACAGAGGGAAAGAATAGAAAAAATATTCATTAACAAAGGGAAAGTAAAAAGTAACGTGTGGATGCGACTAACCTGGAGGAAGATGACAAGATGGGAAACCAAAGTAGAGCTCTTTGAAGAAAACAGATGTCTGCGTGTTGCTAGGGTTTAGGAGACGTTTTGTTTCTATCTTCTTAGCTTCCCAATACGATATAAAGTCTTGTGTAAATTACCAAGACTTTTGGTAGTAAGAATTAGCTTTAAAAGTATTGAAAAGTCATTTATTTAACAAAGTTTTTAAAAGTCATTAACATTTTGGATACCTCAAAACTTTTAAATACTCTTTAAAACTCCCAATTGAATACAACTAAACTTTCAAAGACTATTTAAAAGTCACAATTGAATACCTCCAAACTTTTAAACTCATTAAAAGTCATTAAAAGTTAGAATTGAATACACCCCCCTAAGAATACACTTAAAATTAATTTTATGATAAAATATCAAAATTTGATATAAAAAGTAGATAAATACAATTTAAAAAAACGAGACTACTAATGAAATTTTGATTTTTTATACATGTTAAAATAAATCCGATAATAATCCGATTCTTAACGGATATGGATTGATATGTGCAATCTGATAGTCCATATACGATTCGAATTCGATAATTCAATTATAAATGGATTCGAATTTGGATTGAGGTATATCTTATTAGAATCTGATCCGTTCACACCCCTAATTACAAGCATCCTCAATTTAAACATCATTAAAAAAAAAATCATATTATTTCCCATATGTATACAATTGAAACGCTTACAAAATTAATCCTACGACAATCCAATAAGTCAACTTCCCTTGATTTAGAGATTTTGTGGCAATCATTTTTTTTTTCCATTTTACAAGTTGGCCTTCCTTGTATTGTCATATTCCCACTAGCTTCTGTTGATTCGTGAACTCCATTGTCGTTATCTGAGTATTTAGATGGAATCACCAAAGTTAGGAGCTCATGAGATGGCTCCTCTTGTGGAAGAAGAAGAAGAAGAAAAAAAGAACATAGGGAGATAAAGATGTTGATTTTGTTTTGTTTGGTGGGTTGGGTATGAAGATGGGTGTGGATTTTGAACAAAAAGAAAAAGAAGAAGAAAATATGGGTGTGGGTGCGTGTGAGAGAGACTGAAAGAGTTGTCCTCATAAGTCATTTTACAAAGGAGTAAATTTGTCTTTAAAATTTTGAAAATAAGATGGGTGGGAAAATAGGACAGGCGGGTGGAAATAGTAGCACTCTTTACAAGTTGGCCTTCCTTGTATTGTCATATTCCCACTAGCTTCTGTTGATTCGTGGACTCCATTGTCGTTATCTGAGTATTTAGATGGAATCACCAAAGTTAGGAGCTCGTGAGATGGCTCCTCTTGTGGAAGAAGAAGAAGAAGAAAAAACGATTTTTAAAACGAACTGTAATTTGGACCTAATTGCTTGGACTATCTCCATCACTACCATATCAAATGCTGTCTTAGTCATTTAGTTGTATTATATTTTTGAAGTTCCAATGTGAAAATATTGTGGAGTTATATTTTTATCAAAACTAATGTCGACATGGAGAAAGACCATTTACATACCCTCATTTTTGCAACTCACACCTCACGCATGCAATGCACAAAAACAAAAAAACAAAAAAAGGGTCAGCCAATTGCTACCTCGTCTGGGAATTACCTAAACTTCTCTTTCATATGTATTAAAATTCACTTTCATGACAGAAGGAAAAAATAGGAAGAAGATTATGATCATATGGCATGCATGATGCACCACTACTTGACTTGATCGGCAAGAACATTCAAAGAATGTGATGTTTGCGGAGGTACAGAGCATCCTTGTCATGTCAATTTCTAAAGAAATAACAAAAGAGATGTTAATGCTTTGGCTGTATACATCTGCAAGCTGGCAAGTTTGAATGGCAAATTAGAAGTAATAGACTGGTTTTAGGTTTGAGAATTCGTTTTGGACCTCAGAGAATTATGGAGGAGGTAGAAAAGGCTGAGAAAAAAAATAGGTTCTTGCATCACATGATTTATGTGTCCATTAAATTGGGATTGACTTTCAAATTTCAAAAAGTTTTCATTTTTTTATGAACAGGTTCCTTAATATCTTCGAGATTACTGATGTTTTGGGTTGGCAAAATTGGTGCATTAAAAACTTGCTTTATTTTGAGGTGGCATCATCTTTTGTGTTTTTCGAATTTGAGATATTTACTAACAAAGTGAAGAAAAAGAGTTTTCTATTTAAACCCCACACTTTTCTTTGTTTATCCCAATTTTTAAATCATTAAGCTCTTAAATTTTATTATTGTGTAAAAAGACAAAAAAAGTTATCCAACTTAATACTTAACCCTAGTATATCTATAAACATCCCCCACCACTCTTCATATTAAATTTTAGAAAAACACAAACTCCTCTACACCTTTATTTTATCAAAGATTATTAAAGAGAAGTTTGTTTTATCAAAAGATATTGAGACCGTCTACTATTTGGAATTTTAAAAAAAACTAGTAAAGTATGCCCGCCACCCTATTTTTCCATTTTGAAATATGGAATTGGAATATGAAATTCTATTGTTTAAATGTCGAATTAGACAATAGAAATATTAATTTGTTAGGTGCATCAAATTAACATATAATTTTTATTTTTTGAAGTTGCAAGATGCTTGGTTGCCTTTTGTTTATGTGTCTACTAATACCATCTCTAGTAGGGTATTTATCCATCCTTTTTCCTAGTTGATTCTCAACTTTTACACACAAAAAATTAATAATAAAATAATACTGCTAGACATTTCTAATTAATATTTAGTTTAGTGATATATTTCTTAACAATGTTAAAAGATCTCCTACGTTAAATAAAAAAACTAGTGGAGTAAGTGCAGATTTCTAATAATAGCCGCTAGATTCAGTGAATGGCTGGGATTGGTTTGAAAAGCCAAACTAATTTCGCCAAGAAGCATCTTGCTTTGCCTTCCCTCAGTGGGTCTTTCCTTATTTTCACTATTGCTTCATAATGTACACTCTTTTGCTTTATTCTTGTGCGAAAATTGGATTTGCTTTTCCTATTTTCCAACATACTGTCCTTTTCTTTTCAAACGGATTTTTTCTTGGAATTTTCCAAAAACGAACTGGTGCTGGCCAATTGAGAGTCACCACTCAGAAGTAGACTGATTTGGGGAAGAAAAGAAATGGGTTCTTCAGTTGGTGGGATGGATCAAGAAATGACCAAATAAAAGGTTGTGTTTTAGTACCAATCCCAACCATTCATTGAGCATCATGTCCCATTAATTTGATCACATAAATAGTTAAGTGTTACTTTTCCCATTGCCAAAACCTGCTTTTTGCAAAACAGTCT
This sequence comes from Prunus avium, assembly GCF_002207925.1. The sequence goes on from NW_018921338.1 coordinate 56,709, forward strand.
TCCAAAGGGAAACATCTGGATCTGGGGAAAAACTAGACCAATGCCACTTGAATTACAGGTCAGCTGACCAACCCCATAAAAATTTAATTGCGACATACCAAGTATAGCCTTATTTCGTCCAAATTATGGCCCGTAACTCACATGGGAACATGGCATATTTGGGGGAATCATGGTATAAAAAATCGATATCGGCGAAATTATCGTTTTTTTGGGGTTGCGAAATTTTAGCACAATACCAGGTATATATCGTCATTTTATCGATATTTTCGGGTAAGATATTTTCGTTCAATTCGGAGCTTTAAATGGTCATAATATCGCGACTTGAACTTTCAAAAATTAAACAATTTAAACTCAGCGCACAGTGGGGTTTGAACCTCTCCCAACTCCGAATTTGTGCAGCCACTTAACCACCACGTTGCTCATGACTTTGCGATTATAAACTATGGAATTTAGTATATATAATATCGCAACTTGAACTTTCAAAAATTAAACAATTTAAACTTAGCGCACAGTGGGGTTCGAACCTCTCCCAACTCCGAATTTCTGCAACCACCTAACCATCACGCTGCTCATGATTTTGTGAATATAAACTATGGAATCTAGTATATATAATACTTGGGTGGCATGTTAACAATTACATACAAAACTATTTTGGGGATTTATCATTTGATAACTACTCTTCACAATACACTTACTCTACACATAGAGATGATGAAGATAGTGAACAATTTGAATCTCATAGGAACTCTATGTGGTACTAAGTCACTTATGTATCTTATTATGCAATGTATAAAATGTAAAATATTGTAGTAAATCATTATATATAAATGATTGTGGTGCGTTTAATCTTTTTTCATTAATTACTACATATTTTCTACACTCACGGTGTTTGTCAGCTCGCTATATAATCAACTTAAATTAGTTAAATCCATCATGCAATGCATTTCCTTCCAATTTTTTGTGATAAACTAATAGATAATTGACTAAATAAGCATCCTCCAAAGTTTCAATAAAAATTTCCAAGTTTTTCTTACAATTTCCGTGGTTTTTATTCAATTTTTATCGATATCAATAATATCCCGATATTTCCATTGAAATTTCCGTGTTTTTGGACTACCGATATTTCCGATATCACCGATATTTTAGACCATGGGGGGAATGGAGGCCATGACAGATCTGAGAATCTGGTTTTTTACTTTTTTCTATAACTGGTTTAAGTTTTTACTTTTAATTGTATACTAAATAATTAGGTCAAAATATGTGTAATCAAAAAAAGATGATGTGGTAGTTGACACAAGTTGCCATGTCATCTGCCACGTAAGTTGGTATCACTAAAGTTGGTAAATTAGGTGGTGCCCTGTACAATTAAACCCATGAAGCAACTTTGAGTGAAAATCTATGTGCCCTATAGCGAAGGTTTGCAACTGTCTACCCTGTAGCAATATGGGGAAGACAGATAAGACCAAGAAAAGAAAAACGCAAAAGTGAAAATCCTGTAACATGACAATGCAAAATTAGCAGATTAGCCATGAATAGGCATCAGAACGCTCTCATCTTGTAGTGAACAAAGTTGTTGCACAAGTGAACCATATCACATGAATTTGATACTAACATATCCTTAAAAGGTTACAAAAATTAGGTATGATCAGATGACTGACAGATTTACACAAACCTCTAGTGTACGTTGTCAGGAAATTACAACAATCCTCTATGTGGGCAGGGCCCTCTAAGCTGTCCAATTTTGGGGCACCCCTTGTCTGAATCTACTGTAATCCACACAAAAAAGAACTATTTTCTCCTGCAAAAATATGACCAATAAATTTAGTTTTATTAATAAACAGCCAACACAACAATAATTTCTGCCAAGGATGTGAAAGCTTACCAAATGTATCAATGAAATGCAACGCCTAGCGAATTACAAATTTCTTATAGCTCCCCTAACTTCTCCAATCTCCTCCATTTGTTTCTGCAGAGAAAGGGGCTCCCAAGGGGAGGAAAACGAAAATATTAGAAAAATAAACTATAAAGAACTATTCCCTAATATTTGTGAGAAATGCACATATATAATGTGTGAAGTCCTCAATTCGTGAACAATGATTAGGAAAATCTGAAGCACCTCATATAAGGTCTTCCAGCATGCATCTGACTTTTCCTGTTGTAAACACCATTCCAGAGCCATATCGTACTCAATTGAATTAGGTTGGGAACAGTGTGATGTTGATACTGCCTTTCTCTACAAACGTAACAAGAAGAAACACTCAAAGAAAAAATCTATATGATCAAATACAGTTAGCTTCTATGAAGGGATCCCCTAAATAGGGTTATTGGAGAGCCGCATTGTTGTTGTTGGGTGCACTCTACATGCGCCCAACAAACATTGAAATGATCACAATGTAATCCAAAAGCCCAAAAACACTCAGAAAGATTACCATCGCTTCACGTTGACTTTGAAGCCTGATTTTGGCAATGCTCAGATGTCCAACAAATCTGGCTGTTTTGTCAGGCCCTTTTAGACTTCTTCTGATACCTATGACAGGTCTGAAAATGCAAAGCCATGTATACTATAAGATCATCTTGAGTGGAATTAAATCATTTCATAACTTGTACCAATTTAAATGCTTTAAGAAACAAAATCCCTGAGTCATAGAAAGAAAAACGACTATCAAATACCTTTTACATTTAATTGTTTGAAATCGCTTTTATCCATAGCAGTAACTAACTTGCATTTGATACTTTTTACAATGCTATTATGTGATTCTCATCACCCATGCTAATTTAAAATTTGTCTTTTTTCACCTAGAAATTAAATAACTCAAGTTCACAACATAATTACATGTGTAATTCGGAACACTCCAACCAAAAAGAAAAGAAAAGAGAAATAAGCATGCTCCATGACTGTATAACGAAAAGTAATAACTACCTCCAATTTCCCGGAACCAGGCATCTGCTGTTTAATTCAGATATTACACGGTCAGCAGTATTCCTTGACTTGAATATAACAAAAGCCTTGCCTATAAGGCCATGATAAGATAAATGTAATTAGTCCACAAATAAGTTTCAGCTTCAAATTCAATGGCATTAATGATCTACCACCAAATAAAACATGCAATGCAATCATTTGAAAAATAAGTACAGATCCCCAAAAAGCTGTTGTACCATATTGCGGAGTAGAAAAAGTACTGTATTGTATCATTTTTGCCTCAACCTTTTCGCGAAATGCTTTCCAAACTAGAGCCTGGGAAGAAAAAACGATGTAGATTAAACAGAATGTCTAACACTAGGCCAGACTACTTTGGCCCTATAACTTATTTTTCTTACTTCACTCAGGGTAGTTGATTCCCATCTAGGGCATGTTTGGCGATGCTTTTGGAATTTCTAAAGGCGCTTTAGCAGCATTTGGCATGAACACTTAAGATGTTTGTAGGTTATAAAGCACTTTGTAGTGCTCTCTAGAGAAGCACCCAACAGGTGCTCCAAGAAGCTTTTCAAAGTTCATTTCCAAGAAGCAGTTGGTATCTTAATATAAAAAAAAAGTTATGTGCTTCCAGCAAAAGCACTTATGAGGAGATGTGCTTCCTACAAAAGCATCTTCAAAGAGGCCCCTAATTTGGTGGTGATGGAGTATAGATCCTTTTATGTGAGAATTTAAAATGATAAACTGGTTTTCATTTGCATCAGCATTTCAATGAATTTCTTTAAATATCCTATAAACTTTTATTTTATATGCAGCAGGAAATACTACCTCTACTTCTGATGATGAATAGGATGGATCCAGATTGTCTAGTAAAACCAAATGGCCTGCATCTTGAGCTCTCTGCAGTTTTTCCTCCCAAGACTGCAAAATTGGAAATGGATGGTTAAGACTTCCATATGCCTAATAAACCTGACTTTTCTTTTGCCTTTTATGTTGATTACTTATTAATAAACCTTCATATAGAAGAAGGGTACATGTGGAGAACCAGAGTGGAAGGGAGAGAGGGAGGCAGCCAGGTATTAAAGCTTTGGTGTTGGGAGGACTACTGTCCAGAACTCCTCATCCTCCATTCCACAGTTAATTTTAATTCTATGCGTATACAAGATAATACTTTGTTTTTACCCATAAGTTGAAAGACAAATGTATTTGTACCTTTACTTTATTTGACTATTCACAGAACATAAATACACAAAAATTGATTCCAGAAATTTAGAACAATGTATACTAGTATACAAAGGCAAAGCTTGAGCATATTGGCGCTTTAAAAACTGAGTGTCTAAAGAAAATTTAGACATGGAACCTTATTAAGAGTTCAAAGGTAAGAGTATAAAAACATTTTCTTTGAACATAAGTTAATGAGGATGTTGAGACTGATAGGGATGATTTGATAAGATAAAAAAAAAATTAAAATTTACCTTCCTCAGGAACTATTCTAATTTGGTGTTACCTGCAACTCAGCCAATTGATACATGGATTCTCTTTATTGTTTTATAATTTCAACTTTTACTTTATCTTGCCAATTTCAACCATTAATTTGTATGAACAATCAAACAACAATTGGGAAAGTCTACGAAAGATATTGGGGAACAGAAACTCACTGGTTGCTTGAACCAACTTCTTTTATCCTGCATTTTAAAAAAAAAAACAATTAAAGTCAGAATATTAACCAAAACAGAACTTGTGAACAGCTTGTGTAAATGTGTGTTTGGAGTCATACTCAGTTACCTGTTTATCTTCTAATGAATAGACAAAATAGGAACCCAAAAATTAAATTATAGTAAAATCAAGAACATAGATCAAACTCAATATGTTAAAAATATAATGAACATTTCCAAGATAGAAAAGTAGGAAAGGAGGAAAATGCAGTTGACAATACTTAAACTTACAATAGCTGGCTTATTTCTAGAAGCATCCCCCTTAGTGAAAGCTACACCATCCGGCTTCTTTCTAGAAGCATCCCCCTTGGTGAAAGCTACACCATCTGGCTTCTTTCTAGAAGCATCCCCCTTAGTGAAAGCTACACAATCTGACGCACTTATATGTGGTTGATCAACAAATCTAACTTTGTGTCTTTCTTTATCTTGACTGTGTGATATTCTAGCAGACTGAGTTCCATTTCCATCAAGAGCAGGTTTAAGTCTTAACATCTCATTTGAAGCACATCCTTGCTCCCCAGTACCAACCATTGACTCTTTCGATTTTGCACATGACAAAAAAATCATATTTACATCTAATCAGTCAAATTGCACAAGCAGAGTTGGCATTAATAACCTCTCACTACAGGGCCTATTCAGCTGCTAGACATACTATTTTTAACTGGAGAGGCTTCGTCCAATTCTAACTTGGAAGGCGCATTTGATGGTCCAGCTGGGTCTCTCAAATTTGTCTGGAACTTGGGAAGCCTGAAGATCTGTTGATTGTTTCTCTTGTTAAAAAAGCACTCCACTGCATTGCAATCAAAATATTTGAAGACCATGGTAGATATTAATTTCCACTAAGAAAAAAGAAAATATAAGAAAAGTTATAGTAGTTGTCATTAGGAGACATTGGTACATGGTAAACATTACACTGTTGTTAATAGTGCTCTCAGAACTTTAAATAAATATATCCTCAGTTTTGTTTTAAAGAAATTCAATCAGATATTTAAACAGTTATTAAATACACTTCAGGTCGTTGTTGAATCTCTTCAGCCTTCACTACATAGTTCCATAGACCTTGCATGACATGTAGCCAATTTTCATCAGGATCTCTCGCATCAGTTTGCTTTAATTGATATCATATCAAGAGAGTAATAAATGTTTTGATTTGTTTGGAGGATGAATCTCAATATTATTTGGTTAGAAATTAATTCTCGAGGCCATTATCTTTGTTTATACAAGAAAGAAGTAAATACACGCTAGCACGCCTTCTACAAGTGTCTTTTCATCTCTCTCAACTACTACCTAATCTGTCAACAAGTTACTCAGTTTTACTGAAGGTTGCCTTATGACAACATGGGTTTGAAGGTGACAGTAGCATCCTGAAGCCCTGACGAATTTTCTAAAATTTTAGCAGAGAAGCCATGATGAAGTTTCTTAAGTTTGCCTTATCTAGCTGCTCAAATTTTCTTAATTCTACATGAAGCCATGATGAGTAACTAAATGAGCATGCATAAAAGTGTTCTACTTTAAACCTAAACTATGGCAACTCTCGACGGTGGCTTGTTTAAGTCCCAGAACAATAGGGAAAAACTGCTACAGATCAATAAATGATAGAAAATACTCACAAAATCGAGTGGCAATTTATCAATTCTTAGAGAACAGGGTAAACGTGTCTAATTGCAATTTAACATCCTATATCTGTTAAAAGCGGCTATACCAGAAAGCACTCCACTGCCAACTTCCAGATGCAGATGACTGACCTTTAATTCCACTTATTTCATCCGGAAAGTTCTCCAATATTTGGCGCTTTCCTACATCAAAATTACGAGAGAAAATGTAACTAGCCATTCTCAACTCTTCTTCAGATGGCTGAGGATTCCTCACATCCTTTAATGTGCAGACAACATTGCATTTTTGAACTATTGCTTCCTGAAATTTGTATTTGAAAACTTGTCATGTGAAAGGATTTTAACATAAACATGAGGACACCCTTGTTAACCATTATGCATGCAGGAAAAGACTTACAGAGAAAGTTTGGCATTCTATAAAACTTTCAATTGAAATAGGAAAACACTAATACGTTGATCTACAGGAAGTAGGCTTATTTCTGTCATGAAAATGAAAAGGAAAATGATTTAACCATATAAACATTTATTTCATTTGCACTGTCCTATGTATACATCATGCATGGAAGGATAATTTAAGCTTCCATATCTACTAGTTTATAACACGCACGTTAACTAACAACTTCCGTTACTAGAAATAGATATGTTAGATTACTCCACACCAGCAATGCATGAACACCACCTTATCCAATGACTATGCTGTCATACTAAATGATCAGTCCTCTTTTCTATAGCTAACCTCATACCAAACTAAAGTCTTTTTTCCTATAAGAACCACAAATTCTATTAACCAAGAAACATCAAATCCAGGTTAAAATCCTCAAGCAAAAACACATACTATTTCAAATTAAAGTCACAATGAATGACACTAAAAGGAATATCACTAAAACATATTATTCTTCTACTCCTCTTTCTTTTTAATTAACACTGAATAAACCATGCAATAGACACTACTTCAATGAGGGGTGAGAATATAAACTTGACATGATTAAATTTATCTCTAATTAAACCTAACTTACCAGAGGATTGACATTGGAGAGGCCTTGACCCACACCAGAAGCTAAAAGTATCTCGTTCCGGCATGGTTTCCAATCACCCAAAAAGTTATGTATATCCAAAGGACGAAAAAACCACACGACCTTTATCTTCTTTTCATGGACCTCTGTGTCATATATTTCCACAAGCTTACCGATATCGGTCTCACGACAACCACTTCTGTAAAGATGTACACAATCATAAAGCGAGTATTCCATGCCTTCCAAAGTGAATGACTCGTAGAACTGGACATGTTCCTCTTCCCCAACTCCACCTTTCTTACCCCAGTTAAAATAATCATCTTCCGTATTTGTCTCTTCCAACCCCACCATTGTTTCTTAGCCCATCCAATAATCTTTGAGAACCTAATATTAAAAAAACAGTAAATTACTTTATCATCTATGAGCATATTAGAATTTCAAACCAGAGAAGCAAAACAAACCTAAAAAAATACTGTAAGCTGTAGTCAGAAACCAAAATGGATCATTGCTCAGCAGGCAAAATCAAATATTTTGGTTTCTGACTACATGTTACAAAATTGTAGTCAGAATAAAAATATTGTAAGCTGTTGTTGCAACAAACCCTTTTACAAAGTTTTGACCCAAGAATCAAAAGGCAGCTCCAAGATCACTAATACAAGTTTAGAGGTTTACAAATTTCAGATCCTCCTGTCATAGTTGAAGAGATTTGCTAGGAAAAAGCAGAACGCTGAGTAAAATCCCACCACTAAAATTGCCAAAAAAAAAACCCATGACTCATTTCCGTACAAAAAGAGAGACATTGATTGGGTGCTAATCGAACACCAAAAATGACAAAAACTTAAATGTGAGACGCCTAGCACGATACAGAGAAACACGTTTGAGGCCACAAGATAACCCCTTTATTTTAATAAGCGGTAGAATCTGAAAAGTTGAAAAGCAAAACCTCCATGTTGTTCTCAAAACAAATCACTACTAATTCATACTTCAAGTCTCAGAAAAATTTTCAACTTAGGCGAAAATACACGAGCACCACGACGGATTCTAGGGTAAACAAAGCACAATGTGAAACAGAGCATCCATGAAAAAAGAAAAAATTGAAGAAAAAAGAAGAAGGAGAAATGCATACAAAAGAAGAGAAGACGAAAAGACAAACCCATGTGGGTACTATGTGAAAGCAAAAAAGAAAAAGAAAAAGTTGAAACCCTCATGACCCGGCCACACATCTAATCAGTCAAATTGCACAAGCAGAGTTGGCATTAATAACCTCTCACTACAGGGCCTATTCAGCTGCTAGACATACTATTTTTAACTGGAGAGGCTTCGTCCAATTCTAACTTGGAAGGCGCATTTGATGGTCCAGCTGGGTCTCTCAAATTTGTCTGGAACTTGGGAAGCCTGAAGATCTGTTGATTGTTTCTCTTGTTAAAAAAGCACTCCACTGCATTGCAATCAAAATATTTGAAGACCATGGTAGATATTAATTTCCACTAAGAAAAAAGAAAATATAAGAAAAGTTATAGTAGTTGTCATTAGGAGACATTGGTACATGGTAAACATTACACTGTTGTTAATAGTGCTCTCAGAACTTTAAATAAATATATCCTCAGTTTTGTTTTAAAGAAATTCAATCAGATATTTAAACAGTTATTAAATACACTTCAGGTCGTTGTTGAATCTCTTCAGCCTTCACTACATAGTTCCATAGACCTTGCATGACATGTAGCCAATTTTCATCAGGATCTCTCGCATCAGTTTGCTTTAATTGATATCATATCAAGAGAGTAATAAATGTTTTGATTTGTTTGGAGGATGAATCTCAATATTATTTGGTTAGAAATTAATTCTCGAGGCCATTATCTTTGTTTATACAAGAAAGAAGTAAATACACGCTAGCACGCCTTCTACAAGTGTCTTTTCATCTCTCTCAACTACTACCTAATCTGTCAACAAGTTACTCAGTTTTACTGCACGTTGCCTTATGACAACATGGGTTTGAAGGTGACAGTAGCATCCTGAAGCCCTGACGAATTTTTTAAAATTTTAGCAGAGAAGCCATGATGAAGTTTCTTAAGTTTGCCTTATCTAGCTGCTCAAATTTTCTTAATTCTACATGAAGCCATGATGAGTAACTAAATGAGCATGCATAAAAGTGTTCTACTTTAAACCTAAACTATGGCAACTCTCGACGGTGGCTTGTTTAAGTCCCAGAACAATAGGGAAAAACTGCTACAGATCAATAAATGATAGAAAATACTCACAAAATCGAGTGGCAATTTATCAATTCTTAGAGAACAGGGTAAACGTGTCTAATTGCAATTTAACATCCTATATCTGTTAAAAGCGGCTATACCAGAAAGCACTCCACTGCCAACTTCCAGATGCAGATGACTGACCTTTAATTCCACTTATTTCATCCGGAAAGTTCTCCAATATTTGGCGCTTTCCTACATCAAAATTACGAGAGAAAATGTAACTAGCCATTCTCAACTCTTCTTCAGATGGCTGAGGATTCCTCACATCCTTTAATGTGCAGACAACATTGCATTTTTGAACTATTGCTTCCTGAAATTTGTATTTGAAAACTTGTCATGTGAAAGGATTTTAACATAAACATGAGGACACCCTTGTTAACCATTATGCATGCAGGAAAAGACTTACAGAGAAAGTTTGGCATTCTATAAAACTTTCAATTGAAATAGGAAAACACTAATACGTTGATCTACAGGAAGTAGGCTTATTTCTGTCATGAAAATGAAAAGGAAAATGATTTAACCATATAAACATTTATTTCATTTGCACTGTCCTATGTATACATCATGCATGGAAGGATAATTTAAGCTTCCATATCTACTAGTTTATAACACGCACGTTAACTAACAACTTCCGTTACTAGAAATAGATATGTTAGATTACTCCACACCAGCAATGCATGAACACCACCTTATCCAATGACTATGCTGTCATACTAAATGATCAGTCCTCTTTTCTATAGCTAACCTCATACCAAACTAAAGTCTTTTTTCCTATAAGAACCACAAATTCTATTAACCAAGAAACATCAAATCCAGGTTAAAATCCTCAAGCAAAAACACATACTATTTCAAATTAAAGTCACAATGAATGACACTAAAAGGAATATCACTAAAACATATTATTCTTCTACTCCTCTTTCTTTTTAATTAACACTGAATAAACCATGCAATAGACACTACTTCAATGAGGGGTGAGAATATAAACTTGACATGATTAAATTTATCTCTAATTAAACCTAACTTACCAGAGGATTGACATTGGAGAGGCCTTGACCCACACCAGAAGCTAAAAGTATCTCGTTCCGGCATGGTTTCCAATCACCCAAAAAGTTATGTATATCCAAAGGACGAAAAAACCACACGACCTTTATCTTCTTTTCATGGTCCTCTGTGTCATATATTTCCACAAGCTTACCGATATCGGTCTCACGACAACCACTTCTGTAAAGATGCACACAATCATAAAGCGAGTATTCCATGCCTTCCAAAGTGAATGACTCGTAGAACTGGACACGTTCCTCTTCCCCAACTCCACCTTTCTTACCCCAGTTAAAATAATCATCTTCCATATTTGTCTCTTCCAACCCCACCATTGTTTCTTAGCCCATCCAATAATCTTTGAGAACCTAATATTAAAAAAACAGTAAATTACTTTATCATCTATGAGCATATTAGAATTTCAAACCAGAGAAGCAAAACAAACCTAAAAAAATACTGTAAGCTGTAGTCAGAAACCAAAATGGATCATTGCTCAGCAGGCAAAATCAAATATTTTGGTTTCTGACTACATGTTACAAAATTGTAGTCAGAATAAAAATATTGTAAGCTGTTGTTGCAACAAACCCTTTTACAAAGTTTTGACCCAAGAATCAAAAGGCAGCTCCAAGATCACTAATACAAGTTTAGAGGTTTACAAATTTCAGATCCTCCTGTCATAGTTGAAGAGATTTGCTAGGAAAAAGCAGAACGCTGAGTAAAATCCCACCACTAAAATTGCCAAAAAAAAAACCCATGACTCATTTCCGTACAAAAAGAGAGACATTGATTGGGTGCTAATCGAACACCAAAAATGACAAAAACTTAAATGTGAGACGCCTAGCACGATACAGAGCAACACGTTTGAGGCCACAAGATAACCCCTTTATTTTAATAAGCGGTAGAATCTGAAAAGTTGAAAAGCAAAACCTCCATGTTGTTCTCAAAACAAATCACTACTAATTCATACTTCAAGTCTCAGAAAAATTTTCAACTTAGGCGAAAATACACGAGCACCACGACGGATTCTAGGGTAAACAAAGCACAATGTGAAACAGAGCATCCATGAAAAAAGAAAAAATTGAAGAAAAAAGAAGAAGAAGAAATGCATACAAAAGAAGAGAAGACGAAAAGACAAACCCATCTGGGTACTATGTGAAAGCAAAAAAGAAAAGAAAAAGTTGAAACCCTCATGACCCGGCCACAAACAAAAGTTGAGCAAGCTCTTGATGAAAACTTGGAGCACAAGTTTACAATGAGATACATACCTCAAATGTTGATGATCATAGAAACGAGAGAAACGCCGTTTTCGATTTTGCTTGCAGTCAAGGGTTTCAGTGTGTTGGTTTTGAGTAAAGAAAGAAAGAAGTTTCCAGAGACAGAGAGAGAGAAGAGGAGGAGGAGGAGAAACAAAATATGTTGCAGGAAATGCTAACGTGGTGAGGAAAAGAAAAGAACAGTACGAAAACAACTTAATATGCCGCAGGAAATGCTAACGTGCGCCGGGTGCGCTCTGCGCATCCACCCCGCAGTCAGTTTCCTCCATTTCTTGAACGAGGCATGTACTGCGAGAATCGCTGAAGTGAGGGCGCGAAGGGAAACGACGGAGACAGAGGTCGTCCACGTCTCACGCGGTTTTTTTCGCGTTGAGCTAACTCGCTTGTCCTTTTCCTTTTGTAAAGAGCGTTGGGAATGTGAAGTACTGCACGCGCCTAGGATGCGATGATTTGTGGGTTGCATGTAGGTCTTAGGCTTCACGTACAGATTGTACTGTTATAGAAGCCATTTTGAAGGCAAGCAACTGATTTTTATTTTTATTTTATACAAATGATATTTAGGGAGGTGAATCGAACATGGAACATAATGTGCATAAAGTAAACTAAAACATCATGTGCATAAAGTAAAGGGATTTTTGTAGAAATATTACATCAACTTATACATCAATTTCAATTTGTCACCTTAAAGAAAAATTTAAGTAAAATGTCACCTTAAGTTTTCAAAATTCATTATTTGTCACCTAACTTTAACATCATCCAATTTTCCATTCATTTTGAAGAGTATTTTAGTTTTTCCAATATGTAAAAGCCATGATGAGTAACTAAATGAGCATGCATAAAAGTGTTCTACTTTAAACCTAAACTATGGCAACTCTCGACGGTGGCTTGTTTAAGTCCCAGAACAATAGGGAAAAACTGCTACAGATCAATAAATGATAGAAAATACTCACAAAATCGAGTGGCAATTTATCAATTCTTAGAGAACAGGGTAAACGTGTCTAATTGCAATTTAACATCCTATATCTGTTAAAAGCGGCTATACCAGAAAGCACTCCACTGCCAACTTCCAGATGCAGATGACTGACCTTTAATTCCACTTATTTCATCCGGAAAGTTCTCCAATATTTGGCGCTTTCCTACATCAAAATTACGAGAGAAAATGTAACTAGCCATTCTCAACTCTTCTTCAGATGGCTGAGGATTCCTCACATCCTTTAATGTGCAGACAACATTGCATTTTTGAACTATTGCTTCCTGAAATTTGTATTTGAAAACTTGTCATGTGAAAGGATTTTAACATAAACATGAGGACACCCTTGTTAACCATTATGCATGCAGGAAAAGACTTACAGAGAAAGTTTGGCATTCTATAAAACTTTCAATTGAAATAGGAAAACACTAATACGTTGATCTACAGGAAGTAGGCTTATTACTGTCATGAAAATGAAAAGGAAAATGATTTAACCATATAAACATTTATTTCATTTGCACTGTCCTATGTATACATCATGCATGGAAGGATAATTTAAGCTTCCATATTTTTCTTATATATAAAGCAAAAGGCAGAAAATGGTGAAACATTCAAAATACCAGAAAATACCCTTGGTTAATGTAAACATTAAGAATTGAAATTATTAATTAAATGAGGATAATATGGTAAATTCACACATTTTCATATTTTAAAAAATTAAAATTAAAAGAAAAATCAGATAATAGATATATAAAGCAAAATGCAGAGAATGGTGAAACATTCAAAATACCAGAAAATGCCCTTGGTTAATGCAAACATTAAGAATTGAAATTATTAATTAAATGAGGATAATGTGGTAAATTCACACGTTTTCATATTTTAAAAAATTAAAATTAAAAGAAAAATCAGATAATGAATCCTATTTTTAAGGAACACAACTACCCATTATTTTTTTAATTCTAAAATAAAATAAAATATTTTTTTAAAAAGCCTCTCGCAAGCGCGAAAGCGCGTGCAAAGAGGCTAGTGTGCATAAAGTGAAGGGATTTTTGTAGAAATATTACATGAACTTATACATCAATTTCAATTTGTCACCTTAAAGAAAAATTTAAGTAAAATGTCACCTTAAGTTTTCAAGATTCATTATTTGTCACCTAACTTTAACATCATCCAATTTTCCATTCATTTTGAAGAGTATTTTAGTTTTTCCAATATGTAAACCCTCTTTTTTATATAATTTAAATATAAAGCTATGTAAACCCTCTTACTTGAAAAAACTATTGTGGCTTATTCACCTTACCTCCTGTTGAGGCCCAAAAAATCCATGGTTGGGCCCGAATAAATTCATAGCCCAAAATGATATATTATTGGAAAAATACCCAATTTGGAGTACACGAAAGTCTGCCATGCACAAGCCACATCCTGCATGCCATGCCAAATAAAAATCTGTCATGCTAGAAATTGATATTAAAATTATAAAGATGCATTTAGCTATGCAAATCCATGTCAATTATCCTATCAAGCGTCATAATTAAAAGCATGCCAAACGACATGCCATGCCAAGCGATATGCCATGCCAAGCGGGAAATTATTATTTCACACCCAATCGCACTACAAGCTTAAGTGGGCCCAAGCCACTGGGATGCCCGGGGCTTGCTTGAGTAGGGTTGTGGTATGGATGGTAACAAATTGTCATGGGGCCCATTGATGAGTCAAGAAATAGAAGTCTCGGGTCGCTTGGGGGCCTCGAGACTCAGGCCCATTTCTTAGGCCCAAATGTGGGTAAGCACAAGAGAGGAAATAGCCCATTACCTCAACTAGGGTAGCCCGACCAAAATGATCCATTACTTTAGATATCCCATAAAAGCCCAAATATTTGGTGAATTTAGCCCACTCATTAAATAGCTTGATTTTCTATATTAAAAAGGCCCAACACTTGATCAGATTATCTCATTCATTGGATGAATCATGTGGCGGACTTAAAAAGCCTACGTAATTAGAATAAAAAGGCAGCACAAGTCTTGGCACTCAGTTGGGAGAGAAAATCACGAAGGAGCTTGGAGAAGTCCACACGTGAAGGGCTGCTAGGAGGCTTGGGAGCAAGTTCCAAGCAAAAATCCTTCAATGAACCAATGGATATTAGCACGCAAGGAAGGATGCCATCCCTTAAACCAGCAGGCGCACCCACTTTCTTTCCTTCATCAGATTTGGCCATGGAAAGAGGAAGAAAGAGGAGAAAATGAGATGGGTGAGAAAGGGAAGTTCCCATCTGAGGCAGCCGCTGGAATAAGCCTAGAGCATCCAAAATCCCTGATTTTGTGGGATTGGGCAGAGCTGACTTTGCCACCATAAAGTAAGTCAAGAAAGAGGAGAAGAAAGGAGGAGGAAAGCTTAGCTAGATTGGGAAGAAACCATTAGGGTTTCTTGGAGAAGAACAAACCCCAACAACTATAAATAGGGCCTCTTCTACCCAACACAACACAACCCACAACCTTCAGAGAGCAAGCTTCCTC
>NW_018921338.1:72067-86347 GCF_002207925.1 Prunus avium
AGAATGATGAAGCGGGTGAGCACCCTTACAACCTATTTGTTTAGCATATTGAACTTCCTGAAAATGAAATTATCATATCTAATACTACGAGATAAGAATGGTGGACAATCATTTCCATGTTTGGAAACTATGAGTAATAAGTCCAGGAAATGTTATTTTCTCTCATTCCCATGTCTGCTTGTGCAGTATTAAAAAGTTCTTCAATTTTCCATCAATACCCTTAATGGGAAGTACCTACCTATGAGTTAGGTATTTCATTCCCAATTGTGCATTTACCAAACATGGGAATGCAATTTCATACACATTCCCAATCTCCTAAACCATAAACCAAATAGGCAGTTAGTTTTTAATTCAAATTATGTTACATATTTGGGACATAATTTCTTGTAATAGTATGGGTAAATTGTCATTTTTCATTGGCCAAAAAACTGTCATTTTTCATGAGGTCAGAGATCATGGAGATGGAAGGTTGGGCATGGCGATGCATTGGTTTGCGGGACGGTTCGGCTTTTCCAATTATTTCTTTTCTTTTGTTTGGTTTCTTTTTAAAAAAATGTGGGCTCGTGTTTTAAGTTTTGTTGGGTTTCTTTGTGACTTTTTGATTTGGGCTTGTTTTAAGAAATGTAATTTCACTTTTATAATTGGCTTAAATGTCGAAATGGTCCATGTGTTTTACCTTATCAGCCAATTTAGTTCCTGTGTTATTAATTTGGCAAATTTAGTCTCTATGTTTGTATTTGTTAACAAATTTGATCATTTCCGTCAAAATTATGTTAAAACCTAAAAAAAGAACACTTAAAATTAATTTAAAAATCTATAATTAATTACAAAGATTTAAACTCAAATAATAATAATGCTAAAATGATTAAAACCCACACAACCTCAACCTCCAATGGTCTCGATTCTTGTAGGAAAAAATAAAGGTTCTTAGTCGAATTGATGCCTACTCTTTTCTTGCTGCAATTTTTCTTCTCTCTTATGTTTTAGATTTTCTTATACTCTACCCTTCATCTTTCTCTCCTCTCAGATCCATTGGCCTGATTGTCATCGACTTTTGCTGCAGCGAGGATGATCAATTGGCGGTAGAGCCATCAAGGTTACGGTGACTAGCTATGAAGATCTTCATGATTTGTTAGAGAGAGAGAGAGAGAGAGAGAGAGAGAGAGAGAGAGAGAGAGTTGTTGTGGTTTAGGTGGGGTTGGAATGTTGGTGAGGGTGGCTATGAGTTTGGGGTTGGAGTGGTGGTGGTGAGGGTGGTTGGGTTTGGGAGGTGGTTGAGGTGTGTGTGTGAAATTGGGGAAGGTGAAATTTTAAAAAAATATATTCCATTTTCAGATTGAATTTAAAATTTTATAATCAATTACAATTTTTTTAATTAATTTTAAATATTTTATATTTTATATTTTTAAGGGAATAGACCACATTGACTAATATATACAAACACAAGGATCAAATTGGCCAAATTGAAAACACATGGACTAAATTGGCCTATGAGATAAAACACAGCGACCATTTTAACATTTAAGTCTTTATAATTTATAGGAAGTTTGAGTCTTGTTTAGTTTGTTGTAAATAGACTTTGAGTGTGTTTCTAAAGTCTGTTAATACACCTTATTAAACAAATTTCCGAATTAGCTTATTTTTCTTGCATACATTGGAGGTGCATTCAAGACACAAATTAATCCCTTAATAATTTGCTTATCAATTAATGTTTGATGTAAGAATTGTAAGGTTTTTATTTGGACCTTTATTGTATTTTGGCTCTTCTCTTAAACCAACAAAATCCTTATAATATTAATTAGATTCTAGGTTAGAATCAGTATGGGTTGAAGGGCTTCCAAGTCTCCTCGTTGCAGTTCAAAAGGTAAAATCATATGCATAGATCACTTGAATTAATACATTCTCACTTGTATTAATCCAGTCTGTTTTCAGTTGCCATTATGCGTCAGTCTTTTACTGCTTTGACAGATTTCTTAATTCTTCCCTTCCTAAAATCTGACAAAACACTTGAGAATATTTTATTTACTCTCAAACAGTTTTTGCTTTCTAGAAAGCATATCATTTGTTTTCTAACCTTTACCCATCTTGGCTTTACAAAATGTCTTCTTGTCTACCAACTTTTAAAAGTGATGGGACTTATGTTATTCTTTTCAATAGCCACTTACGGCCATGGGTTGCATTTAATTATGAGTTTCCTCCTTACTCTCTTTGGAAGAGTCCACCGAATGTTCAAATCCTTCTTCACCTTTGAAACTTTTTATATGTGGTTGGCTTTGGTGTTATCCTCATTCATTACATCAACTTGGCCTTTTTTATTTCTTCTCATCAAAGCATGCGGGTCCTTATTCCAAAACTCATCAACATTGATGACTTTTTTATTAAAAGCATGTAAGATAAACTTTCTCTACTTCTAAGAAACATGCGGCTCCTTGTCCCAAAACTCATCAAGTTGATGACTTGTTTTATTTCTTTTATCCCTTGAAACTGGTTTTCAAGAGAGATATTCTTTTATTCCTTGTGGATGTTTTTACTCCCAACGGTTACATGAGCATGGGGTAATCTATTGAATCTGATCTTGTGCTCATTGGATGGGGAAATTATTTTTAATCCTTCCTTCTTCTCCTTGAGCAGTCCACCGTGAGGTGTTTTATGTCTTCTCCATCCATCCTTGTCTGCGGCTGTTTCTAGTCTATATACTCATGTCCTTGTCTGCAGAAAACTGAACTCATTTATTTTTAGAAACTCTTCTGCATCTCACTTTGTCCTTGCCTAGCAGAATCGTTTCAAAGGTTTTTGAAAAAACTTCTTATGTGCCTCTGAGCATTCAAGAACCTATTTACTGGTTCAGCCACACTTGAACACTTGAGGGCTATGTGGATGATTGCATACACATAAACACTTCCCCAAGTTGAGTTATACTCCTTACGGCTGAATGTTTTTCATTGTTTGAGTTCATTATTATTTGTTCAACTAGTATATGTTACTTGTGAGTATATGTTTGATTATATACCTATAGCTTTCTCCAAGTAAACACTTACAAGATTTCGGTTGAACATTTGTTTTGTTTCATTGGTGTTTTGTTGAATTAAACTATATGCTTCAAGTTCATTACCTCTAGTTTAATCATCACAACACTTAGGTTTCATTTGTCTAGCTCAATCATACTTTGTGATTGAGATAGATGAATATGTGAAACCATAACTCACTTCATACATATGCAACTTGAGCTTGGTGCTCTTGAGAGGATTTGCTGCTAAGAGATAAAGAAATGGTGCTTGCTGAAAGGTTGATTGAAGCTGCCTATATGTAATAGATTGAGTTAAGTCTTCCTTCATTTCTTGTATTTCTTAATGAGTGGATTGGATCTCTCCTAGCTTGGTGCTCCCAGTTTTTTACCCATAATTTCAGCCCCTATTTTGGGTGTTTTAGTGAAACTCCCTTAATAATAATTATATTAATTAAAGACTTGGTCCTTGGAGCTCTTGGGCTTTGGAGAAATTTAATTAAGGCACCCAAATGAAAATAAGTATTTTTGTTTTTTTTTGTTTTTTAAATATCCTTTCAATTTAAATTCGAATGAAGTTAGGTTTATAACTGCCGTGGTTTGAAAATTCCACAAAATAATTTAAAATAATTAATTACTATTTATTGAGTAATTTATGAAATAGATAACATATTTAAATATTCACAAAGAAATAATAATTAAAACATAATTACTAATTAAAGTAATTCAAAAAGGATAACATGTTACTTAATTACATATATTAAATTAAAGAGGTTAGCCAAAAAAAAAGAAGTAAAGAAACTAATTTATATTTCAAAAATTAAAAATTTTAAAAAAATTACTCTCCCGACGAAATTTCGTCGGCAAAGACATATGCCGGCAAAACTTTGTCGGATTAGGTTTTTCGCAACAAAAGTGCTATTGACTTGCCCCGACGAAATTTCGTCGAGAGAGGTCCTTTAAAAATATATATATATAAACTTAGGATATTTAGGTTAATTAATTTTTTTAAATTTTATTGTCAGTAATTAAATAATATATTTGCCTCATTTAATTAGTTAAGTTAGTAATTATATTTTAATTATTATTTATTTAGTGAATAATTAGTATTAATTTTTTTAATTAACTTCATGAATTATATTACTTAATAAATAGTAATTCAATCTTTCTTTTTTCTTTTTTCCTTTAATACTCTCTAAGTAAAACATAACTACTAATCAAAGTGATTAAAAAAGAGAGATATATATTAATGGCACAGCTATAATTTGAAGATATTTTGTTTATGCAGTATAACCACGCGGCTATACTCTTTAAATATATACACGAATTATGATAAACTGCATAACACGACGATTAGAACACTCTACCTAAAAATGGAGAAATCCATATTAGGACGAGTGTGATAAGAGGCCAACTTTGATAATTGAATTAGAATACACACATACGATTATTAGAGGGGGTAATAATATACTCAAATATGAAACAGTGGGTAATTAGTGAATAACACTTTCGCAACAAAGTTGCCCTTTATTATTTGCTTACACGTGTGAATAACTATTTTGTATTCTCAGAGCCCGTTTGGTATTGCTTATTTGGGGTGATAAGTAATTTTTTTAAAATTTTGGGAAGCCCAACCCGTTTGGTAAATTACAAGAAAATCAATTATTGTTAAAAATTGCTGTGAGAGAAAGCTATTTGGGAAAGCAGCTAATAAGATACTTTCATTTTCTGATTATGTAGGAATCAGTTTCGAAGAGGCCCTGAGTTTAATGATTATGCGGCAATCATTTTTTGATTATACGGGAATCCGTACCAACAACACTTTTAACAAAAAGTTTACCAAACGCCAAATTACGTTCTCTCACAGCTGATTTCTCTCACAGCAAATCTGACAGCGATTATTTTCACAGCACAACAATGCCAAACTGGCCCTCAATTAAGAATACATGCAAGTTTAATTGCTTTCTCTAATACTGCAAACATTAAGAATTAAAATTATTAATTAAATGAGGATAATATGGTAAATTCACATTTTTTCATATTAAAATAAAATAAAATTAAAAGAAAAATCAGATAATGGATCTTATTTTTATAGAACACAACTATCCATTATATTTTTTAATTCTAAAATAAATTAATTTTTTTATAAAAAAAAAAAATCTTTTTTGGTGATTATAATAATCAAAGAATGATGCTAATTTTCCGTTTTTATTTTCTTGACTTAACAGTGTTAACTTAGAGTTAAGTCCTTAAAAGTCATTTTACAATAGGGTAAATTTGCCTTTAAAATTTTAAAAATAAGGTGAGTGGGAAAATAAGACAAGAGGGTGGAAATAACAGCACTCTAATCAAATAACCTCACAATTTCATACTTAAATCGATGAGCAATGTTGCCCTTTTTCTTTTTATCACAAGGAATTCCTCTTTTAATTAGGGGATTCTTAAGCCCTAACCAAACGACGCCGCTTTCAACATAAACACGAGATCAACCAGAAGAGGAACATTTTGGTGCCAAGGCTAATTGGTCACCTAACCGCGTGGAACGGTGAACCAGACATGTAAAATGGCTTATCACCTTATTTCTAGGTTCAGCCTCTTAAACTGAACCAAAACAGAAATTAAATGCAACATGTTGCAAGAGGTTCAGTTCAGTTCAGTTTTGGACATGCCGCCTTGCCTTCACTGAACATGAACCAAGCTAAGTTTTATGAATCATCTTCCCCACTAGTCTAGTCTTGAAACATGAACCAGACCTTGTATGAACCGTATTAAGAGGATCGTATCAAGAGCCATCTTCCGGCCCCTCTCTCTCGCTCAGACTTCTTCTTCAATCCTCATCTCT
The DNA here is from genome assembly GCF_002207925.1 of Prunus avium. The sequence goes on from NW_018921338.1 coordinate 77,914, forward strand.
CTGTCTCTCGCTCATAGCACCATCCCTGACCTTGGAGATTCAAAAATGGCGTTTTTTTTTTCTAGGCGCAACGCTCGTCTAGCCCGCCCGCCTAGAGCCCGCCTAGCGACCGCCTAGCGAGCCTAGCCCCAGCCTAGCCTGCCTAGACCGCCCGCCTAGATCGCCTAGCCCCTGCCACCCAAACAACTATTCTGTTTTGGACATTTTTGTACCATATGCCCAAGTACCTGCCTGAAGTATTGCCTGGCTTGAAGAAACCCAACTCAAAGACTTCACAGGGGGAGACAATGGTCATCCTTCGACCAATATATCTGGAGTGAAAGATAAGTCGTCTTCTAAGCTGGCAATTGGGGAGGGAGTAAGTAAACTGTTGAGGCACAAAATGGTGAAAAACAGAGACTCTTGCTTTGTTAATTAAGGCTCTCTCTTTTTTTTTCAATATCTCTTAGGGCGAAGAGGAAAACCGAGCTACTTTAACTCTGGCTTTTTATGTATTTTCTTGGTCTCTTCTTCAACTATGGCAGCAATATGGGCCAAAAATGGGTTTTATTTATTTATTTTATTTTACTTGGGGTCTTTTACAAATTCCCAATCTTTCGGATGCTCAATCAAAGATCAAATTTGGGGTTTCCCAAATTGTGGTTTGATCTCCTCTTGATTTGATTAACTTTTCCAGACTTGGATGTTTGCATGATTTGTCCCAATATTTACTTTCCTTAGCTTCATCTTTCTCGATTTACTTGAATTGAAATTGATCACTGACATTCGATTGCTTTCCAAATCCACTTCGTTTTCAAAACATTTCAACTAAAATGTTTTTATTTTTCAGGTTTAAATTAAAGTAATTGAACAACTTTAAGAAAATTGGCATAATTATCAATCTAGCCCGCTTAACTAACTTTTCGTAGACATTAATTTATTTTTCATAACATATAATATTATACTGGCCTCTTCACACGCGCTTCCACGCCTGCTAGAGGCTTTTTTTAAAAAAAATTTAAATTTATTTTAGAATTAAAAAAGATAATAGGTAGTTGTGTTCCATAAAAATAGGATCCATTATCTGATTTTTCTTTTTCTTTTAATTTCTTTTAATACGAAAGTGTGAATTTACCATATTATCCTCATTTAATTAATAATTTCAATTTTTAATATTTGCATTAACCAAGGGCATTTTCGAGTATTTTGAATGTTTTACCATTCTCTTCCTTTTGCTTTATATATATAGATATGGGAAAAGAAATAAAGTGGTATTTCTTGGTTAGTTTCCTATATCATTACCTAATATGGGAAATGAATATTTCTTTTTCTTTTTTTTTGGTAAAAAAAAGGAATATTTCATTTCTCATCCCTTAGAAAAAGACATGAAAAAATGATTTCCCATCAAATACTTTCCGCAAACCAAATGAGACTTAGTTTTTTAGGATTCCATCCAAATAGTTGTCAAAATGATTTCTCATCCCTTCATTATAGCATTTCCTCAAGTTCACCTTGCGCAAGCTTGAGTTGGGCTCACCCCACACACTCAACCCAAGGGCTTTAACCAGACAACACCTTGTTTTGAAAGATATTTATTGCCTATAACGTGATTTACAACCACCATTTTCAATCCTAGATTTTTCAATAATGCATGTATTATTTCAAAATATTAAAAGAAAGTGTATAATAGGAAAATAAGAGGGTTGGCCTTGGGCTGGGTGGGTCCCGAGGGCGACCATCCCACATTTTGGCCTTGGGCTGCTTACAAAGAATAGGAAAATAGCATAACATCTCTCCAAACATACTCAGTCAAAAAGAGAAACATCTTTAAGTTTTAAGACAAGTCATTGCAGAGTTGAGTAATTGCTGGTAGGCTTGCATTAGGGAACCACCAAGCAAACTTTCCCTTTTTGGCTTATTGATAGCCAATCAATTTTATAGCTACGTAATTACATTGCCTCCCATGTTTGAAAAAAACAGTTGAAAGTAGCAACATTATTTACATAGGTTGAGATTCCGTTTTACATAGATGACTCGAAATCCACATGAAATTCATACGGATTAAGTTGCATCATAAAAACTCGAGGTTAAACCATTCATTAACCCGTTTAATAAACAGACCGTGTCAACTAGTCACATTTATCCACCAATTTCAAGCATAACCCCGAATGTTTAAAATACATGTTTTTCAATCTCTGTAAAGTAATCTTTGTAACTAGGAAGTACCTTCTCACACAAGAAATGCGCTTACTTGAGCGCCACCTATAATTGGCAAGCACTGTCTATATCCAGCAGACCAGCAACCATTCAGTGGTGGTGCTCACCGCCGTCTATTTTCAGGTACATCAGTTTGAAGCTGATAGGCAAGCACCGGCTGTTATCCGGCGGAGCAGCAGCTCAATGGTGTTCACTCCCAACTATTTTTAGGTGCAGCAGTTTGCTGGTGATTGGCAGGCACTGCCTGTATCCTGATGACCAGCAATTGTTCAGTGGTGCTCATCACTACCGTCTATTTTTGGGGTCAGCAGTTGGATGGTGTTTGGCAAGTAGCGAGGATCATTCAGCCGACCAGTAACCGTTCAGTGGTGCTCACCGCAGTCTATTTTTAGATGCAGCAGTTGGATGGCGATTGGCATCATCCTCTATTTTTAGGTGCCCAAGTGAACGCAGCTGTCTCACACCAGAGCAAATACCCAAAAAAAAGGTCACAAATTTGATTTTACAGCCCTTCTCGGTGGTTTTTGTGCGTGTTGGGCACAGAGACTTGACAATTCAGATGACTTGTGGAACAAAACCATATGCTTAAATTCAGGGATTCAACTATTTGGATAAATGTACAAATATATGATGCTATCTTCAACCCCCTTGAGTGAAAAATGACAAGTACTGGTCAAACAACAATAGATTAATAAAATAAAATAAATAAAAGCATTTCGAAAGGAGAAAAAAAAAATTGGAATAAAAGGATATGAAGATTACAAGTGATGAGCTCTAAAACCCTAAAGAATGTGGGTATGGGTAAGGCTCCAAACTAACACATCAAAAATACCAAGAAGAAGAGATAACCTTACTCTCTTCTTTTGGACTAAATTGCTTAACAAGAAAACAGAGAATAAAAAAAAGGTAAGAAAAACGAAAACCCTACAATAGATGAAAACCCTAATTAGAAGTTAAAAAGAAGGTACACTATTGGCTATGCATGTCTTGTTTGCTTAAGAGTCTGCTTAAGAAGGGTGATATTGCTGCAAGTAATGCCTTGGGACACTCTTCATGAGGAAGATGGCCACATCCGGATATTGCAACCAGTCTCTGCATACACCAATTACCCGATTAGATCAAATTCAAATGTGATCGTAATTCATGTTAGAAGTCTAAATACTAATGGTGAAACACATGATTATGTCCACAACTTGATAGTAAAAAGCCAGAACTTACAGAATTTACAAGTTTGGAAGCCATAGCTTGAGAAGATTTTAGAGAGACAAGAGCATCCTCAGCGCCTGCTATGACCAACACTGGCATGTCTTCAACTGCCTTCAGCAATGATTCTGCACTTTTCGGTGAAAGAAATGTTTCATATGACAGTCTACCTATCTCATGCAGTGCTTCGTCCCATCCTTCTACACATAGAGGGGCCTGATGCAACCAAAAGAAAAAGAAAAAAACAGATCAAGCAAATGATTATTTGAGTTCATAAGCACAAATTAATGAAATATAAGCAACATGTATCCAAAGCTGTGCTGCATACAACCTAATCTCTCTCCCAAACTTAATATGCTTAAGGAAAAGTCAAAGTTTATGTGAAAAGATGTTTCCAGTAAATTATACAAAAATCAAGAATGAGTTTTGAGCTGCAGAAATGGGAGGAGGAAACATCAACAGAACTTTCCATTGTGACATTCAGAAATTCATAGTGCCCAAAGGTTATTTAATCTTAACTTAGACCTTAAAATTTAGGAATTGTCTTAACTTAGACCTTAAAATTGTCAGGACCTTGTCTTAACTTAGACCTTAAAATTGCCATTCATGCGTTCAGGAAATTGTCTTAACTTAGACATCAAAGTTCCTTTCAAATTTTCTGTAAACTTTACTAATTTTCCACATAATTTTCCAGGGCATACCTTATAAAGGCTCAAAACGTCCATTGTTAACTTTGTAGCATCATACCAGGCGCGCCTATTCACCACTTGAGTAATTTCTGTTCGCAGTAAAGGGCGAACCAAGTGCTTTTTCCCAAGTGAAGTTCTCAAGAGTATCCTCGCAAAAGCAGGCACCACTTCTCTTGACAAGCTGACATTTAACAGTACTACGCCTTTAATTGTAACCTGAATTACATAACAAAAAACACAGTATAACAAAGATGTTATGAAACTTAAAATTAACAGAGGAAAAAAGAAAAAGACAAACATCTACAGGTAGTTTGCATGGTGTGAGCATATGCAAAGGAGAAGCAGCATCCCCGCTCCAATAAGGGGTAATAACAATATCTTTATCGCTTCCTATGCTATCTTCAAGCACGAAATCGAGAAATGTAGCATCTTCATGATGACCCCAGTATATTTTCACATAAAGATTTAGTATGAGTACTTAACTCTACCATTGGCTACATGTACACTTGGTGTGCAATTCTTTGTGTAACTACATATACCAAGGGCACAATCTTATGAAACTGCCACTGTTTCACTACTAACTAATATGGGTGCAAATAACTCAATTTCACATGTAAGAAGAGTTGACAAGCATATCAGGGTCCAATTAGTTTAAAGATATATGCTAAGGAAACTAAGAAGGGATACTCACGTTGAAAGAATTCACTGATGCTTGAACTTTTTGTGCAGCCATCAAAGCTAGAAGACCTCCATCATCGTGACCAACAAGCACCACTGAAGAAAACCCCATCTCAGAGCAGAAAGAAAGAAGCAGGTCAACCTGACAGAGTAGGTTCAACAAATTCAGATCATTATAAAATCTAAAAGGAAAACATGAAGAATACATATGGGGAAGGGACCAAATGAACAATTAAGTAGACATGACAGCATTGCAGGATCATGTTCAATGAAGTGCCCATGTTGGAAACGCAATTTCAGTAGGATCAACCAAGAGGATATATTAGATAAGCAGTACTTTGAAAGCATGACAGTACATCTAGAGCAAGGAAGAGCCACTTCAAATACAGAGGGTGGTACACTAGCTCTCAGCTGGTCTGCCTAGTGTTGCAAGATGATATTCAAATGGATCTCTTGACCCAGACCAATCAGTAGACAGTATTAGTCTGCATTTCTACAGCAACACCACCGGTTTACTCTAGATATAAGCAAACTAGATAGTCATGCCACTGTATCAAAGTATTGTATGTTCCCCTACCCCTTTTCTGTTTCCTTAATAGGTGTTATCTCTTCCCATTTCTTAAGAGGAAAGAATTAGAATCTAACCCCAGAACAGCCTTATTTTGGGAGTTGGGAACCTCTTCTGGACAGGCACCCAAAACAAGGGGTAAAGTATATGGAAGTTATAGAAGAGTAACTAAAAGGGGTAGCCAATTACCTGAGATTCAAGTGTATAAGGGTTAGGCATTTCTTTATCCTCCCAATCTTCCCGTCGCAGCCTTGAGGTTAGGCCCCAACCAGGGCGATCAAAAGCAGCAACCGCACAACCAACTTGCCGAGCCAGGGTCCCCATCACATGCCTCCATGAAAAGACCCCTCCCCCAAACCCATGGACTAAAACAATACCAAACTGACCACTACCTTCCATGTCTTTATTTAGAGTACCAGAACTTAATTTACTACCCTCATCCTCTTCACCAGCATTGGACAAGCTCAAGACAGGAATCTCTTCAGAAAGAACAGGAGATATTGTAGAACCATCCAATAAAGGTACATAGAGAGATGAGCCATGAAATTGATTGCTGTAGCTCCTGTGGAGATGGTTTTGGCCTTTCGATAACAAACTTAAGGGATGCCTATCTAGTTTTGGCCTCCCCATGACCGTTTTTGGGGAGCTGCAGCTGAGATTGGGTTCCAAAAATGCAATGGATGACAAGGAACGAGGTGGTGAACCAGGAAAGCTAAGCTTGTAATGAAGAGTAATCCCCCGGCACATAATGAATAAGCTGTCAATATCTGCAATTACTCTGACTGGGAGTTCCCCCTCATCTCGAGCTGTAGAAAAAGGCTTACGCCTCATTTCACTGTCACTTTTTGGGGTTTTTCCTCCCGAAGGAGTGGGAGATCTTGGGACCTTCTGATAGCCAGAGAAGACATTTTTGCATGAAAGGACCTGTTATTTTGAAAAACAAAGCAGTTCGTTATAAACAATTAAAAGTTAAAGTAATCATTACTGTAGAAGCAAATGCAATAAGCAGTAGAAGAACTCTGTTAGAGAGCATAATGATTCCATACAGTGCTAGAGCACAATCAATTGGTTATAAAAATTTACATTATCCATTTAAATTTCACATTTCAATCAATGCAAAGTTGAAAACAGTGACATAGAAACACAATTCACAGAACACATAACCCTTCTATTACAAATAAGAAAATCTGAATGCGAAATCAAGGGAGTTAAAAAGAAACCTTATGCAAACTTACAGCTTCTGGATCAACTCGGTGAAACATGAGCTTTCTCCTTGCTCTGCAGCTTGTTCTATAAGCAACCACAGTATGTCCAAGGGCAAAGACTACTGATGAGAGAAACAAGACAGGCATTCCCCATGACTTCTTTAAATGGAGCTTCTGCCTTGAGAGGGAAGACGAAGCTTCAGCCTCTATTTGAGAATTTACAGTGAAAAGACAAGCTTTAACTGAAAGAAGAAGAATTGAGATAAAGGAACAGAAAGTCACAGTTCCAAGGTATGGACCGTGTGAGAGAGCAGGGCCATCGCACATGGAATACACACCTGCAATCATGAAACTACACATGAGCATGTTTGTAATATACTCAAATTTAATAAAACATTTGAAATAACTATCACAAAAAGGAAGGTTCATTCATATTACTACTCTGTTCATCAAGTTCTATTAGTAAGGTCATATAGCCATCATTAAAAGAGAAGATTGGGTTTCAAGCATTCAGACCAACATAAAACACAAAATCCTAAGAACCCTTTTGTACGGTTACTGAGAAAACTTGGCTACAATTTATAAATAAATAAATAAAACAAAAAGGATTTTATGCATCGCAGAAAAATTGAAAACTCAACTAAACTAAGTCAAATACTTAACTAAAGCTAAATTAAGTTGGATGCTTCATGTTTGTTTCTCACATCCACCAGAAGCTGATATTCGGCAACTTTTTACAAACATAGGAAGTGTAAGTTCAAATCTTTTGAAATTGCATGGCACTGACTACATGCTCATTTCATTCATATGTAAGTCCACAGAGTACATAGGGACTGTCGGAAGCCGAAAAATCCAACTTGTGCACATGATTTACTGAGAAAACTTATGAAATTATGAATCTTACGGAAATTTATTATTTGAGACCACCAAACCAAAAACCTACACTTGATTGGGCAAAAGTCATCAATTTTTTCTTTGGCTGATTTTTCTTTTACGTTCTCCAAGTTATCAGATCAACAAAAAAACATTAGAAGTTTCATTTGCTTGCCTCTTGTTGTACAAATTTTGCTCAAGTAATCTCTGATTATTAAGGAACAAAAACCATAATAGAATAAGCTTACTTTTAAAAAAACTATTTATCACTGTTTTCATGCTCAGAGTAATAACAAAAATTATCAAATTTCTCTCTTTTCATCAACTATCAAGCTTGAAACAATAGAAAAATGAAGAAAATATTTGGACGAATGCAAATCATTGCCTCAAGAACGGTTTCCCTTTCCAAACAGATATTTGAAGAGAGAGAGAAAAAAATAGCACTCGAATATATCAAAATTCCATTACCAAAAAAAACCCAAAATTGGCAAAAAAAATTGAGCTCAAAAAAAGAGGGAGTAAGATAGAAAGGTACATACAGGTAATGATGAGAGATCTGATAAAGGAAACAAGAGGAATATCGGTGAGCGAGCTCTTGAAGGCGTATCGATGCAAATGCTCTTTGAATCCGTAGCACGTTACGCACGTGAAGCTCGAAATCAACACGCACGGCACCAACATGTCCCCTATCGCCACCAGCAACGGCAGCGACGACACCAGCAGCGACGCCACCATCGCCACCATGAAGAACACAGTCCGTACGCATCTGCGAACCTTCTCCAAGAAGTAACCTCCCTTCGCCATAGCTACAGCAGCCGCAATGATCCAACGGCCCTCGCTTTCTCTCCTCTAATTATATACAACGAACAGGTGAAATCAAATGCACTGATCGGACGGTCCTGAGATACTTTTTTTCTTTTTTGGTTTTTGTGTTTATGTCGGGCTCCTCATAGAGCTCACTGAAACTGAAACCCTAGCCGAATACGACAGCGTCAGAAGAAACGGCGGCGGAAGCGGCGGCG
>NW_018921338.1:96631-117086 GCF_002207925.1 Prunus avium
TAATAAAATTTTTAAAACAGAGTGAGTAGGCTTACAATTAATTTTGCTCTCTCTGCAGACTTTGGATCTGGGATGTTACCATGTTTGTCTTCTCTAACTTTTTTCCATAAGGTAGATCGATCAATATCTACCACAGGCATGATTTCCTTCAATTGCTCCTTAAAACCAACATATCCTTTTCGAGACAATCGATGATTGTACTCAAGTTTCTCCCTCCTCTGTGATTGTACCCCATGCACAGCCTCAAATTTTTCAGATAACCTTGAAGCTACAAAGGCATCTCATTGAGTTTTCTCTATGAATTTGTATGTTTCAGGGGGTTGCCTTAATTTCTCCTTCTTCTTGATGAATGGAAGGATATGAACCCTCGTTAGTGTAGACTTGAAATCCTTCCATTTCTTGGCGGCAGAAGATAGCACCATTTTCTTGCCCCCTTGACCAACCACAAAAGCCATGTCAACGGCTTCCCAAATCTACTCTTTTATATCCTTGGATATTTGAACCCATTTCTTGTCCACAAGTTGGACTCTGGAGCGTGCCAACACACCAATGTAGGACTGCAGGCTTGATTTTCTGAAATTTTCTCTTCACAACACGGGGCATTGTGCTCATACCCCGACCTAACTTTGCCTCCTCAGAAATAGTTGCCGTGCTAGCTGGTTCTGTCTCAGAAGATGAAACAAACTTCATCTTCTTCGAGGACTTGGCTTGAGGATTTACAACTCTAAGCTCCTTACATTCATTTTTTTTCAAGCCAGACTCCTTACTTTGGGATTGAGAAACCATGGTTATAGACAAATCAAACCTGCAAGTGAAAATATTTCAGTAAAATAAAGAAAAAACACAACGATTATTTATAAAATACGACGTATTATGATATTTCAAACGACGTAAGAAAAAAACAATCGATGTAATAAGAAATTTTCACGATGGTAATTAACCACCGACGTGATTAAATATTACAATGACGTCAATAATAAACAACCGACGTCTTATGATATAATCACAAAAAACAGAGTATTAAATATTACAACGACGTGCCGTGGTATGAAAATAAAACAACGTAAATATTAATATACCGTCGTCTATACCACAAAAACAAATTAAGAAAAACGTAAAATATTTTCAACAGAAAAATAATTAAAAAGATTTTCGAAACAAAAACCATTGTTCAGAGAAATCAAACCTGCGATGAACCTGTGATGAATATATCCTTAAAAATCAAATACAAAAAAAGAATATCATTTTAAAAAACAACGAAGAACACTTTCACACGACGCTAGGGTGACTGACGAACCGTCGTGGTCTATATATCTAACCACGTAAATAACAAGCCACCGTCGTCTTATTTCACTACAAGAAAAAAGGTCTTTCGCGACGAAATCTTTTGCGACCAATCCAGATTTGGTCGCCAAATAGGGTTATGGGCGACGAAGTTTTTTAATTCGTCGCCAATAATTTTGTCAGATTTATGAACTAATTGACCATAAAATTTGTCCGAATGGCGACCAAATCTTTTGGTCGCCAGGAGAGGAATTGGCGACCAATATTAAGATTGGTCGCCTTTAAGCTTGAAAATTATTGGCGACTAAAGTATTTCGTCTCTAAGATTGCTTGCGTCGTCTCTAAATTTGAGATGCCGCGAAAATATTTTGTGAGATGCCGCCCAAATATTTTGTGAAACTTGGCGACCAATTGTTTTGGTCGCGGTTCCTGTAAAAAAGAATATAAAGTATTAAAATTATGTCGTTTTCCTTATTTGACGGCTGCCGACCAAATATTTAAAACTCCATATATATATAATCGCCTCAGGATCTAGGAACAAAAGAAGCTGATTGTAACTTAATAAAACAGAGAGAGGTTGGAATATCTTACTCAGAATATCGCCAACCACGAACTTCTTGTTTGCAGCCCAAGTGACGTACGCTTGGGCGCCAGATTGTGGAATGGTCCAACCTATGCTATCTCCCACCACGTGAACTGTCTGTGCTGCTACACTTTGCAAGAACATTGATACAACTAAACCAAAAACAATCACCATCTTGCTCTCCATCTCTCTCTCTCTCTCCGTACAAAATCGTGCTGTATGTGGGTGATCACTGAGGAGAATTGCAAGGATGCAAGAAATATTGGTGCCTATAAATACAGAAGAGCGACAACTTAGCTTACAGAAGAAGTAAGGAAGAATGAAGAAAGACTTGTTAATTGGTTGGAGTTTTGGACGCGGCAGCCTTGACGAGGAACGTATAGAAATTGCAATATGCATGTGAACGCCCGGTCGTCTTAAAATTTGTATGCTTTTTCCAGTGGAAAGTTCCAGCCACCTACTTTTTTCTAAGTTCCACGTAAAAAAGACTTTTCCGTCATGCTTGACTTTCTACAACTAGTAGTATGTGATAACTGAATTTGCAAAACAACTATTTGAATTTCGGATGTGAAAAAAAAGAATTATTATTTCATTCGAGAAATTAATGGTTTGAAGAGTAGTAGTCTTTTGGCATATTTACAAGAGTCCAATGACAATGGAGACACGGTCCTGTATGGAAACTTCCAAATTTCCAGGATTTGGAAACTTACATGCCTTGATGTTTTAATGGAAATTTGCATAAATACAATCTGAACTTATAGGCATGTGTGTCATTACCACCTGAACTTTTATTTATTTTTTATTTTTAACCACCTGAACTTTGTAAAGTGTTGTAATCCACCACCTACATATAACTCCGTTAAAGCTTCTGTTAAGTTTAAGGGCATTTTCATCAATTAACATTTTTTATTTTTTATTTTATATTTTATATATATATATATAAAATATAAAATATAAAATAAAAAATGTTAACCTAATTATACCAGGCCTCTCCACCCCCAACACCCACACCCTCCTCGGCACCTTCTGCATAACTCCTTCAACGTGAGTACTTGATTGCTTAAGTATTCCTATTGTTATGCAAATCATACTTTATTCTCATGTGGGAGACTAATAAAGGAGAATTATACATTGTGGAATGGGATGAAAGCAAGGGGCTGTAAAGAGAACATATAATGGTTGCTTTGCTGGTGATGAATTCCAAATTAAACTTTGGGACATGGACAATGACAATGTGAAGCTGGTTTTTTTTTTCCTGCATCTTTCCCTACAAATAGCATTAATTCTGTGATGGATAAGCATAGTTCCATAGTTCCATGCCATCCAACACTTATTAAGCTAGTGAGATCAGATATGTCAAGCCCTCACAAAAAGGACATTCGAAAGAAGAGGTGATCATGGTGTTGTGCGGCTGATTTTCATATATGATCACCATAAGATCAGACCATGGTACATACACTCAAAATAATTAGGGTTTAAACTGATATTTTTATTCTTCTCTCAAGGAAGAATATATATACTACATACAGAGTGGGGTACAAATAGGAAATATGTACAAAATCTCCTAATTCTACTCAAATTAGATAATTACAATAAAATATCAATTCTATTCCTAATAGGAACGTTAACTCACTCCCACACTCCCCCTTAAGTTGGTGCATAGATATCGGTAATGCCCAATTTATCAAGTGAGTCTTCAAATCGGGGCTTTGACACGGCATGGGTCAACATATCTGCAAGCTGCTTTGAAGAAGGTACAAAAGGTATAGAAATTAACTTATGCTCCAGCCTTTCCTTAATTAAATGCCGATCAACTTCTACATAGAGTCTTAGACAAGGCGGTGGCTTTGACCATGGAGGACAAGAGGGTACATGGAATGCAATGCAATGCATGACCAGGCATGCACCGACAAGAGCGTACGCCGGTCATCCTCAAATTGTATGCTTTTTGCATTTGTTGTTGGAGTCCAATTAATGTGTGGAACCAAGACCCAAAGTGGAATGTTCCAACCCTTCTACTTTTCTACGTGAGTTGCATAGAAGTTGGACTATTCAACCATGCTTGACTCTACTTTACTCATATAGTAGGTAACCATCAATGCAATTAGAGAATTTTGATGATTTGGTTGTGAATATCTTAAGTATAACTTATTCTTTTTATTAATTGGGAAGGGCATTCGAATTTGGGATATTTATTTATTTATTTTGGATACAAACGATTAGAGGAGGAGAGATTCGAACACAGTTAACCTCGGATGCAGGGGAGATTCGAACACATAACTAGTTGCTTGCAATTATTCCTGAAATTAAGTAATTATAATTACAAATTATTGGTTAATTTAAGAAATATCTTTGAAATTGTAAGGGTCTAACTTAGAATTTATATTATTGTTTTAAAGAATTCTAGTCATTGCATGCTTTGTTCCAATGTATCCCAATCAGTTTGTTACCAACTAAAACCTTGAAATTCTTCTTCCCACAAAAAAGAAAAAAAAACTGAAATTGGTCATTTTGGGTTTAGGAATCTTAAAAAATTGGGATTAGTGGTTGAATTTCAAGCCCTAATATGAAATGGGAACAATTTCAAACAAGCTTTTACGCTCAAGGGTTTTGAGTTGACGAAATGGCCCCTTGCACCATCAAAGAAATTGACAAGAATACTAACTTGAATTGCTACAAATACGAAACTAAAATGGCAAAATTGACAGAATTGAAACTACAGGGTCAAAAAGTGATTGAAGTGCCAAACTATGGGGGACCAAAAGTGACTTTTGGCCTTAGAAAAATTCTATATTGTACTTTAGAAAGTATGATATTTTATGTTGTACTTCAAGTCCCCCGTGTGTGGTCTTTTCACTCGGTGTTGTTTTGCAGGGAGAAAGAGAAACAAAGAGAAAGAATGGATCTCATCAAGACGAATATTCTCTAGGGAGGAAAATCACTCCAACAGAGACCTTATGTGTTAGAGCTATTAAACTCAGCCATCATTATATGCTCATGGCAAGCAAAAGCTGGGGGTGTCGAGCATGGAAGCGATTTATGGTGTGGCTCAATGCACCGGGGACCTTTTTGCCCATCATTGTATGAGGTGCCTTGACGGGGTAATGAGCGAACTTCCAAATCAAACCTATGGAAGGAAAGGTGGACGTGCTGTTTGTGAGAGTTGTTATGTAAGTTTCGAGTTGTACCCCTTTATATCAAGCTAGACAACCATATGTGGATTGCATTCAATGTGCAAATTAAAAGTTTTTTTAGGTACTACAGGTTAGCGAATTAAAACTATGAAGGACGAATTATGCTAGCTCTTTGTATGACGAATTGTTACGGAATGTGCAAAACCAATTATTGGTTAATTCCCCACGGTCTATTCTTATGAATGTTTCATTTGATTGGTATTTGTATTAGCCTGTTTCAAATGAACGCAAAATGCATTATTGACATGTATGAGGTCATTCGGATGACAAAGAACAAAAAATGATTAGCTTGCTATTGGATTATCATTCAGGTCTCAACACACTAATTCATCACGCTAATATGAGTAGGCAATTATATTACAATTATATTATACTTGAATATGGCAGAGATCGAATTTTCAACAGAGGGAGTTCCTTTATTGATAATGCAGTCAAAGAAACATCACGATTTGACTATATGAAAAAATCAGGGATAATAGTTCCCTTATATCTCCCATAAAAAATTATACTAAACATCAAAATTAATGGATCCCCAAGATAATAATAAAAATTGGTCCATCTCTTGAGGTCTTCAAAAGAACAAACCCATGACAAGAGCCAAGAACGACAAAAAGAAACTAGCGAAAACAGCCCGGGATGAAGAAGCCGGTTGGGGTGGTGGAGCGGTCTTCCCAGTGGGGTCAGTGGGGGAAGGTGATGGTGCTAGCTCTGGAGGACAAGCAGCAGGGTTGTTTGATGTCGGAGAAGGTGTAGTAGGAGGAGAGTTAGCAGAAGGAGGTGGAGGAGGCACAGAAGGTGGTGAGGCTCCTGGGGAGGTAGCTGAGCTTGAGACGGTGATTGCCAGCTTCTGCCCTGACTGGCAATGGGTGCTAATAGTGCAGATGAAGTAGTGCTCGCCGGCTGAGGGGAGCGTAACGTTTGCCGGGCCAGTTGTGATGGCTGAGCCGATTGCGTTGTCCGAGCTGCATGAGTCGAATGATGCTTTGGGTACTTGTTGTACATCGTGTGCGTTGGTGGCGAAGTTGAAAACTGAAGAATTATTAAGAAATGTTTAGTGTGAGAAGAGAGGTAAGTAATTTTTAAGAAAAAAAAAAACTAATACTTTTTTGAGGAGCTTTCTTATTGAGAGGAACGATAATATACTAAACTCACACGCACTACACAGATGTCAGGACTCGAATTTAGGACATTGCATAAGGGAGTAAATACTCCAAACCACTACATTAGTGGGTGCTTTGTAAAAATAAACTAATACTTAATTTATTAATTAATCTAAGGGTAATTTAAAACTCCATATATATATAATCGCCTCAGGATCTAGGAACAAAAGAAGCTGATTGTAACTTAATAAAACAGAGAGAGGTTGGAATATCTTACTCAGAATATCGCCAACCACGAACTTCTTGTTTGCAGCCCAAGTGACGTACGCTTGGGCGCCAGATTGTGGAATGGTCCAACCTATGCTATCTCCCACCACGTGAACTGTCTGTGCTGCTACACTTTGCAAGAACATTGATACAACTAAACCAAAAACAATCACCATCTTGCTCTCCATCTCTCTCTCTCTCTCTCTCTCTCTCTCTACAAAATCGTGCTGTATGTGGGTGATCACTGAGGAGAATTGCAAGGATGCAAGAAATATTGGTGCCTATAAATACAGAAGAGCGACAACTTAGCTTACAGAAGAAGTAAGGAAGAATGAAGAAAGACTTGTTAATTGGTTGGAGTTTTGGACGCGGCAGCCTTGACGAGGAACATATAGAAATTGCAATATGCATGTGAACGCCGGTCGTCTTAAAATTTGTATGCTTTTTCCAGTGGAAAGTTCCAGCCACCTACTTTTTTCTAAGTTCCACGTAAAAAAGACTTTTCCGTCATGCTTGACTTTCTACAACTAGTAGTATGTGATAACTGAATTTGCAAAACAACTATTTGAATTTCGGATGTGAAAAAAAGAATTATTATTTCATTCGAGAAATTAATGGTTTGAAGAGTTGTAGTCTTTTGGCATATTTACAAGAGTCCAATGACAATGGAGACACGGTCCTTTATGGAAACTTCCAAATTTCCAGGATTTGGAAACTTACATGCCTTGATGTTTTAATTAATTAAATACAATTCTTTGAGGCTACTATCATAGTGAATTAATACAATTAGGTTGTTTGATAGCCATTTCAATTTTAGTTTCTAGTTTTCAATTTTTTTGCTAGAGTATAGAGCAAAATGAAAGTGATAATGGGAGTAAGGATGAGATTGAGAGAGAGGATAAGAGGAAAGGATGGGAGGGAGGAGTAACAAAAGTGAAAACAAAAACTTGAAAGTGAAAACAATTAAAATATATTTCAGTTTTTTATTTTGGTTTTCACTTTTGTTACTCCTCCCTCCCATCCTTTCCTCTTATCCTCTCTCTCAATCTCATCCTTACTCCCATTATCACTTTCATTTTGCTCTATACTCTAAAACTACAATTGTGTTGTGTGAAAACACTCTAAGACCTTGTCGTTGATGGACTACGCAACTACCACACACAAGCCACACAAAGATAAAGCACACACACCAACCGAAAAGTACAACACATACACAAAGAACACAAGAATTTCTGAAGTGGGCTCCATTCGTCGGAATTCTTCTCACGACCTCCAGCTTCTTTCAAGGCTCGTAGGAAAACGAATTCCTTTGTCCTAATCTCCCAAGCGGGCTCCGAAGTTGATGACATCAGCACCCTCATGCATGGCTCGGATGATGTTTAAGATCTGGGTGGTCAGAGATGTTGGTTGTAGGTGGCGGCAAGGTTCAGTTGGAGGTGGCTGTATTTTTATTTCTAATTTCTTTTATTTTTTATGTTTCACCCAACTTTGTCATTAAAGGAATCACTGCGAGTGACACTTCTTGGTTTCGGTGGTGCTTGTGGTGAGGGGCGAGGTGTAAGGTGAATGAGGGGCAGTGAATGGTGGTTAGGGTCTCTGAGAGGGTGGCTATAGAGAATAGTGGGGTGAGTCGGGAAGAGACAAGAGAAGTTGTCACATCCTGGACCGCTCCGCCATAGCATGATATTGTCCGCTTTGGGCCCCCCTCCCTTGCCCTCACGGTTTTGTTTTTGGGAACTCACGAGCAACTTCCTAGTGGG
This sequence comes from Prunus avium, assembly GCF_002207925.1. Next base: position 104,820 of record NW_018921338.1, read on the forward strand.
TCACCCATCCTGGGATTACTCTAGCCCAAACTCGCTTAACTTAGGAGTTCCCATGGCTTCGGAGTTCTCATGGAATCCGAAGCCAGTGAGCTCCCAAAAGGCCTCGTGCTAGATGGAGGTGGGCATGTACATATAAGGCACATCACCCCCTCTCCATTGGTCGATGTAGGATGTTACAGAAGTAATTGAATTTTTAATTTGTTAAATTATTTAAAGGTAAATCATTTTTATTATTTTTTTGTCCGTGTTGGAGATGGGGTCCACTTGGCCACATCACCCAGATTGATGTTGTAAGATCCCACATCGACCAACGGAGAGGGGGTGATGTGCCTTATATGTACATGCCCGCCTCCATCTAGCATGAGGCCTTTTGGGAGCTCATTGACTTCGGAGTTATGGAAACTCCGAAGTTAAGCGAGTTGGGGCTAGAGCAATCCCATGATGGGTGATTCACTGGGAAGTTGCTTGCGAGCTCCCAGAAATAAAACCGTGATGGCAGAGAGGGGGGCCCAAAGCGGACAATATCGTGCTACGGCGGAGTCGATCCCGAGATGTGACAATTTGGTATCAGAGCCACTCTGCCGTGTGGTGCAAGTGTGCCGACGAGGACGTAGGGCCCCTAAGGGGGGTGGATTGTAAGATCCCACATCGACCAACGGAGAGGGGGTGATGTGCCTTCTATGTACATGCCCGCCTCCATCTAGCATGAGGCCTTTTGGGAGCTCATTGACTTCGGAGTTATGGAAACTCCGAAGTTAAGCGAGTTGGGGCTAGAGCAATCCCAGGATGGGTGATCCACTGGAAAGTTGCTTGCGAGCTCCCAGAAACAAAATCGTGAGGGCAGAGAGGGGGGCCCAAAGAGGACAAAATCGTGCTATGGCGGAGCCGATCCCGGGATATGACAGGTGTGAAATATCCCGTGTGTACGAAAGGACTATAATATCCATGTCACGTCATCAATTTTAACATATTTTTGGATGGAGTCAACGGTAAGGGGCAAAGTGGAAAAACAAACCTTGGTAAAGGGGGCAAACTAAGTTACTTTGACTTTCAGAGGGTAAAGTGAGATTTGACCATAGTTTCAAGGGGCATGCTACAATAAATAAGCCTTTGAAAAGTGCATAAAGTATGTGCATCATTTGAAAAGTGAAGTATTTCTTTAGTGAGACCATATACAATTATTTATTACAATTGAAAAGGATTGTATTTTGCTATTTGTTTATCTTAAGAGGGAAATCAAACTTAACACCTCATCATTCAATATTCTGAAAGAAACATACCAGTATAATTAACTAGTTTAAAAAAAGGATTTTGATTTGAGCATAAGGCTAAATTTGCTACAAAATAAGAATCACATTCAATTGAAGCTATTTGAAATAACTACATGTACTACATTTGAAATGATTACACGAAGGAATCATTTGAAATTCATTTCTTTCTTTCTTAAATCTTGGCATACATGAATTGTACTAGTCTAAACAAACAAATTTACCTTATAATGTCATCTAGATCAATATATTTGAAATCCTTCCATTCAAATGGAGCTTACAATTTATTAGGAACCAAACAAAAGATCTAGTTCGTTTGATTTGTTTCAATTCATGAATTCCCTACGTTTACTAACACATAAGAAACCATAAAATATGTGAGCCTCATTAGTTTTTAGATTCCGATAATAAGATTATTTAAAATTAAGGATAGGTTATGGGGTAACCAAAATAGGGTAACAAAGAAAAAAGAGAGACAGTATTGCAAACTGCTGGAATATTATTTGTTAAAAAAAAGCCGTCAGCAATTGTACTGTTAATGAATTACAATGAATCATAATGTAAGAAAAGAAAATGAATTGGCTATACATGGAGAGATTTTACAACATTAAGAACCTGAAACACTGCCTTCAGCTGTCGAGCATAAGCCTAATCATCATGTTAACATTAAAAACAGAACAGCAGCACAACTTGTGAAAACCCACGTATGTGAAGATTGAAACCAGCCTCGAAGTCCAAGACCCTGAAACCCAACATTTTAGATAAATGATTAAAACAAACCAACACTGGAAAATCAGAGAACTGTTTGACAATTATATGAAACTCATACCTTGTAATTAAGAAGAGAGGAGGATGCTGCAGAAGGACCTACAAGTCCAGTGAACCCAATGTCATAAGAAATGCTCCCATCAGCTTTGAACAATCCAAAGTTCCTCTCAGACGTCGGCCCCGGCTTCAAATTCTCATTGAACAAAGCAAAGATGTAAGCTTTCACTACCATCTTTGGCCTATGAGGTGTCCCCTTCTTCTTCGTTAGCCGTTTGCGTAAGTTGTAGTTGTAAGTCCTGGCATTTTTGGGATCTGCTCCTGCTTCATTTTCATCCCCTTTAGATGCCCAACCGGTTTCAGAAACTATGACCTCTGTCTTCTCAAATCCAGCCTTCTCCAGAGCAAAATAAGCTGCATCAACCATGGCGTCGAACATGTTGTCGTAGTGCAGGTTAGTCTTTGTGTCCTGAATCCCAGCATTTTTCTTAAAGAGAGCATAGTTGAGGTCAATGTGCTCAGGATCACTCTTGTAAGCCAGAAATGGATATGCATTTATATAGAAAGGGGAATTGATCTGTGAGAAGAACTCCAAAAGTGGCTTTATGTATTGAGCAACATCTTCCCTGAAAATGCAGGAAGATGGTGGGTACGAATTGGCAAACACAGCCTCTGAATGTGGACTTGAGACCTCAATGGATTTCGCCAAACCAAGCTTTTGAAGCGCGCTGTAAACGTTCTTGGCAGCAGGCAACAAGGCCTCCCAGAGTTCCACATCAGTGCCCCCCAAGATCTCATTCCCCACTGCTATTCCGGAAATGTGAGTTCCAGGAATGTATGGCTGCACATTTTCATTTATCCAATTCATGGCGCGATCCTCGGCTACACTGATGTCTTTCAGGAGCCCATTTCCAAGTCCAACAATTATTTGAATCCCCGATCCCTTGAACGCGCTGAGGACTTCGTGATCAGCGTCGTATATCCTGATGTTTTTTATCTTTGCGGCTTTGAGAAGTGTTACCACACTGTGAGGTGAAGGTATATTGTCAGCGATCCGGCCATAGTTTACTCCATATGTTCCTGTAAAAGATGCATCCACTGAACAGAAAGATACAAAGGTTCATCAGACAAAGACTGTTATCCAAATACTTCAATACACATGAGACACATGAACACATAATTTAACATTTGAAAATATTAAGCAAATTAGAAGAGAAAATAAGAAGAAAGCAAATGTTAAGTCAATATAAGTGACCATACAATTCATCGAAAAGCCTACTTGACATTAAAAGTTTAAGCAAATAGTGGAAGTAGTTACCATTGAGAAATGTAGTGGTGGAGAAGACAAGAAGGAAGCAGAGATAAGAGAGCTCCATTTGTTTTCTGGTTCTACCAACAATGAAGGAGCATTCAATTTGTAGAGAGGAAGTGGAGATGACCTAATAATAATGTTATGTAACCCACCAACAACGGCAACCTCAACCGAGATACCGGCGTAAGCAATCCTTGGGATGATGCAATACTTTTGCTTCAGGCAGGCCATAGATCCAAGATTCTTAGCCTTCCTTGAGTCCAGAGATGATGTCCAAAGGTTGTGATTCTGTGAACAAAGAATGCAAGATTCTTAACCTTAATGCAAAGGTGGCAAAATGTTTTTTGGGGGAGGAGCATAGAATAGATTCTTACTTTACTCTCACTTTTAACTGTCTTTTTCAAACTCAAAGTATACCTTTTCCACTTTCTGGTTTTGTTTTGTTTCCATCTGGGTATTTTCTCTGTTTCTTGAAAAGGCTCTTTCTCTTTGTCATAGGCTTTGGGATCGATGGTTCAATATACCTTTCGTGGGAAAGGAGAAAAAGTACCCATGTATGCAAAAGGTTTCAACATAAAATGTTAGTGGCCGCAATTATAAGCCTTTTGGATGTCCATGCTTCAAGATTCATTGTGGGCAGAAAAAAAAAAAAAAAAAACCCATAAGTATGATTAAGAAAAAGTATTGATGCTTGCAAAATAAAAATATATAACAAAGGTCCTTACAAACCAGATTCCAAGGCTTCCTTTTAAAAATAAAAAATAAAAAATTTCAGAGAAAAATGAAATAGAAAAATAGGTCATTAAATTATGAGCAAGACACTCAGAAAGAAGATTTGTGATTTATTTCAATTAAGAGGGGCATTTGAAATTCATAATGTCTTATTTTTAATACAAGCAATAATCTAAACTATAAGGATAAGGGGGTGATTTTCACACACACTACCAAGTGCAAAATGAGTTCAAACCTAAGACCACTGGTAACTTAAGATCATTTTCCACTAGATTAGACCCCGTTGGCATTCATTGCTACTAAGGACATCAGCAACAACTAATAATCATTATAGTAATAAATTAAAGGCTAAGAATCACGTAATTCATAGCTACTGTTTGGCATATTGTTCATAGCTACTTGATATTTCTGTTACACGAATTATAAAAAATATATATATATATATTAGAACTTTTAATAAGCTGGAGCTAATTAAAAGTTCTCTGTTTTCCACCATGCTCTCGGATCTTTCCCAAACTGCATAACATAATGAAGCTGCAGAATAATCTTATACCTACTCATCATCGTTTCTCTCTTATTGATCAGACTGCAAAGAAACATATTCGTCCAAAACCGAAATAGCACTCAATTTTGAGAAACACAAGCACCCCAGGACATTTAAAACTTCAGCCACATTAACAAAGTATCAAGTTTACAAACAAAGCGCACTTGATGACCATCTACAACAAATAAAAAGCAGCCGGCCCAGTAAGGATCTCTTACATTCTACAATCTAAGCTACTGCATAACTATAGCTGCAGAAACTACAAGACCTATTCTTCTACCGGACTGGTTGGTTCCCTACATACAATTAAATTCTAACATTAACAACATTAACATTATATCATCCTTAACTCCCGGAGTTACTGTAACAAGGGAGGGCAAAAAAAAAAAAGGGTTAAATGGATGTCACAGAATCCTAAGTGCGATAAATGGTAGTACAGCACATTCAACAGCTCACTAGAAAGGTGGTAGATACGTTCAGCTGCTCAATGGAGGGGTCTGTAGATTTTGTGGGGCATCAGCTTGCACCACTTGCTCAGCCTTGCCATTTTCAACAACCTTCCCATCCTTGGTCTTGATTTTCTCGTCAGCTTCAGCATTGCATTTTCCACTGTTCTCTGCTCCATCGTTATTCCCTTTGATCTCTTCCTCCGTATGAGGTGCTGCTGCATCCACATTCTCTTTCTCCGCAGCCCCATTTTCTTCCACAGTCACAGCAGCTGTGTCATCCTGTTTTTTGCCGCTAGTTCCATTTGCTTGTTCTTCCCCTGCTTGTGGCAACTCTTCTTTGTTGTTTTTAGTTACCTCAGTAGCAGCTTTATCCTCTGTTACAACATTTTTCTCTTCATTTTTCTCCTCGCCTTGAGTTTTCTTATCATCATTCTCAACGTCGGCATCTTTTTCTTTCTCTGCTTCCACATCTTTCTCTTTCTCAGCTTCTGCATCTCTCTTCTCAGCTACCTCTGCATCTTTCATTTGAATTTCATTCGTACCATCAACTTCTCCACCAGCAGCTTCCACTTTGTTGTCCTTTGAACCTGATGATTTTCGGCCTCTTTTTTTGGGAGGCTCACTCTCTGGTGCCGGAGCCACCTTGACCTTTTCACTGATCCTTGCTGATCTCCTAGGGGTTTCACCAGTGCTCCAATCAAACTCTGATATTGCAGGGTTACCAGGGTGTGATTTTAAGTACTGCTCCAATTGTTTTCTATTATTAATCTCCTCCCCTGTTGGAGAAATGAAAACGATCTCATTTTTCCTTGGTGTACCTCCCTTCTTGGGGAAAAACTGCAAAACAAAGCGAAAGAAAATGTTAAAACCCATATCCAAGGATTATGTACAACAACCACATTGACTTAACTCAATCAACCATCCTTAGTAATTCCAACAATGCTAGCATGGTATAGCTAAATATTAAAGGATTCAGAAAAGCATATGCCCTTGTTTGAAACATATAGAAAGGTAGGCAAAGAGTTCTGCAGCATGTATTAAAAGTGACTGTGATCTAATTACAAGGACCAGATAAAAAGCCGATTCACAATGTCACCAGAATATCATTCACTTTTCACAAGCTGTTTTGAGTGGGCTGTCCACATATTTTACCAGAACACTCAGATTTCATATACCAGAATAGTCAGATAAGCTTAATTAAATTCTTTCAAACTTGTGCAACGTCAGGCCAGAGTACTTGAATAGTCAGATAAGAATTTAATTTGTCATGGCCAGAGTACCAGAAAACTTCTCCAACATTAGGTGGCTCTCCACCATAACAAACAACAATGACAAATGAAACCTTAACTTCCACTTGGGTTTTTAACTCAATTGGAAGAAGTTTTATCACAAATATGTCCTCCATGAAGATTTTCATGTGAAAGTCTACTTCTAAAGTAGTTGGCATCCATCTAAGACGTAAACCTGCTACAGCACTATTTTACTGATGAAAGTTCTCCAGTTGTATATCACAACCTTTGAGTTCTTGGCATGGTATAATTTTTTTCACCAAAATTTCCACAGAATCTCACTTGCTTATCCTCACTCTATCAGGATCCAACTTATTTCACAACCTTCATACATCAATCGACAATTTTAATTTTATACTGCAGCTACACAATATATACACAAGGTATATACTATCTTGTTCATGATTAATATAACCGATTTATACTGTATAGAGCGAAAGAAATGTTAGAGGCAATACATACATTGGAGGAAACAGAATGGCTTGCCCAAGAAACCAGATGGCCGTGGGATCGAGTTCCGGAAACAGCCTCTACAAAAACAGGGGTATGGCTGCATACATCTTGCTCTCCTCAAAGTCAAACCCGACATTACAGGAGCCTCATGCAGTGGGCTGTCTTTATTTTTTTTAACATAGAAATGCATATATACAGAACGCATGTACATGCAAGAGAGAGAGGAGAGAAAGAGGGGAGAGGAACTTGTGGATATTGCTTCTCTATGTTTTAAGACCATTTAGGTCTGATTTCATAAGTTTGCAAATTTATTTTAAAACTTTCAAGAGAGACAAGAATATAACCAAGGGGAGAGTTCTGGGATTATACGAAGTAGAAGAATGAAGATAAAGGGTGCAGTATTTAAATTTAAATTATATGATCTGAACTGTATTGCTAGGACAATGACCCTTTTTGTCTTCCCCCAAAATTACACACATGTTGTCAGTGCAAACATTGGTTTCCTATATAGCTGAACACTTTATATAGCGCAAAAATAAAATGCATCAATTTTCACCTCTTCTTATTTTAACAAACACATGCATCTTTGTATAAAGTAAACATATACACATATGACGGAATGGAAAAAATAGGAAATATCAGCAAATCAAAGCATAAAGGATTTCAAATTCAACTTAACACAATTATCTAATTTTATGAATAACATAAAAGGTGTTAGAGAACCAAGTTCCTGTTTAAATGGTCAATCTTAGGTATAAGCACTATATGATATAGGCAAGAAAATATTTCAACCAGAAATACTCTTTGCCCAATGGTTAGAAAGTAGCAGAGGTTCGTCTCTTATAGATCTCAAATATTTATGAAAATCTATGGTTAACCATCAAAAACCAGATTATCCTTATGTAGATCACATTCTGGCCCTATTTTCATTCAAAGGTTAGCAAAGAGCATGCCAATTTACCTAGTTTCTTGTCCTTAGGGAGACAAAGAGTTCACTAGGAATCACAACTCGCAGACCTTGACTCTCAACTGCTAAATACTTTTTCACAAAATTAATCCCAATTAAACAAGAGGAAATTTTGTCATGCAGAAACAGGGTTCTCGTTTTAGGACCGACTACAACAAGCTCGCTGACTCCCCTTTCGTCATAAGGCATGGAACCTAATCAATACGAGAAATACAAGAGCATACTAGGCATGCAGGTAGAACATACATTGATTTTGAGGAATGAAGTTTTCAATTCCTCATGTTTTACTTTCAAACAAGATAACATAAGGCAGAAGGAAAAGACTTATGTTGCTGGATTCAATCTTATTATTTATTCTTAATGAGTTGTCATCCAGATTTATGGTACAACAGAAAGTTGAATACAGCTATCCTACTCAATGAAACCAACGAGGTCTGCAAGGTTCACATCTAAGCAATACCCTCTCCGTGTGGTGAACTCAGGTTACTTCTGAAATAGCGTCAACAACATAATGACTAGAAAAGCCTATCTTCTTAAGAATTTTTAGTTATACTGAGGTGAATCATCTCATCCATCTACAATCAATTAAAATCACACACAAAAGTAAGCAAAAGACTGTTATAAACTAGGTATAGTGCTATTCTCCCACGCTTATGTCAACTATCTAATTCTAAATGAAGTTCTGAGACACATAAAAGGGACACAACCAAATCCTTTCGGGCCTAAATCATCAAGTATCGGTGCTTCACTGAACACTGATATACAAACTTCGGAAGAAACAAATAGTGTTGTTGTTAAACCCAAAATACTTTAAGATTGTGCCCGTCAAATGTCTACTATAAAGGACTTCAAAGGAGGCGATTATAACCCAAGGCAGAGATCAGATTAAGCTAAACCTGCTAGCTCGGGCTCTCAGCTGGGTGCCGTTACCTAGGGCAACCATTAGAGGTCAATGACAGCCATTTATTAGGATTTAATTGGCAAAAGCAGGGTAAGACAACATGTTTTGAAGTTCGCGTGGCATACAGTTGAAAAACCAAAATTTGTGCACTAATTTAATGGGATTTCTCATCATAATTCTATCTGACCAGGCAGCTAGCAATTATACAACAGTTGGAATTCCCCTAAGCCTAAAAGTTGTTTAATAACCTTTCTGTGACAGTGTAACAGCGATAATTGGGTTGTAGGTTTTGAATCCATAGATTTCTACAAAGTGAGGCTACAAAGAAATTCCATATCAGATGATAATACATGATTTGATTACCATATCAGTTATATTCATTAATGGCGGACAATTAACAGATTGACTAATCAGTCATAACCTAGTTGAATCAAATCTACCCAAAACATAACAAAAGGAAGCCTATCGAACCGGGATATGATTAAAAATTTATTTTGGAAACGTTCAAAGCAAGCACCTATCAATAGAAATGGAATCACCAGGAGTGCAAATTTTTAAGAAAATCTGGGTTTGGTAATCACGAGGGTGCCAAATTGAAGAAAACTTATAGTTCATGGATATGCGGTTTATGGGTGATTGCCATAAGACTTTGTACCCAACAAGGGAATAGTTCATGGGGGTTTCCCTCGTTACTTGAAAAAAATAAAAAGATCCTAAGTTCAAGCTCACCTCTAGTAAGTCTACCATACTTGTAAATGTGAAGGAAACCACCAAGATCTATCTAGAACAAATAATATTCAGCTACTATTTATTTCCCAAGACCTTCCAATTACTGAACTTATAGAATTACATTTCTTTTATACATAACTAGCTCCAACTTAATTCCAAGAGGAAGAATTTTTCAACATATTAACAGAGATTCACACAAACTGCCAACAAAAAGTACTTGATCTATATGATGTAACCTTTAACAAAGTCCAGCTAGGGTTCCATACAGATAAAGCAGTTCCTATATCTTAAGAGGACAAATTAAGCATTTTTACCAGGGAATATAACTTTGCTGAAATAATAATAACACTAATAAATAAAAATACTGGACATATTTATATATATATTCCTTGGCATATATGTATTCGCGTAAAGTATTTATCCAGAATACTTCACCAAAAGAAGCCTTCCTATATTTTGCACCGACACTTTTTGGACAATCACCAAATTCAGTAAACACTTTACACTAACAAGAGACCAAAAATTTACAACTATAATCAGCACACGCCAAGTCAAGAGCCCATCCCTTAAAAGCTACTGCCCTTATTTGGGCATCCATAAATTACTGCCTTGAATTAGAAATTAATTTGCAAACCAAAAAAAAAAGCATAAAAAGCCCTACCCTTGAAAGCAAGCAATTTCAGACAAAGTTCTACCACATAGCACTAACAAACAGCAAAAAATTGAAGCAAATTAAGAAAAAACAGAGCTAAAATCATACCAACCCCAGCACCCAAAACCCAAAAAGAAACAAAATACCCATGAATTAGAAGCAAACATAAAGCTACAAGAACAGTTCATAGCATGCAAATAGGGCTGGTTGGTACCCAAAAATAAACAAATAAAATTTGGTTGAGTAAGCAAAAAGAGTGTTAGAGAGAAGAGACCTTCTTCTTCCAAGCAGGAGGAGCTGAGAGCTCTACAGAAACCTCATCCACTTTGCTATCCATGTCTGCAACTGCAACCCGCAGAGAATTCACACACACACAGCCAAAACACCCCAACCCCAAGCTCTCTCTCTCTCTCTCTCTAAAACTCTCCCTCTCTCTCAAAGGCTCGCGCTTGTGCTGTTTGTGCGCGTGTGGGTTAAAGAAGTGTTAAGAAGCTCTACGAAACCGTTGGGAGCTTTTTTCTCTTTTTTTAATAAATATTTTTACCGTGAAATAAAACCGTCACAAAATTTATCAAAAAAACAGTGACGAATTAGCTCCACGCCTAGACAAGTAAGCGTGCTTTTTTTATTAATGCCTGTCTAATCACTCAATTAAAAGCTTATTTTGCGTTGTAATCATTGTTTAATCTCTTTTTTCTTGGGATAATAGTGACGAGGGTCGTCCTGTCACGTGTGCGTGAAACGCTCACGGATAATGTTTTTTAAACCGTCCAACCCACCCACGCTTTCGCTTCTAGAAGTTTCCCTTTAGTCAAACCAGACAAAATTTAGCACATTTAAATATTATTAATTATATAATATTAATAAAATAAAATAAAACCCAACAAATTGGGAGATGAGAGTAGAATCCCCATGTTTTTATCTAACGGTCCTCAACTACTCACCCATTTACTTTTTTTTTTTTTTTTTTCACATTTCCAATTTATTTATTTATTTATAATATATATATATATATATATATATAGCAAAAGTCGGAGATGATGAAACATTCAAAATACCAGAAAATACTATTGATTAATGCAAACATTAAGAATTAAAATTATTAATTAAATGAGGATAATATGGTAAATTCATATTTATTTCATATTAAAGAAATTAAAAATTAAAAATTAAATCAGATAATAAATCCTATTTTTATAAAACACAAGTATACAATATCATTTTCAATTCTAGACAAAAAAGAGAAAAAAAGGAAAACCCAATTGGCAAACGCGTGAGTTTATTAACCAAGGGGCTAGTTTCAATTATCGGAGAGTTTATTAATGAAGGGTTCTCCCAAACCTACCTACCGACTTGTGTACTATTTTCTAGATAAATATGATTTAGATCAATAAAAGAAATGGGCTGCAATATAAGGCCCACATTATAACCAATCTGGAGAGAACCCAAAGTCCAATGGATTAGCGTCCTTCCATTTTTGGCCCAATTGAAGAGTGTAGGCTTTTGTTTTTCTTTTTTTTGGTTGGAATAGATGCTTTATTAAAAAATAATAAGTACCGTAAGAGTGTACGAAAGATAGCACTGAAAACAATCAAACTATCCAAAACTCAAACATGAGAGACATGAATAAATGCGTGATCTTAAAACAGACTTGCGCCTGAACAACTCAAAGAGAAACAACAAGAAAAGAGGGAAGCCTGAACATCCCTTCAATCTGCACATCAATAAAATCTGGACAGCACCAGAAACTTACAACAAACACAAATTCAAACCAAAAAAAAAAAAAAAAAAAGCAAAAAATGAGATAATAAATAAAACAAACTAAAAAGTTAAAAACAAGTAAACTAAAAGGACACAAATGAACAGCAAGAAAAGATAACTAGCCAACAAAACCCAAACAAAACGCTAAAAAGAGATAAAATAAGAAGCACAAAAGGTGGAAACAAAATAAAAGAAAAGAAAAAATAACTGCATATACAAACCATGAGAACTTAGGCCATCTCCAGCCATGGGCTATATCCAAGCCCTAAAATCATGCAAAACTCATCTCCAGCCATGGGCTAAACAAAATTTGGGCTAAATTTGGAGGGTCACATTTGGCCCTTTAGCCCTCCAATCGGGCCGCATTAGCCCAACTTTAGGAACATGCCAAATTTGTAGTGGGACCCATACATATGCTTTTCAACAGCCACATTAAAGCACCTCA
>NW_018921338.1:117563-134106 GCF_002207925.1 Prunus avium
AAAGGGAAAGAAAAAAAAAAAAAAAAAAAAAAAAAAAAAACCTTATAAAACTTAAAAACAAACTAAAACAAGACAGCATGGTAAAAGAATAGAGAAATATCTGAAATAAATAAACCAAGACAAAACAGAAGCTGGAACAACAAAACATCAACAATCAAGGACAAGCAAAATCAATATAATCATTAGAAATACCAAAAAAATATTGTTTTGAAAAGTACCAATGCATCAAAAGTAAAAGAATCAAAAGCAACTATGAAACAAAGACAAAATTAAGATCGGCAACAACAAGAAGGAACAAGAAGAACATACAAAACTAGAAAAGAGATTTCGATCAAAAAATAAAAAATAAAAAAAACTAGAAAAGAGATTGAGGAGCGGATAAGTGGAAAACTAACCCAACTAGCAGCGATCCTGAAAAACATTTAAATCAAACATCAGAGACATTAGAGAGTAATTCAGTTGACAACCACAGAGGCCCCTCTTCAATCTGAATATAACAACATACACCTAGCCAGGCGATGTGCCACTTGATTACAACTACAAGAAGCATATTGACAAATCACAACAGGAAGAAGCTTTAGATAGGCTTGCGCTTCTGCTACTAATGCACCATCGGAATCCAAACATTCCTCTAAAGCATTCAAACATCTAATTACCTCTTGAGCATCTATTTCTAGAACAAGAGACCCATAAACCATCTAAGATGCCACCTATAAACCCAAATATGCTGCCATAAGCTCAGTAGCTTTAGGAGTAAAATTACCTCAAACTCGTTTGGAAGGCACCACCATAAGTTCCTCATTACAATTACGAACAACCACGCCTAGACCCCGAAAACCCTCTTGTAAATTAACTGCTCCATCCAGATTCAATTTCACAAATGGAGCACAAGGCCTTACCCAACGACAATCCAAGACAGGAGGTAGGCTGCGGAAGTAATTCCTTCTTATTTGCCTATTAAAATTTAGTAACTAGAGCACAAGTATGAGTAACTAGAGTTTATGCAAGGACATCTGTACCATGAAACCAACACTCATTTTGATTATGCCCAAATACTCCAACACAAATATAAAATAATCCATTTATTGTTGAGAGAGAATTGTTCTAACATAACGAAACAATTCAGAAAAGCTAAGACCAGACCATTCGCCCACCAAAGAAGAGAAAGGAGAAAGTGCCAAACCTCTTTTGATGACTGACAACACCATAAATCATGTATAATTGTCTTTGGCTTTCTGGTACCCAAAAAAAAAAAGAAAAAAAAGATTATGAACAATTTTACGATAAAAAAAGATTATAGCAATACAAGGTAAGAGACCGTGCAAAGATCGCCACAAGAAACTTTTAATCTTATTAGGAATTGGCAAAGACCAGACAGAGGTCCAAAGTGCCCTTCCACCATTAGAAGTTCTTATACCCCCATCAACACGCAATGTAGTTGTTTACTTTTGTATTATATTTCATGTAACTCTTTGTAATATTAGATTTCCTAGTATAGTCTTGTAATTACTCCTTGTGATAGTAGGATTAGGATTGTAACCCTACGAGTATATATATCCCTCTTTGTGAGATGAATAACACACAACAATATTAAACCAAATAATATTCTTCTTCTTGGTATAAGCGTTAGGTTTAGAAAAAAGAAAAAAAACCTAAAGCAAATTTTATGCCCCGCCGCTGCTGCCACACAAACCCAACACGCCACCGCCGCACAAACTTGTTGTTGCCGAATCCCGCAGCACAGCAGCAACAAGAGAAAAAATGGGGTATATTCATGGCAAAGAAAAGGCACCTACTGAGACAGATCCCAAGTATGACAAGTGGTATGCTGAAAATCAGAAAGTCAATAGTTGGTTGTTGACCTCCATGACACCTTTAATTAAGAAGCGTTACATCCGACTGAAGACGACGAAAGAGATTTGGGATGCCCTTTCAACGACATTCTTTGATGGAACTAATGAAGTTCGAGTGTTCTCTTTGAACCAAAAAGTGTTTGCTACCAAACAGAATGGAAAATCCATGATAAATTATTTTGGGGAACTGATTGCGATTTTTCAGGAATTGGATCACCGGGATACGGTAGTTATGTCTTATGATTGTGATATCAATATTTGATCAAGTTCGAGGAGAAATTTTGTGGAAGGACCTTGTACTTGGTCTCCAAGAATCCTATGCATATGTTCGTCGTAAAGCTGACAGAAGGGAAGCTATGAGAAACAAAGTTGCCAAGTCCGAAGCCGCAGCCATGGTGGTGCGTTGTCCCTCTCAGACCCGGACCGACCATGATAACTGAACGAGGCAGGATGGGGTTCCTCAGACCAATGGTGGAGGGGTTGACCGTTCCAACGGCAACATTGACCACTCCTATCACTCATTGACTGATTGAAAATGCCCTCATTATGGTCAAATCAAGCATTCTAAGAATCATTGTTATAAAATTATTACAAATCCTGAATGGTGGGACAAGACTTGTGATCCTAGGTACAACAAGTCCCGTGCATCTGTTGCTGAAACGAAGGATGATTCTGAACATGTAGCTGAATAAGCGTATGCTTTGGTCATTGCTACAAGTAACAATGGTAAGGCTTTAAAGGTTTCTACATATGTTTCGAATAATACATGGATAATTGAATATGGCGCTATAGGGCATATGAATTTTAATTCTAGACGTGTACAAACCTTAAAGTAATCCTCACAACCCGTGGTATCTACTTCCGATGGTAATGTCGCCCCTGTTATTGGGGAAGGCACCATATCCCTTATTGATAACCTTTCTTTAGACACTGTACTTGTTCCTTCCTTGGACTATAACCTTTTGTCTGTTGCTCAATTAACTATGGCCTTAAATTATATTGTGATTTTCTGGGCTTTTTTTGTGTTTTCAAGGACATCCGAACTCGGAGGATGATTGGTTATGGTGTTAGGCAAAGGAAGCTCTACTACTTGGACTTGACATCAGAAAGCTCTAGCTGATTGACTCAACCTTTGTCTGTGGAAGGTTTTCAAGGGGAGAAGAATAAAGAATCTGAAATATGGTTATGGCATCGTTGTCTTGGACATGCTTCTTTTAGTTATTTGTATAAGATATTTCCTAAGTTATTTTCAAATTTTGATGTTTCTAGTTTTTGTTGTGATTTGTGAACTGGCGAAAAAGCCATCGTACTTCATTTTCACCGCGTATGAATAAAATTTCCCTTCTGTTTTCATTGATTCACTATGATGTTTGGGGCCCATCTAAGATTGCTACATTGGGGGGGTGCCCACTGGTTTGTTACTTTTATTGATGATTACACCTGAATGACTTGGGTATGCCCTATGCAATTGAAAAGTGAAGTGAATTTGTTGTTTCAGAAATTTCATAAAATGGTTGCTCTTCAGTTTGACTCAGATACAAGTGCTCCGCAGTGACAATGGCAATGAATATGTGAACTAAGAATTCTGCAAATACTTGGATCACCATGGCATCATTCATCAGACTACGTGCCTATATACCCCGCAACAGAATGCAGTCGCTGAAAGGAAAAATCAGCACCACCTTGAAGTTGTCCACGCATCTCTACTTGAAGCTCATTTGCCATTATCATATTGGGGATAAGCTCTTTACTCTGCATCTTATTTGATCAACTGTGTTCCGTCTTGAGTAGTTAACTTCCAGACACCTTTCCAGACATTGACAACTCTCACCACTGACCCTCCCATTCCAAATCTTCCACCTTACATGTTTGGGTGAGTTGTTTTTGTCCGCATTCACAAGCATCAACGAAGTAAACCTAATCCCCGTGCCTTGAAGTGTGTTTTTGTGAGTTATGCATCAAATCAGAAAAGTTATCGTTGCTATCATCCACCTACTCAAAAAATGTATGTCACCATGGATGTTGTGTTTCATGAGAATGTATGTTCTTCTCATCGTAGTCCTCACTTCATGGAAAGCACCAGAAGAAGTGCATACTCTTGATTATAGCTTCTGAATGTAGAAGCAGTGAATGCATTGGAATTAAGTGGTAGTAACTTGAAAATAAATGGTGATTCTCATTCACATGAACTTGTAGATGTGAATGACTTGGATTTAAGTGGTGGTAATTTGAACATAAGTGGTGATCTGCATTCACAAGAAAATGAAGACGAGATGGACAGTCCTGCAATGTCACCGACTACCGCAGAGCCACCGTCCTTCTTGTCGCCGCCTCTGTCTGATTCTGATACCCATAACCATTCGTCCTCAATCAATGATGCCTACAACAACAAACCACCCAAAAGTCGCCTCCCAAGCCGTATTAATAGAGGTATCCGAAACCCACTTATGAGGCCGACCCAAAGTGCAAGGTCAAATATCCTATGAATAATTATGTGTCTACCCATTGGTTGTCTGAATCAAATAAGTTGTTTGCATATCAATTATCTACTATATCTATTACTTACAGTGTGCAGGAAGCTTTAGCTGACCCTCATTGACAGATATTGATGAACGAAGAGATGAAGTCCCTAAAGAAGAATGCCAGCTGGCAAGAAACCTGTGGGATGCAGATGAGTTTATACAATCAAATACTAGGCTGATAGTACCGTTGATCAGCTCAAGGCAAGGTTGGTAACAAAAGGGTATACTCAGACATATGGAATTGATAACATGGAGACTTTTGCGCTAGTAACTAAGATCAACATGGTTTGAGTATTATTGTCCTTAGCTGCAAATTTGGAATGTTCCCCCAACAATTTGATGTGAAGAATGCGTTTTTGCATGGAGACCTGACATAAGAAGTTTACATGGATCTTCCACCTGGTATATCGTTCTAGAAAAATACAGTCAAAAAGTATGCAAATTGAAGAAGTCCCTATATGGTTTGAAGCAGTTCCCACGAGCATGGTTTGGCAGGTTTGCGAAATCTATAAGGATGTTTGGTTATAAGCAGAGTAATTCGAATTAAGAAGAACGAAAAGCGTTACACGGTATCAATCAATAAAGGTCAATGTCAGAGGCTTGTTAGGAGATTGATGTATCTGGCTCACATGAGGCCTGATCTTGCCTATGCCTTTAGTGTGGTAAGCCAGTACATGCATAATCTTGGCGAACAACATATGAAGGCACTTATGAGGATATTGCAATATTTGAAAGGGAGTCTAGGAAAAAGAATTTTGTTTACAATGAATGGCCATCTCAGAGTTGAAGGTTATACAGATGCAGATTGGGCAGGATCAGTAGATGATAGACGCTCTACATTGGGTTACTTTACTTTCGTGGGAGGTAACTTTGTTACATTGAGGAGTAAGAAGCAGAATGTGGTTGCCCGATCAAGTGGAAAAGCTTAATATAGAGGTATGACACTGGAAATTTGTGAGACCCTATGGCTTAAACTATTATTACAAGATTTAGGTTTTGCACCTAGTCAACCGATGAAGTTATTTTGTGATAATCAAGTTGCTTGTGATATTGCTCGTAATCCAGTGCAGCACAATAGTACGTAACATGTTGAGTTTGATAGGTTCTTTATTAAGGAGAAGTTGGAGGATAAAATTGTTGAAGTTCCCACAATCAGGATGGAAGACCAATTGGCTGATAGACTTATGAAGGTTGTATCGAGTCACTTTTTTTCGAAGTTCTTAGACAAGTTGGGCATGAGTGATATCTATACACCAACTTGAGGGGGAGTGTTAACTTTTGTATTATATTTTAGGTAACTCCTTGTAATATTAGATTTCCTAATATAGTCCTGTAATTACTACATGTGATAGCGGGATTAGGATTATAACCCTACGTGTCTATATCCCTCTTTGTGAGATGAATAACACACAACAATATTAAACCAAATAGTATTCTTCTTCTGTAGCATCTTGTGCAACTCGGTAGCTACTTTTGACACTATAGATACCATTTTTCTGAAAATACCAAATTCATTTGTCTGGGATGGCAAAGAGTGGACATAATAATCAGCTTCAGAAGCCCAAAAAACCTACTAAATTAAATCAAAATCCCAACAGCCGTCAACATGTATGAGAGCGCTGACATAAGCATCAAATGAAAGAAGTTGGGGAGAGGAAATCTGTAAACTGGTAGAGTAAAGTAACCAAGCATCTAAATATATTTTAATGAAAAGACCATCCCCAACCCTCCAACGAAGCCCACTTACAAGTAACTCCCGACCCCACAAAAGAGAACTCCATATATAAGACGATTTTCGTCCTTTGCCCACATATCTTCCTTGATAAACTTGGCTAACCAAAGAACTCGGATTGGAGAGAATACGCCAACATTGCTTAGCAACAAAAGCTTGATTAAAATTAAAAAAATCCTGAAAACCCAAACCGCCATCCTTTTTCTGACAGCAAAGAGAACGCCATTTACCCCAATGTATCCCTCTGCGGTTGTACCTCTTGCCCCACCAGAAATTGGCACACATATAGAGGATAACTCAATACAAAGACTCTTTGGTAGACGAAAAACACTCGTTGAATATAATGGTATAGATTGAACCACTGATTTTAATACAACTTCCTTTCCTAATAATGAAATAGATTTTTCCTTCCAACCATTAAGAGTACTCCACACACGATTGTGAACAAAACAAAAAGCTCCCTGAGCCCATGACCCTTCATAGTTGGTAAATCCAAATATCTTTCATGACAAGCAACGACTGGAACACCAAGCGCAGCGGCTACAACATCTATAACTTCTTGAGAGGCATTGGGACTAAAAGATAAAGCCGATTCATGAAAATTAATTTGCTGACCTGAAACCTCTTCATAAATGTGGAAAATCTCATTCAAGGTAAGAAACACAGCTTCTGACATTTCAAGAAAAAGAAGACTGTATGCAAACAATAGATGTGAAATCCTTTGGACCAGAACGGCCCGCACATACCCCCGTAAAAGACCCTGAAACGCAGCACGATGCAATAGACCAGAGAAGCCTTCAGCACAAATAAAAAATAAATAAGGTGAAAAAGGACATCCCTTCTTTGTGGAATAATGAGACCAAAAAGAGTGCCATGCCAAAGAACCGAAAAAAACACAGAGTGAAGACAATCCATAATTCGAACAACAAAACTATATGGGAAACCAAGCTGAAGCTTCATCGCTTCTAAAAATGACCATTCAACACGATTATGCCTTCGCCATATCTAACTTGAGTGCCATTGCTACTCTTTTACCCCGCTTCATACGCTTGACAGAATGCATAAGTTCAAAAACAACCATCACATTATCTAAAATTTTGCGATGGGGAACAAATTTAAAGCACTCTGTGTATCATGAATGACTGAAGGCAATACTAACTCTAGACGATTAGCAAAAGTTTTGGCTACCAACTTACATACAACCTAACAAAAGCACTCACAATTTTCTTTTCTAGAGATTTTGCGGCTACCCAAATTTGTTCCAAAGTTCTCATTTTGTCCTTCAGTTGAAATAACAGTTTTCATTTATGATTTTATGTTAAAGATTGATTAAATACTTCTAATTTGAGACATTGAATCGCATGATCACCGTCATCATACCACATGACCACCATCATTACCTTCACCCACAATCACCACCACCAACATTATTGCCCCTACCCGACCACCACCTTACCACTAGTACCACCACCATCATTAACACAGATGACACCAACATGAATTCTAACATTCCTATATAAATTTCGTTATGTTTTTATTTGAGTCAACTTCTAAACAAAAATTATTTATAAATTTTAGAACTTTAAATCTCATTCGTTTAAATTCTTAATTCATTGAAAAAAATAATAATAATCTTAAATTCGTCATCCAAACTCACAGATAGACGTTTTCAACTCTTGTAATTGTTCTTGTTGTGTTGCCCATGGATAGGGGCGGAGCCATATACAAGCCTGTAGTGGTCATGGGCCCCAAATCTCTATGAAAAAGACAATAACTCTTAAACATATGCTGCAATATCAGTTGAAATATAAGGCTAAAAAACCTTGAAAGTACAACACTGCCCCTAAAGACAACCTACTAACTCCGCCACTGCCCATTCCATAGATGGTTTTGAATGGTCGCTCAGGCGCTCATTCAATAAGTTGAACGTTTGTCTTTAAAAATCTCGGCATTAAATCATTTTCACATCATTTTCACCACAGGTTGAAACAACATGTCTAATCAGTTGAAGGGGGCTACTGCATGCAAGTTTTGTCGCATATCGATAACGTAGGATTGGATGTTTCATTTATCCGTTGAACCTCGACAACGTTCCCCAGCCACTATCATATGTTTAACAAGAATTGAAATATACACTGCTTAGAAATGGATTCTGAGAGTGCTGTGAATCTTTTCCAGCAAAGGGATTCTCTCTGTTTTAGGACAAATGGTCCTGCCGTCGATTTTGTTATCTTTTTTGTTAAACGCAGGGGCAAAATGGTATTTTTGTATTATTTTTAATTTCCACTTTTTAAATATTCATTTCACTCAAAAAATAAAAAATAAAAACTAAAAACTAAAAAACCTTCTTCCTATCCTTGCCACAGTAGCCATAACCCCTCGGCCATGTTGTTTGACTTAGGATAGAAGAAGGTTTTTTAGTTTTTATTTTTTTGGTGAAAATAATATTCAAAATGTGGAAATTAAAAAAATAATAATGAAATTGGAGTTGAAGGACCACGGAAATGATTTTGGAAATTGATGGACCAAAATGCAAATTGGGTCAAAGTTCAAGGACCATTAGAACTAAAAACCCAACATTTGATCATTTCATCACCAAATGACAGTGTTTATTGGAAACCATTTAACCATTTCACATGGGAAATACTTCTTCCCAGAAGTGATTATGGCTTATCCAGAATCACTCCCAATGTAAATGGTGGAATCATCGATAGATATATTTTAGGAAAAAATTTAGTCTTATCTATGTAGAATTTAACTACTTGGTTAAAGTAACTGTAACATTTAATATTTGTCGTTTCATGTCCATGTGGCAATCGGAGATGCTCTTATATATTGTATTGCGTGGAATTATAACCCAACCAAATACTGTATTGTATTGTAATCACTGATTTAAGCTCAAACAAATACTTCACATATCATACCCGGTACTCATTGAAGTTCCTTTTTTCTTTCTCTTCTTAACTCTACTCTTTTAGATAGACATGGGAAAGTCTACTCACTGTGTTGCGTCGTCCGGCATGAAGAAAGGTCCATGGACTCTGGCAAAGGACCAAAAGCTCTTAGCTTTCATTCAAAAACATGGTCATGGAAATTGGAAATCCTTGCCTCAGAAAGCTGGTCAATTTCTATAACTAACTCTTCTTTCATAGCTTTCCAATCATTTACAATTTCACAGCTAATTTCATTACATATTTCTCAGCCTGTTTTGGGTGACAGCTAAAACATATATGATGATATTAGGTCTTCAAAGATGCGGGAAGAGCTGCAGGCTAAGACCAAACCATCATTCAACTTCATTCTCTTTTAGGCAACAGGTAAGTACATTACATGAAAAATAGTACAAAAAGGGTTTCACCAAATATAAGTAATATTTTGATTTATACGCATATATGCATTTTGGATAGCCCTCTCCTGTCTCATCCCACGTACTCTGAATTCTCTCTTATTTTTGTTTCTGCCAAACTTTATTATAATATACTATCTACTAGAGAGTGTTTAGCCATTTTGATCCATATATCGTTATGACGTGGAATATGGTTTCTTGAGTCTTGGGCTTATATTTATGTATGCATGGTGTCAAGCTCGTTCTCCTGAACCTATAGTCCAAGGAATTTATAGACCTAATCTAAAGGTGGAGAAAAAACTAATTTAAAAATTCATATATTGTTTTTTTTTTCACTTGCCCAAAATACGTTTTCTGAAAAACAAAACACGTCTTTGTTCTGTCGCTTGCTCTTTCTCTCAAGAAACTTTTCCCCCGCAGCCTCCTTCATCCAAAAGTGACCAACCCGTCATTGATATTGAACATCTGTGATTGGTAAGAACTAGCTGGAGCCTGAATCGTCGACACTTTCGCACTCGGAGACCAATGAGTCTTGATCTCGGACGGTCTCTGAGGGTCCCCAGTGGCGGATCCAGGATTGTTATCTCAAGGGTTCTTAGTATAAAAGTTCCGATATTTTTTTTAAGATGAAAGTAACACTAAAAGATAATTTTCTATTACTTTCCTCTTAGCATTCCATAATTCTACACATGAATTAATCAAACCAAACAGTTAATCATTTTTTTAAAAATAAATAAATTTTATTAAGACAAATGAACAAACAGAGAGAGGACAGGAAGTCCATCACAAAATTAATCATAACCCCTAAATTCCAACAAATCAAATAATCATATATAGTCATCCAATCCAATACATCGGTACACACAAATTCATCAATATTCATCCATCCAATAAATCATTATCCAATAAAAATATTAGGCATTATCATCAAACAAAAGAATGTAACACATAGGTTTAAGTATACCAAGAACAATAAATTAAAAAAATCAGAGATACAGAGGGAAGAGAATAAAATTTTCAGCCATGTTGAGGGTTTTTTTTTCGGGGGTTGGGGGAGAGATTTAGTTGGGAACTTAGGGTAGAGAATAATAGAATTTGGGGATTTTAGGAGAGTTGAATGGAGAAGAGACATGGTATTTTTATTACATTTCTTTAAGTATTTTTATGTTTTTCATAAATCTTTGTCTCATGAAAGCCCACTCTCCACTCCAATGAAATGGGAAATACAAAGGGTTGTTGGGGCAGAGGTGTATATTAAACGCTGGCCAATATTGTCCAGATTTGGTAAAGTTGTATGATTGAAAGCAATGGGATGGAGGTATTGGGTCGGTTTGGACTTTGGGGGGAGCTGTTGGACATGCCATTTGAAAAAAAATTCATGGGTCAAAACGATGTTGTTTTGCCCAAGGTCTTAAAAATCGGAGGTATCGGAAATATCGGAAGTCAAAAAACACGGAAATATCGCAGGAAATATCGGGATATTATCGGTATCGGAAAAAATTGAATAAAAACCACGGAAATTGTAAGAAAAACTTGGAAATTTTTCTTGAAACTTTGCAGGATGTTTATTTAGTCAATTATCTATTAGTTTATCACAAAAAATTGGAAGGAAATGCATTGCATGATGGATTTAACTGATTTAAGTTGATTATATAGCGAGCTGGCAAACACCGTAAGTGTAGAAAATATGTAGTAATTAATGAAAGAAGATTAAACACAGCATAATCATTTATATATAATGAATTACTACAATATTTTACACTTTATACATTGCATGGTAAGATACATGAGTGACTTAGTACCACATAGAGTTCCTATGAGGTTCAAAATTTTCACTATCTTCATCATCTCTATGTGTAGAGTAAGTATATTTTGAAGAGTAGTCATCAAATGATAAATCCCCAAAATAGTTTTGCATGTAATTGTTAACATGCCACCCATATGGATCCGAGATTGGTTGACGTTGTCCATAAGCAAAATCATTTGAAGATTGAGTCTCGGATTCTTTCCATGAGTCGCTTGATTCCATCCCAACAGGAATGGGATATGAAGGGTAGGGAAATGGTTGGTTATGAGTATAACCATAGTTACTACTCATCTCATGTGAAAATTTGTTTCTTGCAAAAAGAATTCAAAACAAAACCATGTATATATATAAATATTTTAGTATTTTCACAAAAACATAAGTAATATGGTGGTTAAGGTGTTGAAGGAGTAAAATGGTTTTCACAAATACCATGTATATAAATATTTTTGGGTTTTTGTATCGGGATATTATCGGGATATCTCGATATATTGCCCAAATCATTCATAAAAATGTTGAAAATATCTTCCCGATAATATCGGGATAATATCGATATATTGACGATAACACTATGGTTAGTTGTTAAAATATCGGACCCCCAAAAATCAGATATTATCGATATTTAATACCTTGGTTTTGCCCAAGATGTTTTTGAAAAACAGCAACACTTCTTCTTCCTCGCACAGCTTCTTTCTTCCTCAGGAAAAACGTCGAGTACTTGGTGTGCAGCTCTAAGGGGTCTCTCCTCCTGCTCCAAGGGACCTCTATTCCTATTTCCATGGGTTCCAGGAGGTCGTGCGACCCCACTAACCCCGCTGTGGCTCCACCACTGCGTAACCGAGAAGAAAACCACAACAGTGGAAGAAAATCTACTGTGGTTTACAATACGAAACCGAAGAAAATGATATCTGAAAATTAAAGATGAAAACGTATAAACCACAACAGTGGAAGAAAATCTACTGTGGTTTGCAATACGAAACCGAAGAAAATGATATCTGAAAATTAAAGATGAAAACGTATTACAGTTTCATGGAGGTTAAGCAAGAGAAGAAGAAAAAAAAAATTATGCTTTTTCTTTGACCAAAGAAAGAATCAGAGGAGATTATTTGGTACACTCAAAACTAGAAAAATTATTTGAATGTCAATTCATATAAAATAACATTACATGGATTTAAATTTAATTTTTTTTTTTCTCCATATTGAAATTAGATTCAAGGGTGGGTGACCATAAATTACTTGAACTACGGGGTAGGGTCAGGAGAACGGGCTTGACACCATGAATACATAAATATACCCCAAAAGCCCAGGACTCAGGAAACCATACTGCACCGCATGACGATACATCGATCAAAATGGCTGTAACGAGACTCCCTGTAATTGCTTATAAAACCCAAACAAACCTAGTAGTTTATCGATGAAAGTTCAACACATGTAATCACAAGCCAAGCAGTGGTAGAGCCACCTAAGGACCAAGTTGGGCCCAGACCCCCTCTCCTATTTTTTTTAATTTAAAATATTTTTACTTATATATTTATACAGTCCTGATCTCTTGGACCACAGGAGTCCAAGAAATTGTGGTCACCTACCGTTGGATATTAATCCAATGGTTCAAAAAAGTTTCTTAAAATGAGTGCAAGAGTGAGTGAACCATTGAATTTACATCCAACGGTGAGTGACCACAAATCTCTTGGACCCCTGTGGTCCAAGAGATTAGGACTATATATTTATATATTTGTTGCTTTTTGGACATCAACCCAGTAAAAATTGTGACCCCAACTGATGTCATGGAGCTTTCTATTTTGTTTTGATATTTGGCATTTTCTATATGTTCAAACTTTTAGAATGGAGATTTAAAAAGAACACTTGTGTGAAAATTAGCACAACAAACCTTCAATTTATCTCCTAGTGTTCCGATTTTATACAAAGTGTATTTCTTTCATATGGTCTAACATGGCCTTGACATGAATTTCTGGCCCCATCATTGAACCCGAGTGTTACTATTACATATTGTACCAATTTACATTACCTAATACCGTACACTAATCTATAATCAAGAATATAATATCAAGTAAGTACCAGGTATATGAGAAATTTGAACTGGTACTAATCAATCTCTATATATTATACATAACACTTCTATATGCATATGTGTACACATTATATGTATGCTTGGGATGTATTGCTCTTTTGTTAGGATCATTTTGGATATTTTTTATTATAAAAAAACTCACTTTAATTAGGATACCAATAGTGTGTTCGATGTATGTGAGCTAGGTGGTCAGCTATTACTGCGCAATTACCAAAGAGAACAGACAACGAGGTCAAGAACTATTGGCACTCTCGTCTCAAGTTTCAATTAGTCGATAATTGACAAGTTGTGTACGTTAAGGCAATGTGGTTCAATCATTTGGCATAGATTTAATTATGATATTTATTTTGTTATCAAACTATGAGAAAAGAAATTTAAAGTAGTTATAAATTTTAAAATGAGAATGATTGTAATCAAATGACAATATAATATAAAATACAATGTTGATCCATAACTAAACAAATGATGAATTCATTTTATATTTTGGGAAGTATCATGTATGAGAAACTTATAAGGTAGTCGCATGAGTTTTTAGAAATCCTGGTGGTTTGGATTATGACAGAAATTCTTTTTTCATTAATTGAAATAAAATGGTTTTAAAAAACAAAAAGCTCCTTCCACAATTTCTTATTTAAAAATGCAGGTTGTTTTCTTTTAAAAAACAAAAAGGTGCAGCTATGTCTTTTTGCAACGTGCAGGAGCAAGTTGTGTAAGTATTTTTTTAAAATGCAGGTTGTTTTCTTTTAAAAAACAAAAAGGTGCAGCTATGTCTTTTTGCAACGTGCAGGAGCAAGTTGTGTAAGTAATTATCTAACAGTTTGTCCTTTTTGTATTAAAATAAATGTGAACCGTCGATCTCACCTAACGGTCTATAAACTTGATGCATCCATACTTTAAAGTATATTAGCGATTTGGGGAATGCTAGCAACCTTCTCTCCAACCTTTTCTTTTAAACCTTCTCCCTTTTTCTCATAACATATGTCACTTCCCATACACTTAAAATAATGACATTAATACATCAAACAAACCACCTTTTGTTTTCCAAGTTTACCCTTATTAAATGTATTGTCCTTCAATTTATCCAATTCTTTTACAATTCTCTTACCATATGTCAAAAATTAAATATTAAAAAATTTCTGTTTTTTTTAAAAGAAAATATCTATTTTTTAAGAGGAAAAACTTTTTTTTTTAAGTTAAAAAAAACACAATAATGACCTAAAAAAAATCCACAAAAGATATATCCTTTTTTTATACAGACAAAAGATGTCCTTCTAAGGAAGTCTATTTTAAAAGGAAGTTCATTGATTGCATTTTCAAACCATTAATTCCGTAAGTCTGATTATTGTTTTTTTTCTTTCTAAATCATTAATTAGGTAAGGCTTATTTGTTGGAGTCTTTCAGAAAAGAAAAAAAATAATGTTTTTTCTTATTTAATTTTTTAAAAAGGTGATAAGAAAGTTGTAACAAATTTGGATAATAAATTTAAGGAAATATTAAAATCAATACAAAAAATAAGGGTAAATTTGGAAACAAATGTTACTTTATTTGATGCATTAATTACATTATTTTTAGTGTAAGGAAAGTAACACATGTCATAAGAAAAAGAGAGAAAATTGAAAAGAGAAGGCTGGAGAGAAAATTCCCCTTAGAATTTTCATTTGAAAACAGGTTGAAACATACAAGTCTTTTGTCAAAGTATCTTCAGATAGAAAATTATGTTTTGTCATACATCCCAGTCCTTTTTCAACTTGTGGACCACAGACAGTAGGATCAATGCTTTCAAATCCATTGATGAAGACCTGAAACTCCACAACGCTCCTTTGCCCGCTGGTACACAATATTGATCAATGATCATCGTACCAAAAAATCAATCCAATTAAAAGCATTAAATATTTGTTCATATCATCACCAAATGTCAGTGTTTACTGGAAACCATTTAACCATTTCATCAGCACAAAATTAAGAAAATAAATTCTGACCCCCGGTTGGTTGGGGGGGTTTGGGGGGGACCTCCTCGATGGAGCAGAAGCCCTAATGCTCTCTCTCTAGATGAGAGGTTGAAAAAGGTTTCAGACATATCCGAGGGGTCCAGATAATTTATTCGTCAGTTTGTGAATCTTACGTTACGTTCAAAGGTAAAAAAATGCAGGTTGTTTTCTTTTAAGTAATCATCAAGTTTTTGGTTTTCTGTTTATGAGTTTGGATAATCATGTTGTAGCGTTGGATGGAAATTTTTTTTTTTGATACAACAACGATACTGAAATAGAAGTTATTTTAAAATTCCAATAGCCAGATGGTAAACCCATAAATATTATCTCCTGTAAGCTACCCCTAAGAGCACTTCCACTCATTTGTTATGGCAAAAGGCAAGGGCAACGCAAGGGCTGTTACTATTTATGTGAATAGTGGTAGCCCTTACAAAAGGTTGTGGTGTTTCCACCCATTGCCATGGCAACAACTATTCACATGAGATATGAGGAGAGGAATTTGTATAGAGTTTTGGTGTGGAAAGTGAAGAATATGACTAAGTATTTATTTTTAAAAAATTCTGAATTTTTTTTTATATTTTTTGTAGATTTTTTAAAATTTTTTTTTGGTTGCTGACGTCTTCAGCAAACTCAAGCTAGAGCACGGGCTTGTTTTGCCTGAGGGCTAGCCTGGTTTCGTGGGCCCCAGCAGCTTTAGCTCGCTGGAAGACGAATTTGGGATTGGGCCCCCTCCTGCCCTGATAAAGGCAGCCCGCTGGAACTGCTCTAAAAGCTGTAAAGAAAGTTAATAAAATCATATTTGTAAATGGTGGAATCATCAATGGATATATTTTAGGGAAAACTTGGCTACATTTTACACTTATAATACTAATTAAAAACGAGTTCTCATAAACACATGATAGGAAATGACATTATCTATTAGGTGGAAAATTCTGAATAAAGAGTTGGGAAAATGGAGAGATGCGTTGTCAAAAGCGATGGAAAACTGTAGAAGCGGGGAAAATCGTACTAACGAGGTAAGTATTTTGTAATTTTCGTTTCGTTAAGTTTAATGTCCTAATTTATATATTTTGTTAATATTATTGCATTTTCAATATTTTGTTAATATTTCTTGCAAATTAAATATTTTGTTCATATTTCTTGCATTTTAAATATTTTGTTAATATTTCTTGCATTTTCAATATGTTGTTAATATTTCTTGCATTTTCA
>NW_018921338.1:135092-145227 GCF_002207925.1 Prunus avium
AAATGACCATCCCTAACCAACGGCTCCGGTTCAAACGGTTCTCCACTTGGCCCCATGGGCCTTTCATAAATTCGTGTCAAGGCCGTGTTCATGGGATCCGATTCGTAGACCTCTTCAGCTTCATAATCATACTCATCTTCCACAATCATATTATGGAGGATGATGCAAGGCATCATAATGCTTCTGAGGACGTACTCATCAAACATACGGGCTGCACCTCGAATAATCAACCACCGAGCTTGAAGGATGCCAAAACACCTTTCGACATCTTTCCTGTATTTTTCTTGATAGGTAGCAAATAATTTTTCCTTCTGGGATCGGGGATTCGGAATGGATTTGACAAATGTGGTCCACCTCGGGTAGATGCCGTCAGCTAGATAATACCCCGTCTGGTAGATTGTATTGTTGACTTGATAGGTGATATTGGGGCATTGGCCTCTCAAAACCTTGTTGAAGACCGGGGATTGACCCAGCACGTTGAGGTCATTTTTGGATCCATGAACTCCAAAGAAGGCATGCCAAACCCATGTGTCGAAGCCAGCAACGGCTTCAAGGATGATACTTTTTTGGCCTTTTCTATTTCCGTAATCACCTTCCCAGGCAGTTGGGCAATTCTTCCATTGCCAGTGCATGCAGTCGATGCTGCCAACCATTCCTGGAAATCCTCGAGCTTCGGCTTTTTGTAGAAGCCGTTGGAGGTCCCTG
This sequence comes from Prunus avium, assembly GCF_002207925.1. The sequence goes on from NW_018921338.1 coordinate 135,798, forward strand.
GGCGTAGGTCTACGTAGGTAGTCCCTAGTGTACAGAGTTTCAACTGCATCACAAAATCTTACCAAAGCCTCCAACGTAGTTGACTTCCCCATCCGGGCAACCTCATCCACCTGATCAGCAGATGCTCCATACGCCAACATTCGTATAACAGCTGTAAGCTTTTGCTTCGGAAGAAGTCCTAAAACCCCAGCAGCATCACACTTTTGAACAAAGTATGCATCATGATTGCAAATATCATGCATGATTTTATTGAACACATGGGGTTGCATTCTAAATTGCCTTCGAAAATCAACATTAGAGTACAAAGAAGTTGGGATAAAATAATCTTCCAAAAGATTCTTACCCCGAGAATGCCTATGTTTGTCCACAGTTTGTCGGCAGTCGACTTGTGAACCACGGCGGCGACCTTGGTTCTCTTCATCTTGCAAAGCCACTGCTATGACAACTTGTTCATCAACTTGTCTCTGCAACTCATTGATTTCATCTGCTCTACAGTTTCTCTCATTTCTTTCTCGCTCTTGCCTCTCCAAGCTTCTCCTAAAATCTTCCATTGAGAATGAATTGAGTATGAATTCTAAACTCTGAGAAATGAAAATATAGAAAGATGTGGTGTGAGAAGTATGAGCTGAGCCTCTGGTTTTATAGAAAATTTTGGCAAGATAGAGATGCCACGTGGCTTGATTTGATTGGATGAAAATCTTACCTGAAATTTGAACCCAAATTTAGCTGAAATTTGAATTTTGAAATTCATCCGAAATTTGAACCCAAATTTTTATCTGAAATTTGAATTTTGAAATTCATCCGAAAATTGAACCCAAAAATCTTATCCGGAAATCTTATCCGAAAATATTATCCAAATTAATTATTGAGGTAAAAAAATTTGTGAAAAAAACAAAAAAATGAATAGTAATTGCCCTTAGCCATGGCAACGGGTGGAAACACAAAATTTACTATTTGCAAGGGCAACCACTATTCACATGAATAGTGGCAACCCTAGCCCCCCCCCCCCTGCCATGGCAAGGGGCAAATGGGTGGAGGTGCTCTTAGCTACCCCTAAGAGCACTTCCACTCATTTGCCATGGCAAAAGGCAAGGGCTGTTACTATTCATGTGAATAGTGGCAGCCCTTGCAAAAGATTGTGGTGTTTCTGCCCATTGCCAGGGCAACAACTATTCACATGAGATATGAGGAGAGGAATTTGTATAGAGTTTTGGTGTGGAAAGTGAAGAATATGACTAAGTATTTATTTTTTTAAAATTCTGAAATTTTTTGTATTTTTTGTATATTTTTTTCAATTTTTTTAATTTTTTTTGGTTGCTGACGTCTTCATCAAACCCAAACTAGAGCACGGGCTTGTTTTGCCTAAGGGCTGGCCTGGTTTTGTGGGCCCCAGCAGCTGCCCTGGCAGCATTAGCCCGCTGAAAGACGAATTTGGGATTGGGCCCCCTCCTGCCCTGACAAGGGCAGCCCGTTGGAACTGCTCTAAAAGCTGAAAAGAAAGTTAATAAAATCATATTTGTAAATGGTGGAATCATCGATGGATATATTTTAGGGAAAACTTGGCTACATTTTATACTTATAATACTAATTAAAAACGAGTTCTCATAAACACATGATATATCTATACATTGAAACATGACGGGAACTTTATTATTCTAAACTTTAGAACTTATAATACGAAATAAAGAAGAAGAAAAAACCATTTTATGAGGACGCTAGAAAACCGTTTAAGGAATTAGAAATTGAACAATGCAAGTAGAAAAGGTGCCTCCTCTATGGTGCCTCAGAGGCGCTCTCTTAATCCCTCTTGTGAAAAGAAGGAAAAATTATATGCGACAGATTAATTTTAGGGAAACAACAAGTTTATGGAAACAGCAAGACGTGTGGAAAGATCCGGAAAATCACTAAGATTTAAATTTGTTCATCTTTCAATTTGCAAACAAGCATAATTTATTTTTTGGTTGAAAATTAGTGTTGAAATTGCATTGTTTGTCTCGTGACTGTTTGGTTTGTAATCTAAATGACGTCTTATTTGCTAGATGCATTTTGAGGGGTACGACTCATTATTTCCCCATTGCTAGATATATCATATTTTGTTGTCAATGAAATTCACTCGTACCATCGAGTTTGTTTGTAAGGTAAATCCAATTCAGTCTATTTTGAAATCCTGGATTCGTCTCTGATCCTGACATGTGTGGAGTTTTATCACAAAAGTTATTGTCGTTATTAGTAGTGGAACTACTCATATATTATATTTGTTTAATCAAATGTCCGATGTTATATTTTCACATTCTTCAACAATAATTGTGTGGAATTATAACACAACCTCACCACGTAATGTATCCAAACCTCCTTTGTCAAAACTATACCACATTGAATAACACCAGTCACTGATTTTTCTCCCAATTTATGGAATGAGACCATTCTCGGCCGCAGCGGTCAAATCTTTTCAACCAAATCTGGGTGTGTCTATATTATCACTCTTCATCTTCTCACTAATGCTTTTACTGATTTAAGCTCAAACAAATACTTCACGTATCAAACCCGTAACTCATTGAAGTTCCTTTGTTTCTTTCTCTTCTTAACTACTCTTTTAGAGGGACATGGGAAAGTCTACTCACTGTGTTGCGTCGTCATCCGGCATGAAGAATGGTTCATGGACTCCAGAAGAGCCAAAAGCTCCTAGCTTTCGTTCAAAAACATGGTCATGGAAAATGGCAATCCTTGCCCCAGAAAGCTGGTAAAGTTCTATATATTACTGATTTCTACTCTTCTTTCATAGGTTTCCAATCAATTACAATTCGACAGCTAATTGCATTACATACTACTTGGATTTTTGTTAACTTATATATTTGGACACACAATCAATATAAATGTTAGCGGATAACCTTATATATTTTAAGACAGGGTTTTCTTGAACTTGGTCTGTTTTATAAATTAAAAAAACCATATATAATCATGATAACAGGTCTTCAAAGATTCTGCAAGAGCTACAGGCTAAGATGGAGACACTACCTACGACCTGATATTAAGAGGGGAAACTTCAGTTTGCAGGAAGACCAATCCATCATTCAACTTCATGCTCTTTTAGGCAACAGGTAAGAACTGTATATGCATTTTATCAAACAAAGTAGGGCAAATATTCATATATGCTCATATTTTTATTCTTCTCCAATATGGAGGTATTTATATAAGTACAATCCTAAATAAAATAGGAAATAAATCTAAATTACAATAGAAAATATATCTAAATTACAATAGGAAATAAATTTTAATTAAAATTGGACTAGACAAATAGGTAAGTAACTAAAATCCTAACATAGTAAGGAACCAAAATCCTAACTAAGTAAGGACTCGCCAACACTCCCCCTTAAGTTGGGTAAAGATATTTCGCATGCCCAACTTGACAAGCGAGTCATAGAACACCATACTTGAGAAGCACCAATTGTAGAGAAGGTCTTTTTGTCAACTACGAGTGAAACAAGTGACAAACTAAAGCAAAGATCGCAGCGGAAACACAAGAGCAAACCCTAAAAAATAGGGCACATAGCAGAACACAGAAACCCTGTGAGCACGGCAGAAGATAATGCAGAAACCAAACCCTAAAAAATAGGGTAAGGCAAGGTAAGGCAAATAAAGGCCAAGCAAAAGCAAGGTGGCAGGGCATGGCAAAGAAAGCCCAGATAGGGCAACAAAACCCTAAAATAGGGTAAGGCACGACAAAGGTAAAGCCTTACCCTAAAAATAGGGTAAGGCAAGGCATGGCAAGGCAAAGCCAAAGCCTAACAAATAGGGTAAGGCAAGGCAAAGAAAGTCAAGAGCAAAGGCATGGTCAACTGGCATGACCACAACGGAAACACACCAGCAAAGGCATGGGCAACAATACTGGCACCATAACAGGCTGGAGCAACAATACTGGTACTAACAACAGCAATACGAGGCACTAGCACCAGCACCAGCATAGACAACTTCTCTTCACTCCCCCTCTCCCCCTGAAGAGAAGGGGTCGATGGAGCCATATGATCAATGGTACTTGAGAAATATGCACTGACTAACACTGAGATGTAGCAGAATCAGCCATGGCAAATAGGTGGTTAAATCGCAGCAGAATGGATGAGCAGCGGTGTCAATCCCCCTCAAATCCGACGATGTATGAGAGTCGAGATTTGGAGAAAGTAACACCCAAATAAAGTTGCAACACTCCCCCTCAAATCCGACACTGCTAAAGGGTCGAGATTTGGAAGAAGAGAAATTGAAATAATAATAAAGAGACTCAAACATGCCAGTCTCATGGCAGAAGCAAATGCAAGAGTGGAAAGTGGTAGCATACAGTTGTCCCATGAAGAAAAAACTTCAGAAAAGGAGAATAATAAGGGAGGAAACCCAGCAAATCATGAACAGAGACAGAGACAAAGATAAGGTGCTCAAAACTGAGAAGCGGAAAGGCAACTCAAGAAAGCAGCCGAAGAAGACAGAGACCGGCAGAACAGTCAAAGGAAAGGCTCGGCGAGCGGTGACGAGGCTCGCGGAGGAAAGCAACAGCTCGGTGAGCGGTGACGAGGCTCAGGGAGGAAAGCAACGGCTCAGTGGCAGCGGACTAGGATTATAGGCTAGATGTATAGTGCAGCGGAAATAGGTAGTGTCTAGGGTTCGGGTAGAGATAGATCAAAACACAACAACATCATCAGCAATGACCATAGCAACGGAAAGTGAAGCAAACACTAGGCTCTTATACCATGTCAAACAAAGTAGGGCAAATATTCATATATGCTCATATTTTTATTCTTCTCCAATATGGAGGTATTTATATAAGTACAATCCTAAATAAAATAGGAAATAAATCTAAATTACAATAGAAAATATATCTAAATTACAACAGGAAATAAATCTTAATTATAATTGGACTAGACAAATAGGTAAGTAACTTAAATCCTAACATAGTAAGGAACCAAAATCCTAACTAAGTAAGGACTCGCCAACACATTTTAGATATGGTACTCTCATCCCAAGTATTCTCTCCAGATTTTCTCATGTATTTTTCTTTCTGACCAAACACAAATACAACAAAAGCTTCAAACTTCATCGTTATGTACTATAAAGAGAGTAATTGGCTGTTTATGGCATGTTTTTGAACTTGTACTTGCCATGCATAACATATATAGACACAAAATTCCAATATACTCAGGAAATTGCTGTCACACCCCAATTCACGGATTTACGCAATCTTGGGTTAAGACGTGATTCACACTTTAATTATAGAATTGAATAAAAACTATAACTAAAATGTGAAGAAATATTTAAATAAATAAAATAAATATTTCACATAGAATATTCAGCGGAAATGACAACATTTGAAATCTTAAAAATTTATTTTACAAGTTAGAACTACTCCAGAATTCACTAAAAGAGTAGCTCATTATTAATCCACAAGCTATGTACATAATACACTCTATAGATATGCCAAAATCATCACAAGCTCTAGATTTCAGGTTCAGTACTTGCAAAATCTATTAGGGGGTGAGCAAAACCACAGCTCAGTAGGGACATAAACCTTTTTACAGGAAATTGATATAATTAAATTAAGTGACATACAATCACATAGCCAAATATCACATTATTAATAATAATGCATGAATGTTCTTCATCTATTCCCGTTAATTCATATAACTGGACAAGCAGACCCACATGTCCTATACCATGCTTACACCACTTGGTCCTGTTCACCCCTTTTTGTGTTTAGTACCTGTGATGGTAGGGTAAAGTTCCCCATTAATCCAAAGACCATGGTTGGTCAATAAATTAACTTTCTTTGTGTGTAGAGCGTGCCACCGTTAGCAATTTTTCAATTCTAACAGACTTGAGAGTAAAAATAACTTGCGCCCCAAGCTATTGACTTTGAACAAACGATTGTGAATTTGGGTGAGGAATATCTCCCAAGTAAGTTCTTTTCTATGCCTTAGACTGGTAAGGACTTCATAATTTATCTAAATAAAATTGGGAAGTAAAGCAAAAATACAAGTGTTTGAAAATAAAAACAAGTTCAAGGAGAACTGTTTGAAATACAGTAAATGAAAGGAACTGCTAAGTCCGGTAATACATCAAAATATTGGACTTCGAATTCTGCCTGGAATGCCATTTCTGAGACTATTTTAGTCAAGCTGGACTGCACTGGATTGTGTGGCTGGATTGGACTGGACTGGACTGTCAAGCTGGACTGGACTGGATTGGACTGTCAAGCTGGACTGGACTGGCTGCACCTTCAACTAATAAATATTAGCTGGAAATCGATACCAATGTTGAAATTGGCAGAGCTATAATCAAGTTGAGTTGTGAGTGGCTGGGAATTCTGAGCAGAATCTCAAGGATAGCTTTGAAGGTCCTTGGTGCCTTTGTTGGCTTTGCTTCTATTGAAGGCTAGAATGATCAGTGAACTGATTGTTTCTTTTGTATTTGTTTTTTTGATTGTTGGGTGTCCTTTTTTCAGCTCTCATCCTTTGTATTTATAGGAATTTTGGTTCCTAAAAATATCTGGAAAATATCTCCTGGAAAATATCAGTTGTGATGAATATCTTTTCCTTGTAACTTGTGAAGAAAATATCCCTCTTTTGAAGGCACATGGATGTTTTGCAGAGATACTCAGCATGCTTTCTCTAAGAATTCCTTTTGAATACCTTCTGGCCATTCTTGTAACTTGTGCTTCAAAATATCTTAACTGATGAGACCACACGGGTCTGTAGTTCCTGAGACTTAAATGGCTATAGGAGATAACTTTTGCTTTTACCTTTCTATTGATATGGTCTTGAGTTTAATGAAGGTCAGACCTCAAGTTTCAAAATATGTAATCTGGGAACTTGGGAAAGCTATTTTGGCTTATTTTATCTCTTGGAATGATATGGGCTTTGTTGCATTCCTAAAAGGACACAAATTAATGTGCAAACAACCAATTAAAAATACCCGCAAGTGCACGAATCTAATGAAGTATAGATTATGTAAGTACGGGGTCGATCCCACGAAGAACTTGTCGGTTTCCTATAAGTTCTAATTTGAGTACGTAAAGAACACTAATTTTACACAACACACAAACACAATACAAATTGGAAACTAAAAATGAAGTAAGGAAGATAAAAGAAATGAAACAACACAAGAAAACAAAGAAAAACACAAACTCCCGAATGCCCATTTATATGAACTAACCCCCATCTCAATCATCCCATAAACCCCCTTTTGTTAGTCATCTTGTCTAACTCTGAAATTGGCACTTAGGTGACGAGGGGTAAATTAAATGACACTCAAATAAAAACACAACAAACTTCACACACTTTAGACCTTGACCAATACTCTTATGACTAGTCAACTGTCAGACATGAATAATCACAACCAAGAACATACACAGAGCATATCAATATGTACCTGCAAGCCTAGGGAATTACTAGTGACAACCTAGGCACTCAGAAGAACCCGTCAATCTAGGCATCCCCTATGCTAGCAACAACTATGGTGAAAGTGTGTGAAAGCATCATAATCAAGTAAGCATCAGACAGCAGAAAAAGATGACTAGTCAACTGCAAGAACACGAACCCAAATATACATGTGATGACTAGTCAATTGTCAAGAACACAAACCCAGAAAATTAAGATATGCAAACCAGAAATTTGTTCACCCAGAAACCCACCATTGGGAAAAACTGGGGGTCATCAACCGACCAGGCAATCCACTAAGTAGAAAAAGATTCTTACAAAGGAACACAAGCAAGCTCAAGAAAAAACCTAGATCTATTTAGGAATATGAGTTATACCTCCTTTGTGCAATCTTCTTCTCCAACTTAGCAAAGCTTTAAGCTCAGTTCTTCATGGCAATGGCAGCTCCTTCTATAGCTCTTTCATCCCATGGCACTAGCTTGCAAGCTCTAACTCAGACTGAAACCAAAATTTGGATTCAAAGGAGAGTGACCAATTTCTTCAAGAAACCATAGTCTTGAAGAAATCAGTTTTAAATCTGACCTAGATATAAATGAGAGAGTGTTTTAATTAGCTAGATGCAGATTTTCATTTTTCAAATGCAGCAGTTTTCAGAAAGAAATAATTTGGAAAACTCAAAGATGAAAAATATGAAGGTGGCTCTTGAGGAAGAAGCGATAGTTTCCAAGGAAACTTTCCAAAACTTGCCTACAAAAGTAACGGTTGCCAAATAAGGAATTGGTTTGCTTTTACACCAAAATTCCTAGGTTAGAATCGTATAATGGCAGCTGAGAATTTTGTAGAATAAGACAAAAACATATGGATAGGATCCAGCTGGAATAGTGAGTTGGAATTCCTACTAAGGCAGATGTTGACTAGTCATACGAAGGAAGGATGACTAGTCATAATCTTCAGAAGTTAGAAAATGCAATGCAAAATTTACCTTTTGTCAAACCCATTGTTGTCCATCATAATGTTGCCAATTAAGCATACTTAGAAATGTAATTCTTAATCTAGACTAGAGCTTGAGAAAATACAATGAAAATCCTATTACAAAATTGTGAAGGGAAGCCAAAAGAAATACTCAAAATGCATACATTAACAAACTCACTGTCACCAGTCCTGAATCACCCAATAAAAACCATGTACACTGTGGGATCCCTAAGACCTGGTACCTGCCAAGAGTTAGACTCAACTACACAAAGACTATTTCCATTACCCTCTTTTCCATCATTATTTTCTCCACCCAACAACTCCAACTAATTTCCATGACATGATGTGTTTGTACCATATCTGACCCTCCACTCATACAACGACACGTGGATCATCTAAACCCACCCAAGTACCCAAGGCATCGAACAATCGGCATCGGCTACCGATGGCATTGTCTGAAAGCTACCAACGGCTGCTGCAGGCCCATCTCGTCTACAATCGGTACCCCCTACCGATTCTGCACAATCAACCTCGAAGCACCCGCCCGAAATATCTAAGGACTCGTGTCAACCTCATAGGGCCCTCCCACGAGTCCCACATCGGAAATAAGTACTAAGAGCATACAAAATGCCCTCTATAAATACACCCCTCCACCACAGTACAGGGGAAGACTTTTCAGCTTGACTTTTATACTTCTATATGGTCAACAGCAAGAGCTCTTAAAACAACAAACTTACTTCGGCATCGGAGGGTCTTAGGCTGGTTCCACACCGGTTCCATAGACCTCACGAGCTTCGCTTATCTTCTATTCAGGATCAGCATCCAAGGACAGGAAGAATCGGCATCCAACATCCAATCGATCTCTTGATCGTCCATCCCACTTGTAAGTTGCACTCATCTCCATCTGTTCAGTTTTTAGTGCCAACAGATTGGCGCCGTCTGTGGGAAGCGACACAAAACGCTATGTCGTTCTCCTTCACGAGTGCTCTCGGCACCCTTTTGAGCCATGCCCTCGGCACCTCCTACAATCGGCCTTCGGC
>NW_018921338.1:146579-159306 GCF_002207925.1 Prunus avium
GAAGCACCCGCCCGAAATATCTAAGGACTCGTGTCAACCTCATAGGGCCCTCCCACGAGTCCCACATCGGAAATAAGTACTAAGAGCATACAAAATGCCCTCTATAAATACACCCCTCCACCACAGTACAGGGGAAGACTTTTCAGCTTGACTTTTATACTTCTATATGGTCAACAGCAAGAGCTCTTAAAACAACAAACTTACTTCGGCATCGGAGGGTCTTAGGCTGGTTCCACACCGGTTCCATAGACCTTACGAGTCCCGACTTCTTTCTATTCAGGATCGGCATCCAAGGACAGGAAGAATCGGCATCCAACATCCAATCGATCTCTCGATCGTCCATCCCACTTGTAAGTTGCACTCATCTCTATCTGTTCAGATTTGATGCCAACATGATGTAATTATGCATTTCACATAAACATATATATCACAACAATATAACATTTAGAACATCACCAGTGTATATATATAATTATGCTAACATTGTTCAAATAGTTAAGAGTACGAAAACACCCAATACAAGGAACGTCAACCAAACTGTACCACGCATAGTATAATGCTCACGAAATTTAATTAAACCAATCTCTGTAAAAGACCCCCAAGAAACCCCTACCTTGACACCAAAGCTTTTGCTAGAAATATAAGGTGTTTCCCAATTTTCCACCGCATTCACAAACTCAATTTCTCACTCTTTTTCTTACTTCTCTCTACCACTATTTCTCTCTCGCTTTCTTTGTTCATTTGCTATGCACATAATGATATATATATATATAAGGAATAGGTCGGCAATAAGTCCTTTCCTATTGGATGGTGTATTGGCGGTTTGTATGCTTACCATTCAAGTAATATATATAGTTATTTATGTAGTCTACCTTTGCAGATAAAGAAGATTCCAATTCCTCCAATTAATCCTATTCTATTCTTCTTAGTGATGAATTGACAAAGCTAGTACCATAGCCATGCTTACTTAACTTTTTTTTTTCTTTGACATGTAACTACACTAACAAGGACTATTTTACTAATACATATATATATTTTATCACAAAACATCCCTGACGTTTGCGAAACTATCAGATTGTATCCTTAAAGTATTTTTGTATCATTCATGGTACCTAACGTTAATATGGGTGCTCTTAAATAGTCCTTCTGTCAAAAAAGCTGTTAAATTCAGGGATATAATCGTCAAATCAAATCCAAACTTATAAAAATATATATATATATAATTTTCATTTCTTCTCCCATCTGTGTTGCTGAATTTTCCTTCCTTTTATTTATTTATTTATTTTTCCTTCCATCTCCCTCCCTTCTCTCGCACTCTTCGTCTCCTTCTTTTCTTCTTCCATTCTCATTTCTTCCCCCATCTGCGTGGCCGAACTTTTCTTTTTTCCTTCCATCTCCCACCCTGTGTTAAGTTGATTACCACTAAAAACAGTAAACAACCCGCAAAACGGATGGAATATATCAGGCATCTCAATGATAAAAGGAGACCGACAACCATACGCCTACCTACCAGACACATTAACACATCAACACATCAACACATGACGAAGATGTGGTATCACTGAAACAATAGAAAGCTTCTGCCTTAATTATTTTATGTTGACGAACATAATTTTTAATTTGATTTTTTTTTAAAAGCAAAAGAAAGCTTAAAGTATACACCAAAAAGAAGAAAGCTGAAAGCTTTTAACTTTCCTCCACCAAGAAGATGGAAAAGAAGAAGCTCTAAACTTTCAGAGAACACCACTTCTGTAAGCTTATTTTCCATATGAATACGACAACACTTGATCAGAAGAAGAATTTCCAAGTTCCCATTTGAAAATTAAACAGGGCAATCTCCCTGTTATGTTTCAGCAGCTTCCCTGTTTCTCACTTGATCATCATCCTCCTCCTCTTAATCAACACCTTAATTACCTTCTGATCTTTCTCTTCTCTTTGATATCATCAAGAACCCAATTAGCAGCAAACACCTTTCCAAAACAATAACCATGAAGAAACTCCTTCTCCCTCCTCTGCCTCTTTACCTCCTTCCCCTGTTTCTGCAAATCGCCACCCTACTCTCGCCACCCTCTTTACCTCCAGGTGGAGCTTTCTTCCACAAAACGTTAGCATTCAACTCAAATTTGTGAAAATAACGAACTACTCTGCTCCAGACCTAGTTTACCAAAGTGGCTGGTCCATGGGCAACAACCACACCAGAAACAAGAGCTACAACCTGACCTGGGAAGAAATGAGAATGGAGGAAGAGAGGGACGAAGGAGACGGAGAAGAAATGAAAATTATATATATATTTTTTATAATTTCGTATTGATTTGACGATTATATCCCTGTATTTAACAGTTTTTTTAACAGAGGGATTATTTAAGAGCACCCATATTAACGTTAGGGACCATGAGTGATACAAAAATACTTTAAGGATGCAATCTGATAGTTTCGCAAACGTCAGGGACGTTTTGTGATAAAAAGCCTATTTATAATACACACATATGTATATAATAAAATAAGATATAAATATTTATTAGTACATAAGACAATATACACTAGAAAAAAAAGTGGCAACAGTTATCATTATGTCACCAAATTTGGTGACTGTTGTGGGAGTTACTAAAGGCTTTAGTCACCTTTTTTGCTTTTTTTAGTGACTAAAGCCTTTGGTAACCCTCACAATAGTCAACAAATGTCACCAAATAATGGTAACTGTTGCCACTTTTTTTTGTAGTGATATATATATATATATATATATATATAACCAAGATAATTACTTATAAATACATAGCAATTATCTTTCTTTAATTTTAAAAATACGAACTCTCATAACTGCACTCCTCCTTGGCGATCATCAAAATGACTAGTCACTAATGAGACTCCCTTCAATCGTTTATACATCTCATATATATCAACGTAGTAAGTTACTGATTTATGACTTAAAACATGTTAGCATAATCCAAGGTGTTACAATACTGTGGGGGTCTTTTTGTTCCAGCAGCCTGACGAATGGGCTGGGCTACTGTAAGGAGCGAAAATGGGTGAAATTTCCCCCAATGTCTGAGTTCAAAGATCAAGCCCCGAGAATGCTTCGAAAGGACGGTGAAGCCTTAGGAAACACCCCGGTTACCTTCACCAACAAAAACAACGTCTGCTTACAGATAGATGAAATTTCCCCCAATGTCTGAGTTCAAAGATCAAGCCCCGAGAATGCTTCGAAAGGACGGTGAAGCCTTAGGAAACACCCCGGTTACCTTCACCAACAAAACCAACGTCTGCTTACAGATAGATGAAATTTCCCCCAATGTCTGAGTTCAAAGATCAAGCCCCGAGAATGCTTCGAAAGGACGGTGAAGCCTTAGGAAACACCCCGGTTACCTTCACCAACAAAAACAACGTCTGCTTACAGATAGATTTTTAGCTTGGCATGAGAAGCTTGTGGCATGGGAGAAAAACCATCATGAGTTTAGCATAAACAGAGAGAAGGCTGTGAATTCCTATGAGGAACAGGGGTTCTAAGGAAAGGGAAATGATTCTAAGAAGGTTGGCTAAGGGGGGAGAGAGATGGGAAGGAACGATGGGTGGTTTAAGTAATTTCCAACAGCTTGACGAAAAGTCTGTCAAGATCTGGAATAGCTTGCTAGAAGAGGAAATTGGAGGAGATGGAGAGGTGTGGCTCGAAATTGAAGGGTTTCAGAGGTAAGAGATGATGCTTGCTCTCTGGGTCTGGTTTGCTTGCCTTCGATTGAGTTGTTTCTAATGGGTAGGAGACACTCCCTTTTATAGCCACTAGAAGCTCTCCTTTTTCAAGAAACCCTAATGGGTTCTCCTAATTTTTGTCAAGTCTCCCCTTTCCTTTCTCTTATCTCCCTTGGACTCATCCTATTTTGGTAAAAATCTCTCTGCCCAATCGCACAAAACAGGGTTTTTGGGGGCTCTAAGGCTTTTCCCGCAGCTGCTTTAGTGGTGATTTCCTATCTTTGGTTATCACCTTTCCTTCTTTCCTCCCCTATTTCATGGCAAGGTCTGGTAAAGGAAGGAGATAGATAACTTTGGCTGGTCTGAAGAGTGTTTTGCTCAAGTATCCCTTGGTCCTTTGATGGCTTGCGTTGGGTTTGTCTTTGACATGTGCTGGAGTCTGAGCGTACAAACATCTTTTGGTTTTCTATCGTGGTTTCATTTCAAACCATGTGTTGGAGATTTTTTAGATATTTTCTAAGCCACTTGGGCCATTTCCTAAAGTAATGGGTTAGCCAATTAAGAGAATGGGCTAATCTCTTTAGGTGATGGGCTATTTTATCAAAATGATGGGCTAATTTCCCTAGAGTATTGGGCTGGTTTTTTCTAGAGTATTGGGCTTTTTCTCTCTTTTATGCTTACCCATATATTTGGGCTCAAGAAATGGGCTTGAGTTTTGGGGCTCCCAAGGGACCCAAAACTTCCATTTCTCAGCTCATCAATGGGCCTCATGAAAGCTCGTTACCATCCATACCACAATCCACTCAGCAAGCCCCGGGCATTTGCGTGGCTTGGGCACACTTAAGCTTGTAGCGTGGCTAGGTGTAACATAATGATGTTCCGCTTGGCATGGCGTGCTTGAATTTTATCGCCTTTGGAAAAGGATATGATGCTTGATGGGATAATTAGCATGGGTTCATAGAGCCAGTGCATTTTATAGGCTCGTTTCAACTCTCAGCGTGACGGATTGCATACTTATTTGGCATGACACGTGGATCATGACTCGTGCGAGCGTGTATGACGAATTTTCGCATGCCCACACCGGGTTTCTTCTTAATAAGGCGTCGTACTGGGCTGGGAATTTATTCGGGCCCAACCTTGAATTTTTTGGGCCTCAACAAATACAATACCTGGTACCGGATGCTAATCTATAGTAGTCCAGATTAAAATATCGACTAAGTACCAGGAGGATGATAAAATTTGAACTGTCATTAATCAAGAACAAAAACACTTATATGCAATGCACACATTAGATGTATGTTTGGGACATATAATTCTTTTCTCTTAGGGACATTTTGGATATATGTAACAAATAAATAAAAAAACTTTGGCTCCATTAGGATGGAGGTACATTTTAAAGAAATGATTTTTTTTTTTTTCGACGAAAAGGGATTTCATTAAGAGGCAAAAGCCACAAACAGAAGCATACAACTAGGCCAGCACGCACTCAGCCAAAGCAAGCGAGTGCAAAAAGGCTAAATATCTACTAAAAGAACACTAGAAACATTAGATTCAATGTATTTGAAATAACAAAATGTAATACATTTGGAATGAATTTGAAATGACTACAAGGAGTTATTTGAAATCCATTTGTTTTCTTAAGTTCTTTCGCATTCAAATGTTAGAGGCAATACATACATTTGAGGAAACAGAACGGCTTGCCCAAGAAACCAGATGGTCGTGGGTTCGAGTTCTGGAAACAGCCTCTACAAAAACAGGGGTATGGCTGCATACATCTTGCTCTCCTCAAAGTCAAACCCGACATTACAGGAGCCTCATGCAGTGGGCTGTCTTTATTTTTTTAACATAGAAATGCATATATACAGAACGCATGTACATGCAAGAGAGAGAGGAGAGAAAGAGGGGAGAGGAACTTGTGGATGTTGCTTCTCTATGTTTTAAGACCATTTAGGTCTGATTTCATAAGTTTTTGCAAATTTATTTTGATACTTTCAAGACAGACAAGAATATAAACCAAGGGGAGATTTCTGGGGTACGAACTAGAAGAATGAAGATAAAGCGTGCAGTATTTAAATTTAAATTATATGATCTGAACTATAGTGCTAAGACAATGACCCTTTTTGTCTTCCCCAAAATTACACACATGTTGGGTATGCATCTTTGTATAAAGTAAATATATACACATATGGCGGAATGGAAAAAATAGGAAATATCAGCAAATCAAAGCACAAAGGATTTCAAATTCAACTTAACACAATTTTCTAATTTTATGAATAACATAGAAGGTGTTAGAGAACCAAGTTCCTATTTAAATGGTCAATCTTGGGTATGATATAGGCAAGAAAATATTTCAACCAGAAATACTCTTTGCCCGATGGTTAGAATTTAGAAAGTAGCAGAGGTTCGTCTCTTATAGATCTCAAATATTTATGAAAATCTGTGGTTAACCATCAAAAACCAGATTATCCTGATGTAGATCACATTCTGGCCCTATTTTCATTCAAAGGTTAGCAAAGAGAATACCAATTTACCTAGTTTCTTGTCCTTAGGGAGACAAAGAGTTCACTAGGAATCACAACTCGCAGACCTTGACTCTCAACTGCTAAACATGTAAAAATTGATTACTTGATGACACTAAATACTTTTTCACAAAAGTAATCCCAATTAAGCAAAAGACTATTATAAACTAGGTATATATAGTGCTATTCTCCCACGCTTATGTCAACTATCTAATTCTAAATCAAGTTCTAAGATACATAAAAGGGACACGACCAAATCCTTTTGGGCCTAAATCGTCAAGTATCGGTGCTTCACTGAACACTGATACACAAGCTTCGGAAGAAAAAACTAGTGTTGTTGTTCCAGCATCAAACCCAAAATACTTTTAGATTGTGCCCGTCAAATGTCTACTATAAAGGACTTCAAAGGAGGTGATTATAACAAAAGGCAGAGATTAGATTAAGCTAAAGCTGCTAGCTAGGGCTCTCAGCTGGGTGTCGTTACCTAGGGCAACCATTAGAGGTCAAGGACAGCCATTTATTAGGATTTAATTAGCAAAAGCAGGGTAAGACAACATGTTTTGAAGTTCGTGTAGCATACAGTTGAAAAACCAAAATTAGTGCACTAATTTAATGGGATTTCTCATCATAATTCTATCTGACCAGGCAGCAAGCAATTATACAACAGTTAGAATTCCCCTATGCTATGTCCGATGTGTGGTAGGTAGTTAATTATGTTGCACATTAATTGATCAAGTATATGTCATTTGTCCACACAGAAATAACTATTTTGAAGAACTACTTTGACTATCTACAAACACAAATTGAAAAAGACGACTTTGATGCCAAGTCCTTTTGCAGCTGGTGGACAAAGACCGTAGGATCATGCTTTCAAATCCATATTGATGAAGAGCTGAAACCCCACCAACACACAGTAGGATCTGTTTCATTAATTTAGGGTGTATATGAAAAACGTTAATGAAGGGTACTGCATATATAGTTTTGGGTAGAAAATAATGACCAATAATGAAATGTTCACCAGAAGAAATTGAATGGTAAGAACTGATTTTAATAAGAATTGAAATATACCCCACTGCTTTTCTTTTTCTTTTTTAAAATAATTAAATGTGCATTTATCAGGCCAAATCCCCTACGACATAGCCCAATTTATGGACAACCGTAGTTTAACAAAATGCGGACATCCGCATTAGAGCCACTATCAGTCCCTAACACGTCTCAATCATCTACATATATTTGCTCATGATTATTTTCATTTTCAAACTATTATACATCATAATGAATGAATGGAGATTAGTTCTGTTGTTGGGCTTTGGCCCCAATAAAATAATACAAATATAAGAATGCAGATGGAAAATTAAATTCATGAAGGAAATAATTAAGTGATTGATGCCTGTACTTTTCTAACGGGAGTATTTTTGCTTACCACATGAACTAAGGCATTAACTAAAGGTGTATGCTCACCGCTACTCTTAAAGCTTGACAACTGTTTTATGGTACGTTAACTTTTATGTGAAAATAAAAAAATAAAAAAAAATAAGGCCCCACAGCACATCACACATCCTGAGATTCTCTTCCCCTTTTTAATTTCTTTCCTCCCTCTCCCCCAACCCTTCTCTCTCTTCTCTCTCCTTCTTCCCCAAACTCTCTCCATCACTCTGTATCTCTCTCCTTCAGTTTAAATTTTGATGACAGGTCCTACCAGTGGCGGACCCAGACTTTCATTCATCTGGGGGCTTAAAAAAATTCAATGGGCTATGTGGGGGCTTTACTTGAGAAATACCTAAAAATAATTAAAAATAATGAATTTAAATGGGATTATATGGCTGAAGTTTTTGGGTAAGTGTGGGCAGCTGCCCATAATTGGCATTAATTGGGTCCGCCCCTGGGTCCTACATAGTTGATCTTATTGAGGAAAAACTTTTTGTGATCTTAGTATGATTAGATTTATGAATGAAATTTAAATGCATATTAGTTCAGAAAAAAAATACACAATCTTCCCATCTTTCTTTTTCTTATTAGGAACCAACGTAAATCAAGTAAATATCTAATTGCTAATCGAATACTATAAAGAAGTTGCATATGCATGCGGATGGATTTCATGCTAATGGAGTCTCCAGTTTCCTTTCACGATACTAATAATAATTAATTAATAAACTAAAAAATTAAATATGATTACAAGGAAAGAAAAAGAAACATGTAAATTGCAATATAGCTGATGATGAAGAAGAAATTTTTTAATGCGGATTTTGGAAATCCGAAGGGAAATATTGAGGCGAAGAGTGAGAGAGGGAGAGATACAGATTGTGGGGAAGAGGAGAGAGGAGAGAGAGAAGAGTAGGGGGAGGGGGAGGAAAGAAATTAAAAAAACGTGCGTAGCTTTTAATTGGCAATACGTTATATTATTTATGGAAGTAGGTGACTTGTTTTCAGAAGAAAAGTTTTCATGTAGAAAAGTTTCAAGGAGAGCAGGCTTTTCAGAGAAAGAAGAAGACAAGGTTGCTTTAAAGATATATTTGGATAAGGCTTTTTATCACAAATGGTCCTTGAGGATTGCGAAATTATTGCCTTTTGTCCTTAACTTTTTTTGTGACATTAAGGGTCCTTAAGGTTATACTCAACACATCAAAATAGTCCCTGCCATCAACTTCCGTTAAATTTTCTGTTAAGAAGCTGACATGGCATATATGTAGGTCACACATCCAATAATATATAGCCATGTGGCTTTAAATAAAATATAAATATATTTAAAAAGAAAATTAAATTTAAAAAAAGATAAGTTAGGCATATGATTCATTAACCCAGATGTAGGCACTCAACATGAACTGTGGATACTAACTATGAAATCTTGTATGTTGGGCTCAACTATGTAGCCACAGTAATGAGAAATGGTAACAAAGTTTACAATTAATTTCTTCAAGGCATGTAAGATAGAGCCGCCAGCGCTGCTCTAGAAGGAGAGATAGAACAGAGGGAGAGGGGGAGAGAGAACTGAGGGAGAAGATGGCAGAGGAGGAGACAAAAGGGGAGGGCTGGCGACAGGTTTTTATATATTTAAAATCAAGTTTTAGTATTCCTTTTTTTCTAAAAAAATTAATTTAATTTTTAAATATATTAAAGCCACGTGGCTATATATTACTGGATGTGTATGCCATGTCAGCTTCTTAATAGAAAATTTAACAGAGGTTGACGGCAGGGACCATTTTGATGTGTTGAGTATAACTTTAAGGACCATTAATGTCACAAAAAAACGTTAAGGACGGAAGGCGATAATTTCGCAAACCTCAAGGACCATTTGTGATAAAAAGCCTTTGGATAATAAGGTGATCGCATTCGTTGAAGATTCTGAGCGAGTGTTAGACACATTGGCCCACACGAAGATCAAAACCCAGATTTAAATACTGAGGTGGTCGCAATCGTTGAAGATTCTGAAAGGGGTAAATTTTAAGTAATTAAAAATTGACGTGTCATATGACATGCAGTTATTGTCACACTCGTTGATGAGCAAAAGTTGATAAATAAAGTTGGTGCCGTAGCATGTAATAAATTAACATTATTTTAGTCCCAATATAAATAGTGATGGAATGAGCACATTATCGGTTGCAGCGATCAAATTCTTATCACTCTCAATCTTCTCACTCGTACTCATTGAAGTTCCTTTTTTCTCTCTTCTTAACTACTCTTTTAGAGAGACATGAGAAAGTCTACTCACTGTGTTACGTCGTCCAGCATGAAGAAAGGTCCATGGACTCCAGCAGAGGACCAAACGCTCTTAGCTTTCGTTCAGAAACATGGTCACGGAAATTGGCAATCCTTGCCTCAGAAAGCTGGTCAATTTCTATAACTAACTCTTCTTTCATAGGTTTTCAATCAATTACAATTTCTCAGCCTTTTATGGGTAACATATATTTCTTTTTTTTTGGAACTTGGTCTGTTTTAAAAATAAATAAATAAAACATATATAATGATAATAGGTCTTCAAAGATGCGGGAAGAGCTGCAGGCTAAGATGGAGAAACTACCTACGACCTGATATTAAGAGGGGAAATTTCAGTTTGCAGGAAGACCAAACCATCATTCAACTTCATGCTCTTTTAGGCAACAGGTAAGTACATCACATGCAGTATTTTGATTTATACGCATATATACATATAAGATAGCACTCTCATGTCTCATCCCAAGTACTCTGAATTCTCTCTTATTTTTCTTTCTGCCAAACTTTATCATAATATACTATCTGCTAGAGAGTGTTTAGCCATTTTGATCAATGCATCATCATGAGGTGGAGTATGGTTTCCAAGTTTTGGGCTTTTGGGTATATTTATCCATACATGGTGTCAAGCTCATTATCCTCACCATGTAGCCCGTTCTCCTCAAATACAGGGTTGAAGAGAACATGCTTGACACCATGCATACATAAATATACCTCAAAAGCCCAAGACTCAAGAAACCATACTCCATCTCATGACGATGAATCGATCAAAATAGCTATAACGAGACTCCTTGTAATTGCTTATAAAACCTAGACAAACCTAGTAGTTTATTAATGAAACTTCAACACATGTCAACAAGCCGGGCAATGGCAGAGCCAACTAAGGACCATGGTGGGCCCAAGCCCACTCTCCTATTTTTTTATTTTAAAATATTTTGACTTATATATGTGTATATTTGTTGTTTTTTGGACCTTAACCCAGTAAAATTTGTGACCCCAACTGATGTCATGGAGCTTTCTATGAATTACTAACTCCGCAATTGAACCCGATGTGTTACTATATTACATATTGTACCAATTTACATTACCTAATACAGTACTCTAATTTATAATCAGGAATATAATATCGACTAAGTAACAGGTACATGAGAAATTTGAACTGTACCAAACAATCTCTATATATTATACATAACACTTCTATATGCTTATGCGTGCACATTATATGTATGTTTGGGTTGTACTGCTCTTTTGTTAGGATCATTTTGGATTTTTTATATTATAACAAAAACTCACTTTAATTAAGATACCGATATTGTGTTCCATGTATATGAGCTAGGTGGTCGGCTATTGCTGCCTACTTACCAAAGAGAACAGACAATGAGGTCAAGAACTACTGGCACTCTCGTCTCAAGAAACGACTGGCCTTGAAAGGCTATGACCCTGTAACCCACAAGCCTAAGACTACCATCTTTTGCTTCGCCAATGGTTCAACTAATGACCCAAAGACCGGCTCAAACCTCAACCACATAGCTCAGTGGGAAAGTGCCAGGCTTCAAGCAGAAGCCAGATTTGTGAGAGATTCAGAATTACACAAACAAGCCTATCATCCTTATAACAATAATGATATTTCTGCTGCCTCATCAATATTATTAGGTCATAATAAGGACTTTGGGCCGACTGATCAATTATTTGGACAAAACGCACCACAATGCCTCGACATATTGAGAGCCTGGGAAAGCATCTTAATGTCAAATGACTCAAAAGCTGCAGGCGCCCAAGATCATGTTAATTCATTTGGTAATCATCTTGCTGGTGATTTCGCGCCTCTGATAATATCTGCAATATCAAACAATGGATCATCATTGATGGATTGTTTCTTTCATGAACCAGTAGGGCAATGTTTTGATGAAAATTATGACACTAGTATCACTGAACCATTCGCGGCAGTCTACCACAATATGGGGTTTAAAAATAATGGGGCATGCTTGGAGGACTTTGGACTTTGGGAAATAATCATGCAAGGTAAAAAAGATTGTCCGATATCGGGAATTAGTATGTAGTACTAGGTATTGTAAATTGGTACTCAATACCATTATCGGATCTATGTTGTACTATTAAAAATTGCATCCCTAAACGGATCTTTGTTGTAGCTTGGTAACATGCAATAAAATTTGATTTCTCTCTTATCTTTATGTGATAGCAGTACATGGTTAAATATGTTGACGTGAGTTAACCTAACAAATCACTGAGATTTATTTCCTAAGTTCATTAGGTGATTTATTTCATTTTCAATATAGTAGACAATTCTTGTACAATTAAGAGATATTCTCCTAATTGATTCATGTATCTATTTCCTTGTAAACCCATATATTGACGCGAAAAGTGAGCCTCCTCGTCATAATAATGGAGTCTCCAGTTTCCTTTCACGATACTAATAGTAATTAATTAATAAACTAAAAAAATTAAATATGATTACAAGGAAAGAAAAAAAAACATGTAAATTGCAATATAGCTGATGATGAAGAAGAAATTTTTTAATGCGGATTCTGGAAATCCGAATGGAAATATTGAGGCGAAAAGTGAGAGAGGGATACAGAGTGTGGGGAAGAGGAGAGAGGAAAGAGATAAGAGTCGGGGGAGGGGGGAGGAAAGAAATTAAAAAACGTAGCAATACTTTATATTATTTTTGGATGTAGGTGCTTGTTTTCTAGAGATTGAAAAAGACTTCAGATAATACAGGTTTACAGTGGTACCTTCCTTGATGGAGCAGAAGTACTGCTGTCATCTACATTAGAGATTGGAAAAGACTTCAGATA
>NW_018921339.1:3671-79674 GCF_002207925.1 Prunus avium
GTAAGAACGAAATTTTTCTAAAGCAAAAACCACAGCAAGCAACTCCTTCTCTATTGTGGAGTAGTTGATTTGAGCATCATTCAAGCAGATAAGTTCCCAAGTTCAATTTAGATTAATGGATTGATTCTAGCTAAAGTATGATTAAGCCATGGTGTTTGGTCCTAACCTTGTGTTCCTAATTCCCTAATTTGATCATTTGTTGTCTAACCTAAAATTAAGCATTAGGAACCCATTAAGCATAGAAGAACATTTTAAACAACCAAGTATGTATCTAATCCCTGTTGTCGAATGTCCATACATACTCTTCCTATTCATAGTTCAATTCGAATTAAAGCATGGTGTCTACTCTTAATTCAAATCAAGATAGCTAACATGCAAGCCTAAATGGTGATCAATCATTCAAACTAGCATATTAACTTATAAGCATAATGAATAAGAACAAAAACCATAATTGAAACTTGGAAACTAATTAAACTTGAATACTTAAGAAAGAATGTACATTACAAAATAAAATTAAAGTAGAACTTGAAAACTTGAAGGAAAATTTAGTAACATCATTTTGTTACAACAATTGACAACTTGAAAGGAAACTAAGAGAATTTGAGGGAGAGAAGGGAAGCTCTAGAGAAGTGTTTGAGAGCTCCCCCCCTTGGGGTGTGTTTTGAAGCTTGAAGGTTTCTCTATTTATAGGGCTAAGAGGAAGGAACAACATGATGAAATCCAACACCACCATTCCTCTTTTAATACAACCCATAACTCACACTTCATCTTGTCTAAGTTAGTGTGGTTGGAATCAATCTCATCCCATACTTCTTTTGCTGCACCTCAAGCTTTCTTCACATGGGTGTTCAAAGGTGTTCAATTGTGGCTGCCTTTTGATGCCAACCCATGTGGTTTGTCTTTTGATTGCTGGAAAAAACGATTCTTCTGAACTAGGCTTGGTGTAGGACGGCCTGAGGTTTCAATATGTATCCAATGGGGCTCAAATTTGGATATGTCATAATAGACACCCATTGGAACAACTTGTATGAAGAATGTATTCCCATCGGAGCACTAGAAGTGTGTGTTTTAGGCCTTGCAATTTGGCTGCCGAACAGAGACTGGAATTGACTTCATTTCATTTATGCTTTACATGCATGCACATGCTTTCTTTTTAATAGCTCCATCATGTACCAACTTGCTCCTTTAGAATTTCATAGCTGGAATGCCTCCCTACTTCACTCATTATGTTGGGTACAAAGTCAGTTATAGTTGGGATGAGGCACATGGCTAAAAGGAGGCACATGACAAAAAGCTGGCAGCTGCAAATCCTCCTTAGTAAGGTTGAGTGTTGGACGGGCTAAGCACTCCACATATGTTCAATTGGGCTGAAATTTGGATATGTTATATTACACACCCATTGGAACAACTTTGATGAAGATCTTCACCTCATCCGAGCCCCAGAGCATGCTGATCCAAGGCCAAGAAGTTGACCTACGAAACTGGGCTGGCAAGGGTTTGGAGCCAAAATTAGTTTGTCTTTAAGCTCTTCTTCCATTCACCCAAATCAGGCCTTAACATGCATGAATTGCATCATTTCCTATCCAAAGCCATCATTGTTACCTAAAGCTCAATGAATTGAAAGATAAACACAAAAAGGATTAAAAGCACAAGTTTAACTCAAAAACATAACCAAATCATAAGCTAGAATGGTACGAAATGATATACAATTATGAACCGATTAGCCACCAACTGACACTTGGAATTTTCCTCCACCTGACCACATTGCCACACAAGCACCTGCCTTGGCTTTATTTGCCTCCACCTTCTTAACAATTCTTGGGCACATAGGCTTGTTCCATTTTTTCATTTTATCCCTTCTTCCCTGTATTCTCTTCATCGGCTTACATCTAATATACTCCAACATTGTAAGAATAGGTCTATCCCTACATTCCAATATGGTACCATTGAAAGACTCGCACTGATTATTCAACACCATGTCACAATTCAAATGAGTGCTGAAGTGTGATTTTGACCCATGCCTTGGAGGTTTATCTAGAGTGGTGAGCCATTCATATGCATCATTGGACAGTTTTTAAGTTCTTCCATGGCCCTTGTAAAGTGGGGGACAGTGGTTGCATATGATGCTTCACAAAACTTGTCTCTCAAACTTTTTGCTTTGAATAATATCCTATAGTTGCTAAAAAGATGTCTTGCACAGAACCTATGGTCACAATTAGGGGCCACTTACTCAAAAGCAAGCAATAAACTTTTTTGTTTGTCGGATATAAAGGTGAAGCCAAATTGATTAACAATCTCACAATCCTTAACCAATAGCTCCAGAAACCAAATCCAAGAATCCTTGCACTCTGATTCCACAACTGCGTATGCAATCACCCAGGTTTCATTGTTGGCGTCTATACCCACTACAGTTAACAGTTGCCATGCATAAACACTCTTCAAAAAACACCCATCTAAACCTATAATGGGCCTGCATCCAGCTTTGAACCCTTCCTTAGCATCTCCTAAACAAACATACACCTTTGAAACTGTGGTTTCCCCAACTTTTCTTTGAAATCACACTTAATGATAGGATTTTAGCCATACTCGCAATAGAACAAGGCTGTTATTAGTATAGCAAAGGTAAATACGAGGTCATTCCCACGAAGACTAAAGTCAATTGAAAAGATGTACTAAATACTTACTTGTAAATCAATGAATTATTATTTTTGGATTCAATGCGAATAAAATAAAACACAAATTGGGAAGAAAGTTTTGAAAGATTATTAATTGGCTGAGAAAATCAGGAAGATAAGACACTAGGGCTAGGTGTCCACCACAAGCAATCCAATATAGCACTTACGTTCATTAATCCATTAAGAGGTAATTCCAGGATAAAGATTGGTTACCTTATGTTTATTCTCCCTATGGCATTTAGGCTAGAATAATTCCTACAACATGCAATCTCCCTATGGCATTTAGGCTAGATATAAACATGAAGAGTACGATGAGCACGAGTAACCAAATCAATCATGTAATTCTTATGGCATGGCATTTACCCTAAGTAATCACACCTTTTAATTGCAAGAAGCATACTCAAAATCAGTGTGGCATTCACTCAATTTTGCATCATATAACTTAGTCATATACCATAATGGTGATCAAGCATCAAAGCACATAACCAGTATAACACTCGGCAATTAAATGTTCAAACACAAAATCACATTAATGGATAAATAAACATACAGTACTATATCATCATGCTAGGGCTTAACCCCGCCCTAGATTAAGGTTTAGTTACACATGAACATAATTAAAAACACAGAAAAATAATATCATAAGAGTGAAAGAAGAAACCCTGAAATACAACGTCGCACGCAAACTCCTAGAGCCGTATTCTCCTCTTGATGAATGGGTCGTCAAAAAGTCCCCCCTCAGGAGTTGTTTCTCATCTTAAATAAGACACCCCACATCTATTCTTACCCTAGCTGGGCTTTTACAGCAGCCCAACAATAAAGAAAAACCTAATTAAAACATAAATCCAAAATGGGTAAGTACTTGACTCCTCTTCCTACTTGGACTGGGATAACATGTCAGTTACTTTGTTTGCACGTTTGGGGTTGTTCCTTCTCCAAGAAAAATCGGGAAAAATATGTAAATTGTAGATTTTTGTCTTATCTTTCCATTCATATATTGCACGCCTTGAGGAAAAATCAGGAAAGTCTTCAAATGGTCATTCTTCCACAGCAGCACAGTTTTGACAAGATTGCATCTTATGCTGACTTAACTTCAAAGACTGCTCTCATTGGCTGCTCCAAAAATTCTAGAAAAATTCCACAATCATCTTCAAGATCTTAGCTTTCATCTCCAATTGGTCTCGTACTAAAACTCCACCAAAAAGTTGTATTTCCGTTGAAAACAAATTACTTGCTCTGGAAAGCTGAAAATTGAGAAAATAAAGTAATAAGTCCTTTTTAAACCAAATTCTCTTACAAAAACTAAGTATAAAGAGTACATAAATGTGTAAATTTATGAACTTATCACTTAACCATTGCTGTGGTTCCTGGATTAGTGTTCCTTAATTCCTGACAATAATCCCATATTCTTGAATATTGTTCATTAAAAATGCCCTCAATCAACTTTAGTGCCTTCTCTTTTGCCCTATACACTTGTTGTTTTGACACCCCTGTATTATAATCCTTCTCAACAGTCTCCTTGAATGAGCTGACTGGCCACTGAGGATTGGTCTTTAATGTCTCAACATATTTCTTGCTTATCCAAGTTGACTTGACATTAGGGTTCTCCCATAACTGTGTACATGTGTGCTCACATACATATGTCTTCACTTGCAATGTGTTCTCATGTTGCATTTTTGAAGCATATATCATCCACTCACAATCTGGGTCCCTACAAACTGCCTTCAGCTTCAAAGCCTCACTCCTAATAAATACAACATCCCTTTTCTGCAAGATGGCGTGTTCTCTGACAGCTGTCCTAAAGACTTTACAATCAGTAAACAACATGCCAATCTCAAACTTTGGATCTGCCATGTCAGTTGCAGCATTGAACTCTGGCCAATTCTTATCACCTTCATGGTCAGAATTACAGTTGGCATAATCCTTACACTCAGAATCTTCAGAATCCAATTCAACATCTGTAGGTCAATCAGGAGCAGCCTCATTCCCAGTTTCTTTCACCCTGTCCATTCAGTTTGGTCATCCACCCATTTTTCAAAAGAAGCATCATCTTCATCTTCATCTCCATCTTCACTACAGTTCTTGGAAATCACATAATCATAGTCCTCACTATCAACAAAATCATCATCAAAATCTTCAAAGTCTGCAGCATTTGCATATCTTCTTCCACTTCTCAACTTCATGGAATGGCTTTTGGACTCGGTCCTAATGCCCTCAACAGTTCCTTCCACAGCTTCTTTGTGTTTCTGTTGAACATTATTTTTCCTCCTCAATCCCTTGCATCTTTTTTTACCAAAAGCAGACTTGACCCTATGTGACATGTCATCCGTCACTTTATGTTTGCCTTTGCCTTTGTTAGAAGAACCCTCATTATTGACAGTAGCCTTTTCTTTGCCTTTTGTAGAAGCTTCATCAGTCAACCCTTCTTGATTCAACTCTTTGCCTTCTCCACCTACTTGTTCATTAAACCCTTCTTGATTCAACTCTTTGCCTTGTCCACTTGCTTGTTCATTAAACCCTTCTTGATTCAACTCTTTGCCTTGTCCACTTCCTTGTCCATTAAACCCTTCTTGATTCAACTCTTCTATTACAACACTTGTTTTTTTCACCTTTCCCACCTGGGATACTCCGCCACCCATTGGAACAATGGCACCATAATTGTCATCAAGTTCTTCAATCACTACCCCAGTGTTGGTCTCAAAATCATCATCTAAATTTATAAATATGTTTGAAGCCACTTGACTGTAAAATTGCTCTTGACTGCATGCCAACACATGTTCTAGGAATATATTTATCAACCTAGTGTCTGGCACAAATGTTAGCATGTCTAAAACATCTGCATCCTCACTCAGCTTAACTAGACCACCATCAAAATGACCACCTGGAATATTGTACCAGTAGTTAATGATACCTTCGTACCCTAACTCCTTTACCCATTCACATAATAGTTACCTCTTAGTTCACCATTGTGATACAATTCAATAGAAAATCCATCCTCATCCCCTACATGTCAAAAGGCACACATAAATTTTAGTCCCTAACAAAAATACATTCAAGGCTGTTTACACATACAAAAAGACACAAATAATTTTCCAAATATAAAAGACAAATCATTTTACCACACAAAAAGACACAAAAGCCAAACTTTTCATGCCAGTACACACATACACAAAAGGAAAGCATTACTGTCATTGTAGGACCACATATAAAAGCCAATTAAATTGACACAGTAATAGTAAGACACACCTAACTCGAAACTCACAATCAACATCCATTATAAAAAACCCTTGTTTCCAATAGGCAAGTTTCATTCGAAAAACACCATTTGCCAAGAATCTTAGCATAGTAACCCATACGTACCGTAGAAAGGTTGTCCATATCCTGTGGGACGAAGTGCCCAACTCATATTCTTTAGTTCTTTCCCAAACCTCCGTTTGTAGTTTGATTTTTGCACTGGATGAAGATTCTTTCAAGATTTCGAAGAAACCCTCTCTCAGTCTCAGTCTCTCTCGAAAACTTAGAAACAACAAATTTTTTCCTTTCTTTTGTTTGATTTCATTGTCCAAGCCTTGGATATTGGAACGAGATCCTTGGAAGGCGAGCCCAACGCAGACATTTAACTTCCATTTTAAAAATAAATTAAAAAAATTCCCGAAAATGCCCTTCGTCTGGACTATTTCGACTGGCTAGTTAGATTATGTGGTGGGACCCACGACTGCCACGTCATCATTTAGCGTCTGACCTGACGGTCAATGTAATGGCCGGTGTAAATTGGTAAGTTTTTGAAATGTCAGGTACGAAATTGATGAAATTGAAACCTAGGGGCCCATTTCGATAATGACCCTAAACCTCCAGGGACTAAAATGACGTTAGTCCTTAATTATATATGCATTTGACACATGGCGTTGTCTCATTGGCTTAAGTAAGAACTTTGGGTGAGTCTGCTCGCACTATATCAGAACCTCTCTCAATTATTTATTTATTATTTTTTCAATAACCCTCTCAGACTCTCATTCCGTATCTCTCTCTCACCCACTCACGAAACCCTACACTATTTCTCTCCCGATATGAGACTAACCCTCACCTCATCGGTCGCCGTCTCTATCGCGCGCGCTCTCTGTCGCGAGACTCATTCTCTCTCTCCAAACTTAACCTCGCAATCCTTAATCTCTACTATAATCGATTGACAGCTTCCTCTCGTTCTCACTCGCTTCCATCCTTACCAAATCGAAGACGGCGGCGGCTACAGTTCTCGATTTACACCCGTTTCTTGTCTCACTCACCCCCTATATCTCTCTGTCTGTTTCTCTCTCGATCTCACCTTCTCTGTCGACTCGACCTCAGCTGCTCACCAAATCGACGACGACGGCTACGGCGTCGTCTTCGTCGTCTCTAGCCTCTAATTCAATTGATTTTAAAAGGTAAACATACTAATTTTTAAGGTTTTATGAAATTCTGGTATTTTGTTGGTTTAGTGGATTATTAGGGTTTCTTAATTCTGTTGAAATTAATGCACTTTTTTCTTAATTTTGCAGGTTATTCTCAGCGGGTTTCGATTAATAGGCAAAAATACAGGTTATTCTCAAACTCTATGTGTTGGTTGCTTCAAGCTTTGGTTTTAAAGTTTAAACTTCCAAGGCTAGGAACTGATAATATGATATGAATGATAACTTTTAATGGAATTACAACAAATGTGATGATGTTAATTCCCAAAATGGAGTTTGGCAATGTGACTGTCAAACTGGTATTTTTTAAGTTACATTGAATATTTGTCTTTTCGGGAAACTGCAATGTGATTTGGGTTTTGGTTATATTTGTTTTGTTTTAGTTAACTGGTATTTTTTTTTTTTTGTTAAATGATATTTGTTTTGTTTTGGTTAAATGTTATTTGTTTTGTTTTGGTTAAGTGTGTATGTGAAGATTAGAATATGTTTTAAGTGTCTTGAATCTATATTTTTTTTTGTAGCTCCCTTAACCGATACAAGTGAATCTGATTTGATCAAGGTCTAAAATATCGGTGATATCGGAAATATCGGTCAGCCAAAAACACGGAAATTTTGATGGAAATATCGGGATCAGCTCCCTTAACCGATACAAGTGAATCTGTTTTGATCAAGGTCTAAAATATCGGTGATATCGGAAATATCGGTCAGCCAAAAACACGGAAATTTTGATGGAAATATCGGGATATTATCGATATCGATAAAAATTGAATAAAAACCACGGAAATTGTAAGAAAAACTTGGAAATTTTTATTGAAACTTTGCAGGATGTTTATTTAGTCAATTATCTATTAGTTTATCATAAAAAATTGGAAGGAAATGCATTGCATGATGGATTTAACTGATTTAAGTTGATTATATAGCGAGCTGGCAAACACTGTGAGTGTAGAAAATATGTAGTAATTAATGAAAAAAGATTAAACACACCATAATCATTTATATATAATGAATTACTACAAGATTTTACACTTTATACATTGCGTGGTCAAAAGGAATGGTCAAAATAATTCAAAACAATTTGTTTCTTGCAAAAAAAATTCAAAACAAAACCATGTATATATATAAATATTTTAGCACATTTTCACAAAAACATAAGTGATATGGTGGTTAAGGTGTTGAAGGAGTAAAATGGGCGGGGTTCGAATTCCCTTGTTGTCTTTTTTAATATAGAAATTTATCCTATATAATAAATATTAGCTTACAGACATTTTAAAGACGTTATAAATATTACACGCCGAAAATATAATCACAAA
The DNA here is from genome assembly GCF_002207925.1 of Prunus avium. The sequence goes on from NW_018921339.1 coordinate 12,102, forward strand.
CACGTACGCAGGTGAGTTGGATAAGGCGCTAGGCTGTTTCTCATAGAGGCAAGGGTTCGAATCCCTCCATGCGCAACAAGGAGAATTTTCAGCATTTTTCATGTATTTTTGGGTCAAAATATCGCGAGATTATTGATATTATCGATATTCTTTCATCTATTTTTTATTCCCTCTATGTGTATTTTTTATATTTATTAATCAAATTAGTTTGTACTGTGGAATTTAGCAGGTAAGTTCTGCCCATTCGGCTTTCAAATCTTGAATGCGCCATTTATGGACTACTTCTCATAACTTGTAAGTCAACAAATAGTTTCGAACTTGGCTCCTTTGTATAAAAGAAAAAGAACATATCGTAATGAGTAGTAGTGCTTCGTATATACCTCCCCCTTCCTTTTGACGTCTACTAAACCAAAAAAGTTTATTATTCAACGCCTGAAGAGAACCTATGAAGATGAGGTTTTAGTTGAGAGATCTTCCTCCGATTCCGAGAAATCGGTCAAGCGGGGGGCTACCCTCGGTTACACGCTCAAATGTCCTTATGTTTGAATATGCAAATTCAAAAGATGAATTTATTTGCAAAAATGATTTTTTAAAACAACATTTCGTAACTATAGTGTGTTACATACGTTTCGCGATTGAACATTGGCCTCATTGAACAAAAAAATCATGGCCTCTCATTGAACAAAAAAAATCATGTCATTATCGTATTAATACTTGTGAACTCAACACGATAAAATTCGGATGTAATTCCGATAAAATTCGGACGAGAATTACATTGTATATGATTTTTATCAGGTCTAGTAATTTTTGAGTGATGTAATATTTGGACCATGTGTTCACGAGTTGTGACAAGAAGTAGACTTCATTGTGATTCAAGAACGAGTACAGCTCATGTACTGTCACAGTACGGCCTGTTAGTGTAGGATTTGTTTGGATTAGATTCTATGAGCAGCTGGAAAATCTAGAGCTTTCCGCAAAAATGCTTTTAATTCTGACTCATTCTAATTACAGAGCCCGACATGTTTTTTTTTTTGTCAAAGTCCAACGCGTTCGTTTTGTTTTTGTAAAGCACCGACACACTCACAACTCAACAGTCAATTCACTCGCTCCTATTTTATTTATAGTAGCTGATGACCAGATAAAGAGAAGAAGAAAAAGGACTTTTGGAAAGTTTCAAGGCATGGATTAGATTTTGGACTTCGGAGATTACTGGTTTAGGTAAATTAGGTGTTTGGCGTGTGAGAAAATTGAAAGAGAAAACTTGTACATTGGTCAACTAGTCAGCATCTGAGCGTATGATACATATATGAAGCTATGATAAAATCTCACATGACTTTTCAAAATTATAATGATCGTTCTGTTACATTGACTAACATTTTGTGTAAAATGTCATGTTAAAATGGAGGCTTTCTAAAGTAGAGACGTCCATATTCTCCATGAAAGATGACACAAATGACGATTTCGATCGTTGAAATATATTATAGGCAACCCTAGAAATGATGAGTGCACTTGTCTTACAATAAGGACTTAACATAGAAAAACTTCATGTGTCCAACTATATATATATCAAGGTCAGGCTTTAAAAGAATCGGCCAGTATCATATTACATATCTACCACGTTCCTTACATAGGATAAGAATTTGATGCAAGAAAAACTAGTTACAGATGGATTCATAAAACATATGCTAGTTCCTTATGCCAATATTTACAAGCTGACAAGATACAAACTCTCTCTCTCTCTCTCTCTCTCTCTCTCTCTCACACATCCAAGATTCAGCAAATACTGGGGGAGTAGCTAGATGAAAGGAAAAATGATATACTCAGCATAGAAGAGATTCCAAATAAATCTGTAGTAGCCGGCAATTGCTTCCTGCAGAACGCATTCAAACTTATGATCAGATGATGAATCAAATACTCTCTGTCATTTTATTGGAATCTGAACAGATCATTCGAAATAGTTGTGCAAAATTATCCTATTCCAAACTGTACTGCTTGATCATTAGACCAGTAAAATGCTATTTACAAAAAAATGGAATTTTATACCTTGGTGTAATTTGCTTGCTCGAGCACCCAAGTCTGAAAGTACATGGGAACAAAACTTGCATAAGAGTTTAACAATAAGACACAATTTTTCATTAAGTGTTGTTTGTTTGTGTGTGCGAAAGAGCTCTAACATAAACCATTCACATCCAATTAAATGCGGATTAGAAAGCTCAAAGCAGCACAAGTTGCCATTGTCACTTTATTCTCCCAAGTCCTCACCACACGCACACACACAAAATATACCAGAAGTCCTAATATTGAAAAGAATCAGTATCATAAATGCCTAACTGAAAAAATCATTCAGTGAGAAGAAACTACAGAGAGGTGGGATGCCATTTTCGACAGTAAATTTGTGTGATATCATAAGCATAAATGAAATGATGCTAGGGTGATACTCTTGGAGCATTGAGAGAAAAGCGGGGGGGCATGTAACACATTCATAAAAACAAGGAACAAACAAAAAAAGAAAAAGAAAAAGAAGCCGTTTAGAATGGATATAGTGGTGAAGAGGTCAAAACAGCAAGGTACAAACCTGGAAAATTAAACTCAGTGCCAAAATTGTATGGGTCGGTATCATTAAGCTACGCCTGAACGCCTGTACACAAGCAACATAAAGGCTTTAATTTTTTGAGTCAAAGGACAACACGAAGAATTTCACAAACACAATAAATCAAAGCCATTAGCTTTTGTCTAAATGCATGAACCACGCAAGCATCTAGAGATACACTTCAAAGTTCAAAGGGATACATGCTCACCTGAGGCATGAAACTTGCTGCGAATATAGAACCAACATAGTTTAGCAGCAAAAGCCCAGAACCCAGGAACGCAATCTTTCTAACTCCAAGTTTTGTTGCAAATGTTGATATCTGAAACCTGTAAGCATATATTTGAAATAAACATTGGTGGGCAACTGGAATATTAAGCTTTAAACAAAAACAATGCTGCATTCTGATTTGAAAATGTTGAGAAAAGAGTACCAATATTGGTTAAGCATAATATAAGACATTGACAATTACAGTGAGTGACATCAAATATGCTAATTACATGGCCAAATGATACCCACTCTCTCTATGCAAGTATGGGGTAGAGGGTGCAGAAATTTAATGTACAGTATTCACGTGTAAATTAACCAAAACAAAAAGGAAAAAGGGAAACATTAAAATTAATAACCAAACTTTAGGATTGTTTTTAATGCTGATTCACGTGTAAATTAACCAAAACAAAAAGGAAAAAGGGAAACATTAAAATTAATAACCAAACTTTAGGATTGTTTTTAATGACTCAGAAAGTACTATATGGGGTAAGAATCAAATGAGAAATCAGCTGCCAGAAAGTAACTAGGCCCTGCAACTTACTTGCGGTCTCCCTCTACATCAGGAAGATCTTTTGTTATGGCAATAACCAAAGCAAATAATGTTACAAAGGTAGTGATAAAAGCCACGGGCGAGCTGCAGGTAGAATTTGAATTTCAGCATCAGTCTCTTTAAAAATTTAAATTATGAACATTACACAGCTAAAATATCAGAAGGATATAGTGACATTCACAAGAGAAAGTTGGACAATTAGATCAATCAATACAGATTTGTTTCAATAATAAAATTGAAAATTAGTAATGCTCATGTGTTGGATTTAGAAAAGGTCCCTTTTTGTTAACTTTCAAAATCCATATTGGTGTGTAAACTACAGCAGTTCCTTATCAATCCTGTATTAGTCCATCCAATTGTATAGTCATACCAGTTAAAATACAACAAATAGTAACACACCTCCACTCAAATTGAAGCCCAAGGGCAGCTCTAGTGGCATAATATACACCAAAATTAAGAAGGAAACCCCGTACCTGCAGTAGTTATTTTGTTAATCTCTTGTGACATAACTACTATTGGAGAAAAATAAGGCGAAATAATTTTTAAAATATATCTGTGAATCACCATAATAGTCATCGAACAGATCCTATCCTCTTAATAATATATTTACTTTCCAGGCTCCTTGCTCAAAAGTTGTTTGAATTCATGCACAGAAATTTTTAGACAACTATATTAGATCAGTAGAACTATACTATTGCAGCGATTCAACTATAAAGAGTGTTATGCTACAATAGCATTTGGTGCTTCAGCCATAATAATGTCTAACTGCTGTTTTGAGGGTAATATTCATATTTGGAAAATTTTGTTTTTTGTTTCACATTGCTTCTAAAATAAACTACTCGCTTTCCTGTGACTCACAGGTCTGCTTCCGCCAACACTTTTCTACTCTCTTTTTTTCATGGGTATAATTGTGAATGCTTAACTTTATTTCTCTATGACTTTCAGGCTTTTTTACCAGAACTTGCTTAGATTGTGATGATTATAAATGTATTAACTATTATCTACTTTACTTTTTATTCGGACATTTTAAGGTGGGCGCATGAATTTCAAATCCCATGTATAAAAAATATCAAGCAATTTGAGTAGTTACTGACTTTGGAATGGAGAAAAAAATATATCACCAAAAAATGAGCACATACTTCTATTGTGAGGATTAGATAACAGGAAAAAAAAAGTGATACCGTAGCAATTATAAGAAATGCTGCAACAGGAAATCTCTTCATTCTAAACGGAGGAACAGAATACATGGTACCAAGGAAAAGACCAAGACTGTATAGAGAAGTAATGAATGGCCCAAAGTTCATTCCAACAATCAACAGGCCAGTCACTACAAAAAATACCACCAGAAGCCATGCTGATTTAACTGAAAGGTCCCCTGCAGCAATAGGCAAATAAGGTTTGTTTACCCTGCAAACACAACAGAGAGATGCAGAATAAGTTCGAAGAAAATAATATGCAATAATGTCCATGGACAGTCTGTCACACAATGGAAACAAAGAAAAAACAGAAAAGATGATTTACCAAAGGTCAAGATCGTCTGGCTCTATATTTTTTCTTTTACCAATGACTAAGGAACAGGTTCTATCAAGATTCTCTAGATCAGATGATTGATATTCATCAACTATGTTAAGGCATCAATTACATTCAGACAAGGGCCAACTTGTGATGGATCTTAAACAACAAAAAATGTGTACAAACCCTATTGTGGTTGTTGGAAACCAATATTTTGTGTATAAAACTGTTGCGCAAATCCTTGTCTAATAGTATGCTTAAGAAACAGAAATACGTAAAAATATACGCCCATCGTACTTGTCAATTTTGATATCGTAAATCTGGTTGATGCCAACTATGTAACCATTCCCACATAGTAGAGCAAAAAGACCAGAGAATGCCTTAAACAGCAGAGACCACTTTATCAAATTGGCGTTCTCAATCAACGCTCTAGTCACCAAAGCACTGTGGACAAAACAACAAAGAAATTTGGTCAACTACACCTGGCCTGAGTTGGAAATGAAACCAGTTTACTAATACAAATCAGTGTTCTGTCTGGTAATTACTTACGTAGAACCCAGAACTGTTCCACGTATGGTATGGGGCCTCAGGAATCTCCAACAAGCATCTTTAAAATCTGAAATTCTGGTCAATACTGGATCAGATCCAGCAGCTTCAACTTGACTGCGGGCCTGGCAGCATTCACTTTCACTTTAATACCATAAAAAGAAAGGGCTTGAGTCTCATAGACTACAGTCTCCATATCTATATGCAACCATGTATAAGGAACCGAATCAAGTACTAACACATCTAAAATCAAAATCAAAATCAGCAACAAGGGACAGGGAGTATAGTCTATAAACAGACACCAAATTGCCTTTTTTTTTTCCTTTTCTATTGGTATGTTCCACAGTAAAGCAAATAGGTACAACTATATCAAGCTTCTAACTAGTTTTTTGCTGCTTTGACATGTTCAATAGTAGGATTGCCTACTATCAACCGCTTACCCTATATTAGTCCTTCAAACCTTGACATAATGTCATAATTGCAGCATCACTTCAGAATAATAATCAAGTAGAAACTTCCAGTTCCACAAGCTAACAATAACAGCTGAAGGAAAATATTACACAGACCAAAATTAACTAATTGGAGCAAAATCAAACATACCCAACTCGAAAAGGAAAAAAAAAAAGCAATCTTCTAAACCAAAGTTTCATAGTGGCATTTCCTAATAAATAGTACTTAGAGAAGAACCAATCTTCTAACCAAAGTTTCATAGTGGCATTTCCTAATAAATAGTACTTAGAGAAGAACCCAATTGGACAAACTAAAAGTTGAATGTAATTTATATCATTGAGGAAGAAATGCAGCATACCCAGATGGAATTTCGCCTCTTCTGACAGTTGGGTAAGGACTTTGAGCTTCTGTAGAGCCCAATTGAGTACAAGTTTTGTGTGCATTTTGAGAGAGAAGCAAAGGGGGGTTTGGAAGTTGGCTTAACGAAAGTAGAAGGAAAAGAAGAGGAGGTCTTGCAATAAGGGGTTAGAGCTGGAAACCGTGGAGAAGATGAGGGAGCGAATGAGAGCTCCATGCTACGCTTACAACACAGACACAGCGAGAAACAAGAGTCTGTGCCTCGGAGAAAGTAGAGAGGATAGCACTACGAAACTCAGACACACGAAAAAACGGAGGTAAAACGACATGTCGTAGATACTCCAAAAACAAAAGGGAAAAGTACGGACCAAAAAACAAAGAAGTTAAACGAAAAATGGAGATGCGGGGTATCGAACCCCGTACCTCTCGCATGCAAAGCGAGCGCTCTACCATGTGAGCTACATCCCCAAGTTGCTGATAAGTTTCATACTATTCAATTTATACAAAGTTTAAAGGAACTACAACTGTGCCAATTTGCTTACATTTTTTTTCTAATAAATGGCAGATTTGAAATTGTAAACTTTTTCCAACATTAGAACATAAGTACGCTACACTGCTAACTAGTTTGTTTTTTTATAGAGCAACATCAGTAATTAGTTGGTCACTCAAGAAAATGAGAGTTTTGATGTTTTCTATATTGCAAAGACGGTCCTCACCAACCATTTTGCTCAATAGTTCAAAATTGAAGCAGCATCCCTCTCATTTTGTAGTACCTTTTTAACATGAGAGGAACTAGGAAAATCATACCCTCCGTCCGACACCCTTCACATTACGACCCTTCAAAAGAGGGTGTGGCGGTAAGACAATTGTGCCATGGTAGCTTCCATACGAGGCAACAGCACTATTAACATGGTAGGCATTCCAAAAGAAAAAGGGTCGCTGCTTAGGGTCCATTTTATTACTTGTGGACAACTAAGGAAATCTTCAGGGTCACCTCAGAGGAAACCATAGAGGTAAAATCACTCTAAAAAACAAACGCATGAATGTCAAAGTAACATTAATCTAAATAAAATTCGAGTCAACCACAACATCCAACCACATAAAACTAGAGGATCATCAACATAAAAGGTCAGAGACATCTCTCATATTCAAAGGGTAAATCCAACAATCACTAAATAATGAGAAAACAAACAAACGCAGACAAAATTCTCCTTGTTGCCACCATAGTTTTCTGCAGCCCCTCAACGGTTGGCCTTGGCAACTCTTTCAATCTCATCCTTCTTCTTGATCGCATAACTGCACACAAAAGAAACAAAGAATCAAGGGAAGGAAATTAAATCAGACTACATAGCAAAAATGGAAATAAACTCGGAGATAAAAGAGCTTTGGCTGAGAATAATAAGTAATAAGAAAATAAGCGCTTAGAAAGCAGGCCATCAATCACTACCTGTTAGAGGAACCTTTGGCAGCATTAATAAGTTCATCAGCCAAACATTCTGCAATAGTTTTGATGTTTCTAAAAGCAGACTCACGAGCGCCAGTTGTGAGGAGATAGATAGCTTGATTCACACGTCTCAAAGGTGAGATATCCACAGCCTGACGCCTAACAACTCCAGCAGATCCAATACGAGTTGCATCTTCACGTGGACCACTGATCAGCACAAAGCAGACATACAAAAGAAAAGAAAAAATGTTTGATCAATTTAAGGAGATATAAAAAAATCAACATATAATCAGGAGAAATTATATTAAAGGCCACTTGGGCGTCCCCTCCAATATGAAAAAAGGACTAAGCACAAGGCAAGTATGCAATTACTATGATAAATATAATAACAAATCTGCATCCACTTACCTATTAACAACAGCATCAACAATAACTTGAATGGGGTTCTGATCAGTCAGCAAATGGATAATTTCCATAGCATGCCTGATAATCCTGACAGCCATGAGTTTCTTTCCATTGTTTCTGCCGTGCATCATGAGTGAGTTAGTAAGCCTCTCCACAATAGGGCACTGAGCCTTCCTGAATCGTTTGACTGAGTATCTCCCAGCAGTGTGAGGTACATAGGTTGCATGCTTGGCAGGTACCACTCCAACGTAGTCTGCCAATGAAATGTCACTGACCTATACATTGCAAATTACATATTACCATTAGTAGATGTGATGAACAAATTAATACAACAAACTAATCTATATGTTTGAAAATGTGAAACGATAATATTATCAAATTATTGATAATGAAAGATTTAGTCAGCATTTAAAAAAAATAAAAACAATTTGACACATAAATACCAATTAATCAATATAAATACTTAATAGCCAGGAAAATATTTGACCCACATATGAATTTAACTGAAGCAGACATAAACTTCATTTTATCGATCCGCATATTCAGGAAGGGCACCAAATACATGTGACCAAAACAAGTGCAATAAACAATAATAATAACAATAAACTTTAGCCTACTAAGTTACACCTACAGTGAATCTGAAACACAAGACGTCCACACAAAGAGGCCACAGAGATGTTTAAATTACAAAAGCAAGTCCCAATTACACATCTTGAGGTTGAGCAACAAATACATTATGATACTTACAACCCAACAAGGAAATGCAAGGACGCCTATCTTTGGCTCCTAACCAACCAGCTAAACGTATGTTTACCAAACTCAACCTTAGTTCGTCTAATTCATAACAGATATCGAAAGTAGAATTAAATCAAGTAAAAGCAAAACAAACTCCAGATACCTGAACATCATCAAAGCTCCAGCGGTTGAACAGCTTCACGTCAAAGTGAGGCTCCGTTGGTTCCACAACATGAGCAGCTACGACAGGAGCAGCTGCAACAGGAGCATCTACGGCAGGAGCAGCCATGGTTCTGTATAAACACAATTAGAGCAACAAAACCTGTTAAAATTTGTTAACAATGTGGGGACTAGAATCAAAGCTGCAAATTAATTTTTCAATTATGAGAATTCCATATCAAAGTGAATAGAGTAATGTATAATTAAAAAATGAGATTAGGGAAAACATTGAATCAAGCTTCTTCTTTTTTAAAATAAAAATTAACATTAAAAAAAAAAAGGAAGAAGCAAAAGTGAAACCTCAAAATTTTGTGATTCTTAGTTTCATAGCTCAATTCACAAACCCAACAAAAAATTTCAAGCCGAATTCTTGTTTCTTTTAATACTTTTAGCTTTATCTATGTGCAGCAAAATCAGTATGCAAGAAGCATAAAAAAAAATAATAATAAGCCATCAATAACAAAATACAAATAACTGTATGGCTCTCTTACATTCAAAACAATAAACCCACCCCAAAACCCTAGCACAATCTTATCTACCCGAGGAAGTAGCAGAGATGGGTGAGAGAGGTAACCACTGACCTGGAGGTTGGAGTTTCAGAAGCTTGGAGAAGAAGGAGAAAATGGCGCCTGGAGTGGGTTCTGAAACGCTCAAGACAAGAGAACGGCGCAGGGCAGGGGGTGAAAGAGAGGAAAAAGTCTTTAATCAGCTAGGGTTTGGGTTTTAGGTTACGTTTACTATTTTACCCTTCCTCATTTTGTTTTTGTTTTTGTTTTGTTAAAAAATCATATCCTCTGTTTTTTGCTTTTCTTTCATTTTTTCAAATATGATCATAGAAGCTGCGCGGCTATACTTTATTTGACACGTGAGTCCCTTTTTTTTTGGCACTAAATCGTTTAGCCATGCGGCTATACTATCTGGTATTTTTCAAAATCGTTGAGCCGAGCGGCTATACTCTGGTTTTTTTATTTTAAAAAATCGTTTAGCCGCCCGGCTTTACTAAAAATAGTATAGCCGGGCGGCGATACTTGTGTTGACACGTGGGCGCCTAATCGCTAGGCACGTTCCTCTTTTTTTTCTATAAATAGTACCGTTGTGCGGCTATACTCGGCTTTTTTATATTTATTTTATAAAAAAAATAGTATAGCCGACCGGCGTTACTACAGTTTTTGTTTTTTAATCGTATAGCTGGGCGGCTATACTCTGTTTTTTTAATAAAATGACATAGAGGTTGTTGGGTTTCCCAATTTTTTATTTATATTTTGTTATTTTATTTATAAACCGAACTTATTAATTTTTTTAACGGTAGTTTGACTGAGTATAGCCGTGCGGCTATAATCTGGTTTTTATTTAACCGCAAGGCTATACGTGCTTTCTAGGCGGGTCCTTTTCCTAACAAATGATATAGCCGGGTGAATATACCGTTTTTGACATGTGGGCCCTTTTTTTAACTAAATAGTATCACCGTGCATCTTGACTCTGGTAATTTTTTAAAAAAAAAATAGTATCACCGCCCGGCTATACTTGTTTTGCCACGTGGACAACTAATCACTCGGCGGGTCCATCTTTTTTTCTATAAATAATATAGCCGTGTGGCTATACAGTATTTTTAAAAAACCAAAAATGGTATAGCCGCCAAGCTGTACTCGGGTCTTTTTATTTTTATTTTTAAAATAGTATAGCCGCTATGCGATACTCTGGTTTTTTTATAAGAAAAATAGTATAGCCGGGCGGCCTTCCATCTTTTTTTCTATAAATAATATAGCCGGGCGGCTATACTGGTTTTTTTAACCAAAAAAAGTGTAGCCGACAGGCTGTACTCGGGTCTTTTTATTTTTTTTTTTTAAATAGTATAGCCGCTAGGCGATACCCTGATTTGTTTAAGAAAAATAGTATAGCCGTGCGGCCTTACTACAGTTTTTTTATATATAAAAAGTAGTATAGCCGCGCGGCGTTATTATAGTTTATATATAAAAAGTAGTCTAGTCCCTTTTTTTCTTTCTATAAATAGTATTTTGCAGAAAAAAAACACATTCTTATTTTATTCATATTTTTTTCGTTCCGTATTTTACTAACTATGAAAGAATGTGAGTGGCAAAGATTAGTTTTCACTTGTTGTAACAAAAATGGAAGATGGTAATTTTGCAATCCCTTTGCCATGCAGAACAACAATTTCAAACAAATATTTATGGGTATAGTAGGAAGAGAGGATGTAGTATTCTTCATGTAAGGTGTTGTTTGAAAAGTGAAGCAATTACCAAGAACACTCCAACTAAGCATGCAATTCCATACGACAAATAATGTGTGCAGTAACATAATTTAGTTCTGTTGGTTTTGCAAGGCATTGCAAATATGTTTGAGTTCCCACATTGGAACACTAGCCTTGGAGGTCTTTATAAGACTTACTCTTGGAAATAAAATAGTTTGTATTGGCTATGCAAGTGGCACAATTGAGTGAATTTGTGGGTATGGCATGTGATTAAATGCCTAATTAGTTAGGTCAATTTCTAATTATTTAATTCTGTATTTAAATTAAACCCGATTAGGTAATCAACTAATTATTTATTTTAATTATTTATAAAATTCAAATATCATATAATGTTTTTGTTTGATTGAGTTTGTCCTTATCCGATACCTGTTAGGATATGTATCAGCCACTCTATTTAAACACAAGCCCTGCATCTATACAATTACATCAACTTCACAGAGAACATTCATATCATCATTCTTGTATAGCCTCAAAGATAAACACACAAATTTCGCCAAAAATCAAAGCCCTAGTGCTAGGACTTTGATTTAAATAGTTGTATCCTGCTATAGCAAACACCTGCAGAACTACAAGCATTGAGTAGGGGTGAAATTCTATTTCAAGGACATTGCAATTATGCAAGCCTCTCTTTCTGCAAGAACGGTCAGTTTTTAATCTACTGCCATATTTAATTTCATAATTCTATTTGTTGTTTAATTAAATTATTAGAATAACATTGATTGTTGTTCCTCCAACAAGTTTCACTCGAGAGAACGAGTTAGATCAAAGGCAAACATTTCCACACAAAAATAAGAAGAAAAAATTGAAATCTCATATTGATTTATTGTGAAATTTATCTCTCTTCAATATCCGCTTTGGATATGTTGAAACTAACCAATTAATATCAATAAAGTATAAACTAATGCAACTAGGTTTAGATCGGTTGGTTTCATCAATTTGGTTTAGATCAAAATCAAATCATTTGACTTTTTCTTAATATTAATATCACTTGCCATTCTATTTTAAACCGTTTGACTTTTTTTTAATCAAAATCAAACCAAACCGATAATTACGGTTTAGATCGGTCAGTTTCATCAATTCGGCCGATTGATACCCACCCCCTTGAACCCCTTTGAAGGCCATGGCAAGTGTCACGTTGACAGAAGCTTTTTCTTTCTCGAATATTCCGAGATGGATTTGGTCAATATGTTGCTCAATTGTTCCTCTTTTTTGTTGTTGCCAAAGTTAGGAAGGGAGAATGGGGAAAACTCAATTAACACCCATTGGCCAGTTCACTTGAGATGATATGGGTTTCCTTAACTGTGAATATGATCGTGATACATGAGAGTTTCACATTGTGCAAGGAAAATTTTGTGCACTTTCAGAAGGTCAAATGTCAATTAGAGGAGAGCAAAAGGAACAACACGAATTTTAGAAATATTTGTAGCTCCGGTTCTTCCATTCATATTTTTTCCAATTCTAGATATTGTCTTGGTCACATCCTAGAAATTAAACAAAAAATATGAGAAAAACATACATCGGCCATTTTTCATGAAACAAAACAGAACTAGCTAAAAATCTTGAAAAATAGGAACTCGCACAGTAAGATCATTTGGATCTTCCTTTGAACAGCAAATGACAAGATGCTCGTAGGTTTCAGCAGCCCCTCAACGGTTGGCCTTGGCAACTCTTTCAATCTCATCCTTCTTCTTTATAGCGTAACTGAGCACAAACAGACCAACCAATAGTCAGAAAAGTATCAAGTTGAAGAAAACGAAATCAGACTAAACTAAACATAACAAAACAGAAATAAACAATGAGATAGATGAGCTTTTGGAGAAAATCACAATTATACGAAAATAATTAATCAGTACCTGTTAGATGAACCTTTTGCAGCATTAATCAGTTCGTCGGCCAAACATTCTGCAATAGTTTTGATGTTTCTAAAAGCAGATTCACGAGCACCAGTTGTAAGGAGATAGATAGCCTGATTCACGCGTCTCAAAGGTGAAATATCCACAGCCTGACGCCTAACAACTCCAGCAGATCCAATACGAGTTGCATCTTCTCGTGGACCACTGATGGTCACAAAGAAGACATACAATTAGAATCTGTATTTCCATAAGGGTCACCATCCATTGTGGTTATGGTACCCAGAAGACTTCCAAAATCAGAAAGTAATCATGATCAATTTTATTAAAAGACCACTTGAGGTTCCCCTCCAAGATCAATACCTTCTACAGACCTTAAGCACAAGGCAAGTATGCAATTACTATGAGGAATATAATAACAAATTTAAATCCACTTACCTATTAACAACAGCGTCAACAATAATTTGAATGGGATTCTGATCAGTCAGCAAATGGATAATTTCCATTGCATGCCTAATGATCCTTACAGCCATAAGTTTCTTCCCATTGTTCCTGCCGTGCATCATGAGTGAGTTTGTAAGCCTCTCCACTATAGGGCACTGGGCTTTCCTGAATCGTTTGACTGAGTACCTCCCGGCAGTGTGAGGTACATAAGTTGCATGCTTGGCTGGGACAACTCCAACGTAGTCCGCCAGTGAAATGTCACTGACCTATATGTTACAAATAAAATGATTATCATTTTAAAAATATAAGGGAAATAGATTTGAGTATTTGTCTAACACATATGAAAATTATCTAAACGTCCATAAAACTTTACCAAAATAAATTATTTTAAAAAAACACGAAAAAACTTAAATCAGTGTAGATATGAAGCCAAGGGCACCAAACAAATTATTTTAAAAAAAACACGAAAAAACTTAAAATCAGTGTAGATATGAAGCAAAGGGCACCAAACAATAAGAAAAAAAATGTTAGCATTAGCCTACTAAGTTACACCTACTGTGAATCAAATCAACACAAGGACACACAGGATGCACTTATTACAAATCTAAAACCTAACAAAAGCCAGTCCCAATTACCGACATTTAGCAACATATACGCTATGTTTTCTTCCGACTACCCAACAGGGGAAACATGCATCTAGACACAGTATTTAAGAGCTCAAATTACAGCTACATTAAAACAAATGAATCACTAAAACATACAGCGAAGAATTAGATTCGAGCTAAATTACTTTTATCAAAATCAACCCCAGCTCATCTGATTCATTACATCTAATGAGAAAAAACTAAAACTAAATCAATTAAAGAATAGAACCCAGAAATTAAAGCACAGGGAAAGAAATTTATGGGATCTTTTTTCAAAATAAATTTTATCTACTTCCAGCTAACTTAATCGATATTGAACAAATAGCAAATCTATAATCAATGTATACATTTAAAACCCCATAAAATTCCATTCATGATATTGAAATGCACAAAATTGGAAGTAATGGTTACAAACCTGAACATCGTCGAAGCTCCAGCGGTTGAACAGCTTCACGTCAAGGTGAGGTTCAATTGGTACCGTTGGTGCCGTTGGTGCCGTTTGTGGCGTTGGTGCCGTTGGTTCCACTGCAACAGACATGGCTCTGCATAACGCAATCGAAGATCTAAGGTTAAGAGTGTTAAATTGAAAAACAGGTAGGTTGTGATTTTTAATTTCTTAGTTCAATTAATAATTCAAGTATAAAATGTAAAAGGAATTTCATTGTAAGTAACAACGACGGATGATAAAGCTTACCTCTTTATCGGAGGTTGGACCTTCAGACGAGAATGCGAGAGAGCTTGTACAGAGTGGTGCTGAACACAGAAAAAACCTAGTTTGTGTTTATAAGCAGGACTGACCTGAAAATTACCTTAAGATCCTTTAAGGGTAGTAGGGTCTTTTCGTTTTTATTTTATTTTATTTTATTTTTAAGATTACAATGTTTGAGATTCATCAAAACTTCATATCAATCTCTCTCTCTGGTTTTTATTGTTTGGAATAAGAGGGATTATCGCATGAGTTATACTTAAGTTCCTAAAGTCTGAGTTTCATGTAAAAAGATCAAAATCAAAGCTCTATATATGTTTTTCACAAAACAATGTTTCATTCAATAAAATATATGAGTCCAATATGCAATTTTGTTAGTTGATAGCATGTTATAGGAACTTATATGATATAATATAGTGGCATGTGTAACACAAAGTTCATATGTTATGGAGAGTATAACATAGATAAATAAATACGTGTATTACAATATAAGTGGATTAGTCAAGCCATCATGTCGTGTTACACCTAGCTAGTAGTTCGCTACATTTTTCACAAGTTGATGTTGGTGGGTTTCTCATGCTTCTTTACAAATAAAAATAAAAATCTATTATGACTTATTTTTGCTTTACTTGTTGGCTATATGCACAAGGCTCTTCGGTGGCCATACTTACTACAGTAGATGAAAATAATCATCGCTTGTATGCTGCTGAAGATATCATCCCTTTTTATCTCGAACGCTGCCCTAAAATTAATTGTACAACAATGTGGTCTATCTGTCAACAATTAAGTTTAAGAATGTTTATGTTTGTAGTGATCGCATAAATCTTCTTACACTGATAGAAGTTTCTAGAATTGCTTTTGTACGAGTTTTATAAAATTTCGGCCTCTTTGTTCATATATATAATTGCTTTTCACTTGCTTATGAGTCATGACTTCCACCATATGCTAGAACCATATGATGTTTTTCCTCTTTCAAAAAATATTAAAGCCTAAAGACATCATGATTTTCACTCCTTGCATCCAGCAGATAAAGTCGGGACTTTAGGAGAATCTACATGATTTCGCAATGATTTATTAAAATTTCAACTTTGAAATAGCAGCAAACTATTGAGACAACAACAGTCTTCGTCGCCCGATCAGATTTGTTACTCAATACCCAAGAGCTCAGGGAAGAAGGAAATCAAAGATTTGACACAGAAACCAGGAATACTTGTTACTCGTTCAAACAAAACCTAGGGCTTTTTTCCGACATAGAAGTTTAGCAAGATTCCATAAAGAACTCTCATCAGAACAATCAAGTCTACGTTGCTAGTAAATACCAAGACACATAAACTAAAAAAAATAAGAACAGAGATTGGCAACACAACTGCCATTCACCATCATAAACACCAGTTGCTTGCAAGTAACCAAAACTTTGAAGTTCAAGCATCAACAAACAAGAGCCATCTCCGATCAACGCAACCTTCTAGCCTCCCTCTCAGACTCGAGCAAGGTAAGGATATCCCCCTCCCTCACTGGTCCCTTGACATTCCTCATGATGAACCGGTTCTGGTCATCGAGAAACTTGACTCTAACTTGAGTCACCTGCCCACGAGATCCAGTCCGACCCATAACTTTCACCACCACAGCATGCTTCACAGTGGAGTCCATTCTACACGCAAATACAAAAGGAAAATTAGCAAGAGAACACTCTTGTAGCACTCTGCCGCCGCGAGGGTGGTAAAATGGAAAGCAACAAAGTCAAGAGGCCAGACTATTCAATTAATCATTACCATTGGAAATAGAACACAAGTTTTATAAACTACAAAATCAGAGCAAAGAAATAACTAGAGTATCATAATTTCATCTTATTTTCCGACAACTGAATCCTCGAAAAATATCAAAATTATACAGCAGCACCAAAAATTGTCCTACAAAACACACTTCAATTCCATACCACACTAGTAAATCAAACCGAAACACCACCAAACAAAAGCCAACTACAAGGTAATTACAATTTTCAATGTACATGAACACAAACAGAACATAAGTAATAACTTCTTTTTTCCCCATAAATCTCCACTTTGATTGATGCCATAAGGAAAGCTGCAATCAACCAGATCTAATTCCCTAAACAAATAATGAGCATAAATCTTGATTTATACAGTCATGAAAGTTTGATATAATTCCCTAATTCCATGAACACTTTTCTCATCTTATTTTTAAGATCTAAAAGCAACATAATAACAGGCATACAGTAATCTGAATTTATGAGTTTTGGGTTGAGTAACTAATCCAGCCAAAAACGCAAACAGGATTGAAAGTTTCAGAGAATAAATCGCTCAATAAAAGTAAAGAAGAATGCAAACAAAGATTGGAAATAACAATTTTGAAGATTAAGTATTTACAGAAGAGTGAGAAATTCACCTTCGGTACAGAGAGAGTCTTCAATGGAAAAGTGACGAGAAGGAGCGTTCGCGGCTGCGTCAAGGGGAGAAAAAAAATGCGTGCTTCTGCGTTCAGGGCACTAGGGTTCTCAAAGGTTTTTCTTTTATAGTGAATTTGTTTTTTCTTTAAAAATGTAATATTTTATTTATTTATGTATTGCTTATTGAAAGCCCAAATACGACGTCGTTTATCATTTCCACTGCATCATCCAGTATTAAACCCATCTCTCTCTCTCTCTCTCAATGAAGCATTCTCGCTTCAGTTCGCTGTTCAATTTGCATTCTCGTTTCGGTTTCCGAAACGTGTCTCTCTCTCTCTCAATGAAGCATTCTCGCTTCAGTTCGCTGTTCAATTTGCATTCTCGTTTCGGTTTCCGAAACGTGTCTCTCTCTCTCTCAATGAAGCATTCTCGCTTCAGCTCGCTGTTCAATTTGCATTCTCGTTTCGGTTTCCGAAACGTACCGGGCGTTTCTCTGTACTCGACGGCTACAGATCCCACATATCATCATAGAAAGTACTGGAATGGTGCCCTGAACGACCTCTACCGTCGGATTTCTCGAGTCGGAGATCGCAATACATCCATTTTGCCGATTCTCGACGAATGGATCGAAGAAGGCGGAAACGCAGAGAAAGATGACCTCGTCACCATAATCAAGGAGCTCAGAGAATTCAAGAAATATAAGCACGCTCTTGAGGTAGGTACTAATTTCTGTTTGGTTGCTCAGAAAGTGTGGAAATGGAATTAATTTAGGGTCTTTATTTGGTTTTTTTATCTTTAATTTATCAAATATTATGTTCAACTCGGTAAAATTGAATTGTGAATGGATTGAAATTCAAACTATGCTATAGAGTAGCTTAATTCTGTTAGCTTAACTGCTAAATGGGAGTGCTTTCATTGTAATTTGGAGGATTTAGACTGCTAATGGTGAGAGCAATGCTATATAGACTTCAAAATAACTCAGCCCAAGTAGCAAAGTTTTCATCTTTTTCATCTTCTTCATATTTGGATTTCTGAAGAGAGATTGTATGGTATGTTGGCAACCCCAGATTCTGAAATTTTTTTTTGGTTTATTGATTCTCAGATATCTATGTGGATGACTGACAAAAGGTACTTCAGCCTTATGAAGGCTGATGTTGCCATCCGGCTGGACTTGATTTCAAAAGTTCATGGAATTGAACAAGCTGAGAATTATTTTGAAAACATTCCAAAACAATTGAAAGCTCGCGAGGTTTACTGTACTCTCCTCAACTGCTATGCCCATGTAAAACTTGTGGAAAAAGCCGAGGCCACCGTGGAGAAGATGAGGGATCTGGGGTTCGCCAGGACATCTTTGGCTTATAACGTTTTGCTCAGTTTGTATTATAAGACTGGAAACACTGATAAATTTGACGTTCTGCTGAATGTAATGGAAGAGAGTGGCATCGGTTGTGACAGATTCACATATGGGATCCGTCTCAGTGCATATACTGCTGCTTCTGATCATGAGGGAATTGACAAGGTTCTGGCAGAATGGGAATCCAATCCTGGGTTCCAGTTGAATTGGACTAGTTATTCCGTTGCGGCAAATGGTTATGTGAAAGTAGGAAATGTGGAAAAGGCTTTGGAAATGCTAGAGAAGTCTGAAAAACTGATATCAAGCTCTGAAAGACAGAGGGAAGCATATGAGTACCTTATGACTCAATATGCAGTACTAGGGAAGAAAGATGATGTTGTGAGACTCTGGGAACTTTACAGCAAGCACATGAAAATATACAATAAGGGTTATATAGCCATAATAACCTCATTCTTGAAGCTTAGTGATGTTGAAAGTGCTGAGAAGATCTACGAAGAATGGGAATCCAGGAACTTAACTTTTGATATTCGTATACCGAATTTCTTAATTTGTGCTTATGCCAGAAGAGGCCTTTTTGACAAGGCCGAAGCCTTTCTTAACAGGGTAATACTTAAGGGTGGGAAACCGGGTACAGGGTCATGGTTTACTTTGGCAGGAGAGTATCTTGATCATAATCAAACTGAGAAGGCAGTTGAGTTGATGAGGAGAGCGCTTTCGAATGAGGGGCCTCAGTGGACATCTAACAAGAGTGCTTTGGCTGTCTGTTTGCGACTCATGAGGAAAAGAGCAGATCTGGAGGGAGCCAAGGAGTTTATAAGACAGCTCGGGGATAAGTGTGTTATACCCGTAAGTGTTCAGGAGATATTGTTGGATTATATTAATAAAAAGATGATTCAGTCTGTAGAACTAGGTGAAGTGGAATGGGATGATCTGAATGGAGATAAAGAAACAAGTGGACCTTTAGAAGCCGAGGGGACTAGTAGTAGTTAGGATTAGAGACTCCTGAAAATTTAGGTAAAGGCAAGTCAACTGCAGGGACTTGTAAAGATGTGCCTGAGGATGAAGCTGACGTGTATTCAAGATATCATTTTTCTGTCAATGAAGATGTTGCTTTTGTTTCTCTAATCTGATCATGAAGTTTGCTGCATATATAGAGGACTTGAATGAATTTTATTTTGTATTTTTCCTCCCTGAGAATTTATTTTTCCTATTCATGAAGATGCAGAAATTCCCTGAACAATTTTCTGGTACTATTGGCATGCTTGTGTCTACTAAAAACCACTCTTGAACTGCAACTTTGAGGTTCCTGAAGATTTCTGTGTATAAATAAGCTGTCATCTTCATACCCAACAAAGGGAAATTAGTTATTGCTTTTGATAAATATTAATAATGAGCAGAAAAAAAACACAAACCCAACTCATTTAAAATTGATCAACAATTCTAGCAATTGAGATGTAGTGAAGTAGCGAGTGGGGAAATAGCTCAGTTGATTGAGCTTTTGGCCTCAGACTCTGTGGACAGAGACTCGAATCTCCCTATCGCTTGTACTAAAAAAAATTGCATCGAAGTAATTAAAGCTCCTACTAAAAATAACAGTGTTTAGTGGAGGGTAATATTGGTAATTTGCGTTTTTTATTTATCTGATTCTGGATTTTATTAAGTGACAAAATAAACCAACCTCCTTTCGAAAACCCTGCCAAAATGGAACAAAACCTCTCGGCCCAAACCCTCCCCAACTCACTCTCCAACCACCAAGATGACGTCGTGCCCGCCGCCGCCGACGACGACCCACCGTCCCTAAGCCTTCAAGCCCTAGAAGCTCTCAAGGAGTTCCTAGCGGAGCAAAGCCAGCCCTTACCTGACACCGCCGCCGAGAGCCGAGCAGCAGACTCGGTAGCTCCAGCTCTCATCTCCGAAGACTGGAGACTGAGCCAGTTCTGGTACGACCCCCACACGGCCGAAACCCTAGCCCAAGAGGTCCTCATTCTCTGCAACTCACTCCCCGACTCGGCCGCTAGGGTTGCTTGCGTCGCTTGCCCCTCACTCTACGCCTACCTCAAGGTCCCTTTCATCTTTTCGCTCTCTGGGTTTTAATTTAATGTTTGTTTGTTTTTAAATTTATGTTTTTACTGATTTTTATTTATTTATTTATATTTTCAGAACAATGATTCTGACGTGCCTGTGCAACTGCTTGAGTATGACAAGCGGTTTGAGCAGTACGGGAGTGATTTCACGTTTTATGATTACAACCGACCTGAAGACTTGCCATTGGAGCTCAAGCATGCTTTTGACATTGTGGTTGCTGATCCCCCTTACCTGGTGAGCAAAATTATGCTTCTTTATGTCATTTGGTTTAGTGTTATAACTTATGGGTATGTGTGTTATGTGGCAAAATAATTTGAATCTGAGTCTTCATGCACTCTGTATGAATTAAGATCTAGCGTCGAAATACATTTTCGTGACTGTGTTTGTACCATGCTTGGTGACTGCATTGCTTTTTCTACATCTCTCGTATAGAGGTCGAATCTGTATTCATAGCTAGGACTGTGAAGTTGTGGTTATGAACAAATTGCTGATATAGTATAACTGGTGTTTACAGAGTCGGGAGTGCTTGGAGAAAGTCGCTCAAACTGTTTCATTTCTTGCACGATCAGAAAAATCTTACCTGCTTCTACTCACAGGTAGACATTTACCTCCTATATAATTGGCAAAACATAATAAGAATATTGCCATTCGTGCACAGGACACTGTAATTACTGCGCTACAATACAGGATTAAAACATTTCACCAATGAGATTTTTGTTTTTGAAATCAGAAATTGAACAAGTGTTATTGCTAGCACCTTTCAGTTTGTTGCAACTAACTGTTATATGATGACTTGCAGGAGCGGTGCAGAAAGAGAGAGCAGCTGAACTCATGGGATTACATCCATGTGGTTTTAGGCCTCAACATTCTAGCAAACTAGGAAACGAGTTTCGGCTATTCACAAACTATGATCCTGCGATGAGATTAGAAGGGTGGGATGTTGAGAAGTAGGAACTCTTTATTCTCTTGTGACCCTAAACTGGTAAGCATAGATTGGTCGGGGGAAATTTCTTTCTTCCTACTCAATATTATGTAGTGGAATCTTACATTTTCAGTGTGATAAATTTTATTGTTCTCAATGTCATCTCCACATGCTATGAGCATAGTTATAATATTCATTCTTAATTAGGACCGAGTATTTTGTGAACTCTGAACTGCTCTAGATGGTGGAATGTTACCGTGGTTATATGGGTGAACTTTTGTCTGCAGATTCAACTGCTGGAGAAGCAAACTGTGTCGCGTGCTAGGCATATTCTGGATGCTAGAAAGATGATTTCAGAATCTGTCATGTGGGATCAATTCAGGCTAAAGCAGTTCAGTATACATTGCTACTCCAGTCTGTTTTATCATCTGTAGTTGTTTTTCAGTTTCTTCAACTCCCCACCCAACTTTTGTAAGCCAAATTTGATTTGTTATGTGTATTTGCATCGCCCAAAATTTCACAGGATAGAAATGTATCTTCTTTTTTTTTTTATTGGAAGATAAATCTACATCCTCTGATCAGTACTTGCATCATGACAAATATCAATTATCTCTTTATTTGCTTAGAGTCTTCGAGTTTCCTTCCTCTCACTCACTCATCAGAATAAGAACGCATAAGCAGATGGGAGGGACAGAGAAAGAGGAGAGATGAAAAGTGTTATGCTTCCATGTTAATTTGTTTCATTTGAATGGACAAAATAACCTTAAATTTAACGAAAAAATTGACAAATTTGACGTTAAAGGCAAATTGGCACGTTTTAGAAGTTTAAGGGGCTCAACCAAATTGATAGTTCGAGTAGCATATCTGAAGGTCATTACTTTATGCGACATTGCTCATAACCTCACACCAATCGTTGGATGTATAGTGTAATTCATCGTAACTGTCGGATGCCTACATTTCGTGCATTCTAAGAAATGAAAACTTTATGTACAAAATACTACATTTTTCAAACCAATTTGCATCTTCTACAATAGTTCTCTTCTAGGCAAGCCAAAGTATTCTTTCTGCATTAGAGACGACCTTAAACATGAATTTTGGTGCAGAGCTTCTGCATGGGGTATCGTTTTCGGTTGAAGAATATGAGTCTTGTGTTGAATGGCGGAACTATTCTCAAGTTAGGATGGGATCTAACTCTGAAAACTTTCGAAACTTCGCACTCCTTGTTTGAGAAGATTCAAAGAAGTTACTCTCTTCACATAGATATTTTAGATACAACTCAAACAATATGTTCCAAATGAGAAATTCCTTTATCAAAACAAAATTAGAGAAATTCCATTAGCATTAAAACAAGAGAACCCTTCTTCTTGGATTTAACCCGGGTTCCAATATAAATGCGGGCCTTCTCAACCCAACCCACGATTTGTTTCATGGACCCGACCGGCCTGTATTTCACTATCCGAGTTGGAAAAGACGGTTTGGATGGAGAGTTCGAGATCCCTGCACAACGCAAACACAAAAACGCGATTTGGTGCTCTCCAAGACTATTCCAACTAAAGTTTTTTCAAAACCAAGTCACATAACTGCAGCAGCAGCAGCAAGAAGAAATGAGGCCAAACATCGTTTCCGAGGTAAATCTCTCAACTCTCCGATCTAGCTCCCTTTCCCATTCGTTTTTAACTTCAACTTCGCATATTTCTCAGATAGTTATAGTTTTCGCTTAATGTTTTGTTTGGTTGCTGAGAAAATGCGGAAAATTTCGAATCTCGTTAAGTACAGCACGAGGTATTTTTTTTCTTGGAAAACTGGCAATATGTTAAACAATGGAATTTAGTTGCTTTGAGCTTCTCAATTTTTGTTGCTAAAAATATGCAGATACTTTTTTTGTTGCTAAAAATGGGCAGATATTTGATTTACATTTGTACTCTGCTTTCATGAGTGATCTGGTAGGAGTGTCTTGCTTCTTCTTCTTCTTCGTTCTTTATTGTACATATATACTTTCATGTTTGAGCTTGTCTTTGTTGTGTTCAGCTGCAACATCATGGAACTTAAATAGACCATTGATTGCTTTATTTAGTTTTTTATGTTGAAATTAGTATTTACTTGGACATTCATGGCTTGTGTGTTTGTTTTTATATCTAATTAATTTTGTGTTCTAGTAAATTTCATATTGATTCTATGTTTGGGTGTATAGGCAGGACTGCAAACGAGGTTGGGGCAATGGTGGGAGAGCATTCCTTTTCTTACTTCTGCGGTGGTTGGCGTGTGTGGAACTATTTACTTGATCTGTCTCCTGGTTGGATATGACTCCTTTTACGAAATATGCTTTTTGCCCTCTGCAGTTCTATCAAGATTTCAAGGTAAATTGTTTGAAACTGAAATCTGACATGATTGGTACATTCATTGGTCAGTTTTGAATTTATTAGTTATTGGAAAGAAGTCCAATTTTTCCAGCCTCTTTCCTGGGGTTAAACATGCCCTTCCCTGCCCCTCATTCTCACACTATTATTCTTGATGTTTCACTTCTGGATACTTTTGAGGATCGTGCAACTTAACATCTTCTGTTCTGATTTCTATAATTTTGATGATGCTACTAAAATTTTACTTTGCCACAGAGCAGAGGTCCATCATTTTTTTTTTGTTTGTCAAACATCATTTCAAGTTATGTTCAAGTTCACATGATTTTGGTAATAGACCTTATGATTTGTAGTCCTTTATACTAATAAACAAATTAAGATTATTGTATTATGTTTTATATTATTCTGGTGTTGTCACTATTTCGCCAATATTGGAGATAATTTGTTGCATGAATGTGGAGGTTTGAAATTATAAGATTAATTAAGTGACTTTAACACCATTAGTACTGCTTAGCTGTTTTGGTTGCTCCCTTGGGTTCTTTTGTGTATAAGTCCAGCACACTGGCCTAGAAACCTGCCAGTAGTTTCTTCGATTTAGTATTGCCCTAGATCGTGATCTTTTATGATCAAGCTACAACCTGTATTTTAGTCCCTCTATTATCAAGCTACAACACAATCTTTGTGTCACCTGCCTGGCCCAATTTGAAGCCTCGAATAGAGAATTGAACAGCTGCTCGTTTTGATCTCTCTTTTTTTTTCGTCAATCAAAAGCTCAATTTAGCTTATGTTTAATAATCAACAAAAATTATTTGGGTGATTTGTTATGTTAATAGATAAAAATAATAACCCTTTATTGTATGCAATCTGACACATCTCATGGCCACTTTCTGTTCTCCATTTCAGTCTACAGGATTTTCACCTCCATTATCTTTCATGGTTCAGTGCTTCATGTATTGTTCAACATGATGGCATTGGTTCCTTTGGGTTCTGAGTTGGAGAGAATCATGGGATCAGTCCGCATGTTGTACATAATCTTTCTATTGGCCATAAGCAATGCACTATTTCATCTTACGATTGCGCTTTTGGTGGCCTATAATCCCATTCACTCTGATCCGTTTCTCATGAATGAATGTGCAATAGGCTTCTCAGGAATCTTGTTTTCTATGATTGTGATAGAGACAAGTCTGAGTGGACACCAGTCTAGAAGGTTGGGTTTTCTAATGTTTAATTTCAAATGTATTACATACCATGATTTTGTTTTTTCACTGAGTGAGAATTTTGCAAATGCTATCTTTTCCCTAACCTAGAATAATTAGATATTCCGAAGCTTTCATGTATTTGATCATACAAATGGGTGCTAAGACGTCCACAACATACACAGCTGCACATTAGAATTCTTTTCCCTGTTTTCTTTCATTCTTGACAAATGTATTGGGTTCTACTAACTCACAAACTTTTCTCTCTGCAGTGTCTTTGGACTCTTTAACGTACCTGCTAAATGGTAATTACAGTAACATGCTTATGTGATGTCTAATTCTGTTCATTTTACTTCGCCATTTTTGGTAATATTTTGACATATTTACTTAAATATCTGTTTCAGGTATGCATGGATCTTGCTGGTAGTGTTCCAAGTTGTTATGTCAAATGTTTCTTTACTGGGGCACCTATGTGGCATTTTGTCTGGCTTTGCATGTAAGTTTTCTCCCATTCTAATATTATTCCCCTCTTCTATTTTGCTATGCCATGTTATACGAGGGAGTTGGTGACTATGCTATGTCTTGTCTTTACAGATACTTACGGATTATTCAATTTCCTCATTCCTGGACCATCCTTCTATTCTACAATTGAGGCCTCCTCGTTGCTTGTAAGTAAACTGCTTTTGATGATCGATCAATTTGGAAACTTACTATTATTCTTTTATCTTTTCCAACCTATGCATTCATAATTTGCATTGATGTCTAATTTGCATGGATGTCTAATTGTTGTTCTTTTAAAATATTATGTTTTCAGTCAACTTGTGTGAGGCGGCCTAAATTTATTTTGTGCACTGGTGGGAATCCTTCAGCCTTCATCCCTACATATTCAAGCCAAGGTACAGCGTCTAGGTAAGTAATATTTTTTGTTTTTTAATGTTTCCTTGTTGATAAATTAAGCACCTTCTGTTTCTTAACAGACTACAATTATTTGTACTATAAGAGTCGTAAAATGATATATATTCTTAACCAGTGGATTCTCTGCCGGAAGTATCTGGAGAAACTTGTCTTCATGGATTCCACAGAGGGAAACATCTGCACAGGTTTTGTGTTTTTTTTTTTCTTCCACTTGTGTTAAGGGTGTTTTACCCTTCAATTCAATCTTTAAAATTGCACACTTCGTTGTAATCTTTAACCCACGGTGTTTGGTGAATGTAGATTAAGTTATTGAATTTGATGACTTCCTATTGTAATAATGCAGTCAGCACAAGACGGTCACATGTTTCCTGGGAGGGGAAGAACACTTGGATCTGGTCGAAATACTGCTTCTGATGCTAATTCAGAATCAAACTTACAGGTTAGACTTTTGGATAATAGCAACTCAGAACATCCATCAGACATGGCAGTTATTGGCACAGGACAGCAGTTATCTGATGGAAGGTACTAGGAAAACTTCCTGCTTCTAGGTTAACGAGCTATTTCTGTTCATGGATTGTGTTTTTCAGTTTACAAGAAATTTGGTAGTTAGTTCATCACTTGTAAAGGCTTTCTTGTTCTTTCACTCATGCATTTTTATATTGAATGGATTCAGAAGAGGTTTTCTCGTTGGTGAGAAAAGATATGTAAACTGAGGTTACACTATCGCAATAGTCTTTCAAGTTGATTAAGATGCATGAGTGATTTTTTTCCAGATGTGGCAAAGGTTATAATGGTAGTGGTTGTGGTGGTAATGGTGATTATGGCAGTAACGTTGTTAATGATTAATCACTACTAATGGCTTGTTGTAAAGATGGAAAGTTATCTTGCCTATGATTAATCACTAGGGATGGCATGTTTAGAGATAGGGAAAGAACTTGTATGTGCTATCAAATACAAAGGAATGTCTTTACTTTTGTGAATTGGACAGTAAACCCATCACTCCTAACCTCGGGTCTGAGTCATGTTTAAATAGTGCAAAAACAGAATTTTTACATTAGTTTGTTATTCTAAGAGTTCCCAAGCATGCATTTGACTGGAAAATGGTACTATCTATTTCCTTGATATTTTCAGGCGGTCAACCCTAAATAATACAGCAGTCGCTGCAGCAGAAGTTCCTGTGCACCATCAGGTTTGTCCTTTTAATTAATAAGTTGAGTTTTCCTTTCAACATCTTCCAGCTCATCTGATTTACACATATATCTTGGTTTACTTGTCATTTGGGTGCAGGATTATGTTGTTTCTGAAGAAGAAATCCAGAAGCTTGTATCAATGGGCTTTGAAAGGGTAAAAAAATTGAAAATTCCTTTTCCTTGATCAAATGAGCTAACCATCCTATATAGTATACGTTTTCCTTAACTAGCTTGATTCATATTCGTAGAGTTGAAGAATGCAATGCTAGTTATGAAAAATGTTTTAGGATCGAGGAGCATAGTTTTATGTTCAGCATTATAGCTGATGCTTGCTTTAATGAATGAATGTCAATAAATGTCTTGGTATGGGTTACAGACACAGGTAGAAGTTGCTCTAGCAGCTGCAGATGGGGATCTTAATGTGGCAGTGGAAATTCTGAGCCAACAGGTCTGTCTTTAAACTCATTTATTTCCCAAATTGTTGACTGTTGTTGAGATTTCATGGTTTAATAATGGGGATTGGGAATTATCTGCAGGGCTAATCCAAGCAAGCGAGCTAACTATTTGACTTCTCAAAATGGACCTCGGTCAACCCGGTTTGATGGGCCCGGTTCATTTTCACGTTTATGTAAAGTTCCATGTTTATTTTCACGTTTATGTAAAGTTCCATGTCTGTATACTCTGTATTGTTTGAGAGCATGCTGAGATTATTTGGCCTGGGGGAAAGAAGATTCTGAATGGGATATCACTATACACACTAACATCTGTTTAAATGAAAGCACAGAAGTAGTTTATAACATGTTTGACAGCAATGGAAAAACTAGAGTTGTAATATAACATCCACACTTCTTGTATCATGCTTCGACTTAGGGCCTATTTGGTAGTGCTTTTTTCGAAACGCCTATCTAATTTGAGATAGGACTTCAATTTTGAGTAAAATTTTTTGTTGTGGTTATAATAAAAGTGGTCCTAGAGCAGATTTGCTTCTAGATAACCACTCCCAAATGGGAGCAAAATGTTTTCTACATAAGCATTTGTAATGATTACATGAAAAGGAGCTTTTTCAATTCACACCAAATGTTATTTATTGATACATTTCATTTTCATACATAAAAAGCTACTTCTTTCCAGACTCCTTCGATGGCTTTCCAGACTCCTTTGGTGGCTTCACAATTACAACTGGGCATTTTGCATGATGTGCGCAGTAGTCACTCACGCTTCCTATGAATGCTCTGCACCACCCAACGAAAAACAAAATTAAATTAAATTAATGATGCAAATAAAACAGAATTAATGTTTTTTGGATTTTGAGTGACAATTGTAAGCAGGAATTCCAAATGAACATTAATAAGAAACTCACCTCTTGACCATGCCAAGGCCACGGCTGCCTACAACCAAAAGATCCACATGCATCTGCTCTGTGGCTTCACAAATCATGTCCTTCGGATCTCCACTTAGAATTAGGGTTTCTGCTTTGATCTGCACAATTACTAGAATCATGTTAGTTAACTTCACCCAAATGCATCACAAAAACTCTCATCTAATTATCTGAACCCATAATTAAAATCATTAATGAAGAATCTCTCACGCTAATCTATTGAGGGATCTTAAACTCACGTAAAGAATCTCTCATGAGACTCGACTCGCATTGTATTTCCACGATCAGAACCATCAATTTTTTAAGTTTCATTCTTAAATTTAAAAGGATGTTTTAAGTTTCATTCTTAGATTTGAAAGGATGGACAATTTGCAACCCTTAAAAGACATCTAATTATCACCCACAAATTCGATTAACACGGTGTTTCAAAAAAAAATAACAACCATTTAAGCAAGTGTCCTTCAAATAAACTTACACCAAGTGAGAGTGATAAACTAATTAATTACCATCTTATCCTTGCAAATCTCCAAGGCGCGGGCGAGTATAGCGGCAGCCCTTTCTTCTTGTTCTTTGCGCAATTCAGCAGACCCAGCAGCAGGGAGGACGTAGTTCTGGAACGGCTGCATAACATAAACCAGAGTCACCATACTCACACTCTCATGGCTCCCTGCATGAGGTGCTTCCAGGGTCTCCGTGCGTGTGCTTGTAGCCACATCATCGGCGTTGTCCTTGGGCCCCACAAGAAGAAGGTCAAGGGCCCACTTGAGCGCATAGAAGCTCCCCTCACTTCCGTCCATGGCCACCATCACCCTCATCTTCTTCTTCTTCCCCTGTTGCTCGTCGACGTCGTCCCTGCTTTGCACCACTGCCTGCTCTGCAACTGTTGTTGTCTGCATCACTTGCTTGGCTGAGATATCTTCTTCTTCTTGTTGTTGTGTGGTTTTGTTGGTGCTTTTGAATGGTATATATATGTATATATGTCGGTCTCTTTTTCTTAAAGGTGAATTTCCATTTGTTTGTTTGGATTGGAGGTACAAGGACACGTTTATGTACGTGGCAACCATGCAAATAGAAAAATCCAATTCCTCATGCAATTTTGGCATTTCTGTGGGTATATGAGATGAGATAGACCTCGACGCAACTCTTTGTGTTTTACTATTCGTGTCGTGTCATCCTCGTGACCTGTGAAATTCTTCTCAATTTAAATTTAATTCGTAATATGTAAACTCAAGCTTATTTGTGAAAGTAACACATCGTGTCCTGTTTTAATTATCTGTTGACACTTGGAAAGTCAGGTGGTTTTATCTGTCGACACTTGAATTCAGGTGGTCAACTGAGGACTTTTGATCGGATCACAGTCAGATTTTTGTTGGGTCAGAACATAATGGATGATCTTCTTCTTCTTGTGGTCTCCGCATTCGCATAAAGTAGAACATGTCACCAAAGAAGCACTGGTGTAGTACCAGTCAACTTTTTCTGATGTCAATGTCATAATTTAGTAAAGGCAGTGTTTGAGAGAGCAAATGATCAACATAATTTCTGGGAGTAGAGAAGTTATTACCTTGTTTGAATGTAAGTCAGGAATATTTATAAGAGATGAAGGAGAAGTAGAACTCCTGGCAGGAGGGGTGTCTAGCCATGCTGCCATCATGGTTAGAGGGAGTGATTTTGGCATCATAAGTTGTTGTGCTTGTTACAAAAGGGAGACCAGCCAATGGGGAGACTGCTAAAATATGAATATGGTTTTGAATGTATTAGGTTCTTTTTATTCTTCTCCATAATGAGATATATAAGAGTTTACATGAGTGCTTTACAAGGAATTAGATCCAGTAAATGATTAGGAAAGTATCTCCTAATTATACAATGATTTGATAAGTACTAAATAAAATAAGAAAGTAAATCCCTTAATTAATCAAGAAAATAAATCTATAAAATAGGAATGTAAATCCCTTAATTAATCAAGGAAATAAATCTCCTTGATTAATTAGGAGACTCACTTCAACACTCCCCCTCAAGTTGGTGCATATACATCACAAATGCCCAACTTGGTAAGTGAGTCATGAAATTCATAGCACCCAAATCGATAATCCATGCGAATCTTTTGAGAACATTAATCCTTTTCCAAGGGTTAACTTTAAGTACCTTAAGATTCGATCAACTGCATTCCTATGAGACACATTGTGCCCATGTGCCATTCTTCTGGAGAGCTCGCATTTCTTCATTCATGACTTCTTTCTATTTTTGGTCTTCTAGTGCTTCAGTTACACTGTTGGGAACAGGTATGTCGGCTAACTGCTTCACAAAGTGTACCCGTGATTCTGATAATTTGTTGAGGGATATATAATTGTTGATGGGATATTTCCCCTTTGCATTAAGATCTGCTTCGTAGTGAACTGGAGGTTTACCACGATTCTTCCATTTTTGGAATCTGATATGCAGGCTCTGTGCCTTCTGAATGACGTCCTCAGCAGGTGATTGGTGTGGTATTGGAGCTGAAGAATTCTCCAAAGCGGGCACAAACTCCTCAATTTTCTCCTCCTGAGTGTGATGGCAGGGAGATGACTGAAGCGGAAAAAAATCTCATAAGACGGTTCAATTTCCTCCTCCTGATTTTGACAGCGTGGAGAAAATTGATCGTTTTCCTCTGGTGACCGGTCGCTGGATTTTGGCAGCCGGTCGGTTTGAAACAGCTTCTCTGGCTACCAGTCGCTTTCCACTGGCGACCGGTAGTTTTGAAGCAGATTCTCCGTGTTCAAAGAACTAAGGAGGGGCCGGTCGCTTTCGACTGGCGACCGACCATTTGATTTAGGAACTTGATTTGAGGAATTTGATGTATGAATTTGATGTAGGAATTGAATTTGGATTCGGATTCAGGTTGGAAGGTTGGGATTCAGTGGTTTTGGAAACGATATCCATGACAGCGGAAGGATTTAAAAATAAGAGAAAAAAAATGTGTTTAGGGTTTCGGGATAAAAGTATATGAGGATGTGGGTATGAAGATATGAATCTGAACAAGGAATTTGATTTAGGATACGAGGATACGATACGAGGATATGAGGAAATTCGATACGAGGAATATGATTTGTGTTTCAAGAAAATTCGATACAAGGATTTACAGAAACCTTGTGAACATGGCTAAGAACACAGAAACCCTGTGAACACGGCTAAGGACACAAACCCTGTGAACACGGCTTAAGAACATAGAAACTTCTCTTCAATCCTCTTCTCCCCCTGAAGAGAATTGTATGTCGGAGTCAAGAAAGAGGCAAAATCTCCATGAGAACGAGAAACATATCCTTTTTCACTCCCCCTCCCCCCCTTGAAGGGGAAAGGAGGAGAAATTTTGATATGAGAATTTAGAGACAACCGAGGATCAATTGCTCTGATACCATGCTAAAATATGAATATGGTTTTGAATGTATTAGGTTCTTTTTATTCTTCTCCATAATTAGATATATATAAGAGTTTACATGAGTGCTTTACAAGAAATTAGATCCAGTAAAGGATTAGGAAAGTATCTCCTAATTATACAATGATTTGACAACTATATAAAATAAGAAAGTAAATCCCTTAATTAATCAAGGAAATAAATCTATAAAATAGGAATTTAAATCCCTTAATTAATCAAGGAAATAAATCTCCTTGATTAATTAGGAGACTCACTTCAACAGAGACCTGAAAGGAAGTAGGAATACATTAAATTCTCTCTCCAACCATATGGTGACACATGTTCGTGTTGGTGAGCTTTGGGAGGTGGCTACTAGGTCCCAACTACCCTTAGTTCCAGAGCCGGAGCAGAAAACCCACCTCCAACCATGCTCCCTATCCAACTCTTAAAATAGGAAGACCAAGCAATACGTCTCACATCAAGCAATACATCACACAACCCTTCAATGCTGCAACTGTTTGCAATATTGATACTCAGTGGCGGACCTGTGCAGGCGCAAGGAGGTGCACCTGCACCTCCACTCGCCGGAAAACTCCATTAGAGGTGCTGGAGTTGCACCTCTGCTCAAACTAGAGACGCACGCAAAGTGTTCGATGAAATGTCGGAAGGCCTGGGCGCTGCGCGCAGCAAGCAGGCGCTCCTTTTTTTTTAAACAAAGCCTGGCCAAAACGACGTCGTTTTGGACCAGGGTTTTAAAAAAAATAAATAAACAGAAAGGGAAAAGTGCTGGGCCATTACGTGGGCTTTTAAAAGGGCTTCTATAATTCCTTATTTTATTGGGTTTCTCTTTATTTAATTGGATTTTAATAGGGTTTGCACAATTCCTTATTTAAGTGGGATTGAGAATGACCAATTTAACATCACCCAATTTTATCAAAGTCTGCGTGCATCACAAGAATCCTGCGTTTGTTTTTTTTTTCCTTATTGAGTACGCCAATCCAAAGTAAGTCGGATGCATATATTTTTTTTCTTGAGCAAATGCCAATTTTTTTATTCTACTTTTAATTTAAAAAAAAAATTCTTATTTAGCTCTCTCTGTATTAGTAAGATCAGTAGCAAGCTCTCTCTCTCTCTCTCTCTCTGTTTTTTTTTTTTTTTGAGCTTTTAGCTTTTAAAAATTGCATCTCCGTTGAAAAATTATTGGGTCCGCCGCTGTTGATACTTACCAAGGAATTCTCTTCCCATTTATGTATTAGTGTCGTGGCCGTATATGAGAACTTTTTTGCATACGTGAAGGCATAGAAAAGTGTACAAACGTCGTTGCAAGGAGAGCTGTGAAGGCTGAAATTAATGTTTAGATTTATTGGGACTGTTAGGTTTGGGCATGCTGTGATCATTTTGTTCTTGTTTGTATAACTTTGAGTTGCTGCCTTCCACGCAAAAAATTCAATGGAAAATATTTAAACAATTTTTTTTTCTTTGTGACACGATTTTTGGATCAAAGTAAATTGATTGTTGGTTTGCTTATTCGTATGAACCAATCTTTGAATCAGAATAAATTGTTAAGATGCCGTTTGCTTCAACATTTGTTTGGATGAGGACCAAGAAGACATATGAGATTGCTAAAGGTCAAACGGGGAAGAGGGGAAGGAGAAGAGGTGTGAGTAATGAAAATTTTTGAAGGAGGAGGCCATGGAAGATCTGAGAAGGAAGGAAAGGAAGGCGTGGAGAAGAATTTATTTATTTAGGGTTTAAGTTTTATTTATTTTTAATTAAATAATTAAATTAATTTTGGCCAAAAAAATTAAAACTTAACTAATAAAAAATAATGTGACATATGACACGAGTAAATAGTCTATGTCAGGTGTTTGGTGTCAACTTGTATTATTTAATTACTCGACTATTTGATACGGGTTGGGCTTTTAATACTCTCCTTACCTGACTAAGGGCTCGTTTGGGAATGCTTCTCTAGGAAGTACTTCTGCTTATAAGCGCTTCTAACAAAAGCGCTTTTATTATAAAAATCTTGAATTTTCATAAAAAATTAAATTGCTTCGTGGAAAAGCACTTGGGAGTGCTTCCTGAAGAAGCACATAGCAGGTGCTTCTCCAAGAAGCGCTTCTATGACCCAAAAGCGCTTCTAAATTTTTTTGCCAAATGCTGTCAGAAGCGCTTTTAGTTATTAGAAAGCGCTTTTTGCCCTTTCAGAAGCACTCCCAAACAGACCCTAACTAATACAACCCACACACCCCGGTTTAGATAATACATGCTTAATTATACGGCTAGGAAAAAAGAACACGCGTTCTACGAAAAAAATCAGACGCTCTTTTCATCTTCTTCTCCCTAGGGTTCTTCTCTGCTATCTTCTCCATAGGTTATTTTCTTCACTCTTCTCCAGGTATCCATCTCTCACTCTCTCTCTTTTTCATACTCTCTTCAATATGCTTCTTCTCTAATCTTTATATATTTCAATTTTTTATTACATTTTTGTGGAAATTAGGTTATGAATTTTTCTTTTTTGACATTTTTTTTAAACGAATGTTTTCTTTGTATGTGATATAGTGATTCGATCCCCTTAATTTGTACAATTTCATGACAGTTTTCGGAGTTGGGAAGTTCTCAATTTGCAGAGGCTTGTGGATATGCCGAAGGAGAAGACACATTTGCCTGCTGTGCTACAATCTCTGGGGTGTATAGCTCAGACTGCAATGCCAGTTTTTGAAACAAGAGAGAGAAATTGAAGAGTTTATAATAGAAAAGATTCTAAAATGTGATAATGTATGCCTTTCAAACTCACTGCAACTGCACTTTGTGATATATTTTTTATTTTATGACAGGATGACAATTTGTTTTCGTGCATTTACTTTTCAGAAATCAGGTGATAGTAAAAATGCGTCGTGGGATGACAAAAGCGAGCTTTGTTTGCTAAAGGTTGGTCAATTTGGAGAGATGTTTGTTTTTGTTTACCATATGGAATCTGGGTTTATTTTATTTTATTTCTCAGTTTCGATCCTCCCCAAGGAATTAAAAAGAATGTTTATGCAAATTTCCCAGGATTTAATTGTGTAATCTAGTGATACTGTTTTGATGTATTACCTTTTCGCCAAATTCCTTATACATTGGATTGTTCTTTCTTTTTTGAACTGTAGATATATGGGATAAAGACATTAGTGAAAAGCTACTTGCCTGTCAAAGATGCTCATGTTCGCCCTGGGCTTGGCATTGATGGTCTGTTGGAAATCTTAAGAAACACACTTTCTTGTGGAGAAATATCAAAAGACATAGAATCAAGGTAATATCAAAACTGTACATTTTTCAGTTCTGGTTGATCAATCTACCTCATTTCTCAGTTTGTTGCTTGTACATTTTTTGTGATGTACAGTTCAGTTGACAAGGCCATTTGGTGAGATGATTTCTGAGTCTGTTGACCAATTGAAAACTATAACTAATAGTTTGGTGAAAGGATTAGAACCAAGACTTGACATTGCTGGTGAATTGGCAAAGATGGACTTGTCTATTAATGATCAAATTAAGACACTACGGCTAATTTTGGAGAAAGCAAGTGATGAGAGAACATTCCTAACATTGGATGGTGCTATGAGAAAAGCATTTGTTCTTCTCTTACTTGGGGCAAGGGAGCTGTGATTCACTCTTTGATGTAGTTTTGTTTATGAACAACTTTCCATTTTGCTCTTATCACCTTAGTATGTGATCACTTTGAAATATACATTCTTTGGTACTGTTTTTATTAACGTATGCGAGTATGTTGGAATTTTTATGAGATACTACAATTATGATAATGGATCATATGAAAAAAAATCTTGGCAAAAACAATTGAAAAACAAATCTTGTCATATGAATCTTACCAAAAAAAAATTCATGTCATTTGAATCTCAATTTCCATTAAAATTATCAAAGATTTTTTATTTATTTTTAAAATAGTCTGATCTGATGTTATCCGGAACATCGCCAAACATAGTATAACTTAGTCAGACTATTTATCCAGAACATCACCAAACGCCTTGTAATATTATGGATAAATAGTCAGTACTCTCCGGAACAGATTAATACTATCCGACGAAAATTAGTCAGTACAGTCCGACGTACCAAACGAGCCCTATAGTACTGCCCATAGCATCACTCTTTTAGATAAGCACTTTAAATGAAAGTTCTTTTGTGTCCATAATAATAAACACGTTTCTAAAGCAGAATTAGAATCGCTTTTTAGATAAGCACTCTCAAACAGGAGCGTAGTGCTTCCTATATAAGCATTCCGGCACTCTTAGGGGGGTGTATTCAATTCTAACTTTTAAAGACTTTTAATGAGTTTAAAAGTCTAGAGGTATTCAACTATGACTTTTAAATAGTCTTTAGAAGTTTAGTGGTATTCAATTATGATTTTAAAAAGTCTTTAAAAGTTTTGTGGTATCCAAAAAATTAATGACTTTTGAAAACTTCGTTAAATGAATCACTTTTCAATACTTTCAAGCCTAATTCTTAACACCAAAAGTCTTGCTAATTTACCCAAGACTTTATCAATGAATTCGATCATGCTGCAACTTTGGCCATTGCGAGGGTGTGCCATCATGTTTGGGTCTCTAGACCCCCTCCCTCTTTGGTCGGTGTACTATCAAGACTACCTACACCGCCAATTTGATTTTTTTTTTGGCTTCCATTATCTGTCCTGGGAATTGTTATGATGATGAGCCGTTTCTTGCTTGTTTTTTTTCTTTTCAATGCTTGAAACAATTGCTACGTACTAAGAGCTATGGTGGGACTGCATTGGTTTCTTCCATAATTTTTTTTTGCCTCCATTTGTAATTTTTAAGGCCTATCTGTAGGAACATATGATTTTGTTACAAGACCCACATTCTCCAACAACAATTTAGCTCTTAGCATCTCGGGGTTTACAACTAACCCCACATTCTGGTGCTGTTATTTGGCTTGGCTCTATCACCATGCCACTTTACTTGTATCTCCCACCCAGACAAAGTATACTTTTAGAAGGTCTTGAGGATCTCAACTTCGTTCCAGCAATAGGATAATCTGTCCCTTCTTCCCCAAGACCCAACTCTACAAACTAAACTAATTAAATCCATAATATTGATGGCCCACCTTATATTTGAGTTGCATCCAAGAGCAGCAACCTTATTTTCTCCATACTTGACTGTTCTCAAGTGAAAAGTTCTTAGACATGGAAAAATATTTCTTTGCTTTTACACAATTGTATCCAATTGTTTTTTTTTTTTGGCTACTTGTTCCATATGTGTACTAGTTAATTCACCATACAAAACATAAATATTAGAAGCAATTTCTTTTTTCGTTATAATACTCTATGATAAATATTAAAAAGATAATACTATTCATAAAATAAATATTAAAAAAAGTAAATAAAAGTATGTAAAACTCTATGATAAAAGTATATGAAAGTATATCACTTAACTTTATAAAGTATGTAAAAGTCATTAAGAATTTGTCAAATCTATAAAAGTCACTCACTTACAAAAGTCTTTAAAAGTTAGAATTGGATACACTAGTCTAAATTTGAGATTAAACTCACTTAATTCCAATATTTTCACATCAAACCAAATTTCTAAAACATCCAATAAAGTCACACAACTTAATAAAATTTTCCACAAAAATAATAAAATCAAGTATTATTTTTGAGATTATTACATAATTAGACCGTAATACATTTAAAAAAATAATTTTAAGAAATAATAAAGTCACCAAAGGACTACTGTTTCCTGGTACAAGATTCCAGAACCAAGAGGGAGAAAAATATGAAATTTTTTATGTTATTTACAAATTAGATGATGAAACAGACGTATTTGTAGAAAAGAGAGGACAACAGAATTAATTGCTTGGCCACGAATCCCGATGTGCTTCTTTTGTATAGAGAAGAGCCTAAAACATAGTTACTGACTTCTTGCTTGCTAGATTCTATTCCAACTTGTTTGGTGGCATGCTCTTCAATTTTCTTTTGATCTCGTCAATAATTTCCTTGATAAACACTCCTACATACCTGTTAGATAAACTCAAAATTGAGAAAAAGTAAGAATTAAATTAAATTGAACTAATATCTTACTTATTATGACTACAGAGCTTGGGAATATTGAATATATAGTTGAACATTTATTCAGAAATTGATGAACAAAACTTTTAAAATCCTACTAAAATTTTGTAAACTTCTGAAAACATTACTAGAAATATATTTAATTGCGGTGCACTATGTTGATCCTGATCCATGTGAATCGATCAGAGTTTCTAAGCTCTGCATTACTCTGAAAAACCAAAGATGGATCGGGAATAACATTAACAAAATGAAGAAAAAAGCAAAGAAATGGAAATAAGTAATTACCCATCAAACGTGCTCAAAGCCAGGCCGTCCAGACCTGCAGCTTCAGTTAGAGACTTTCTCCACGACTGTATCTTTTCTTCCTTATCTTTAACTCCATGGAAGCGCTCTTCATGTGTCTGAAATGCTTCTGCAAAACTACCAGTTTGTTCCCTGACATCACTAGGATCAACATCGTAGAAAATTGGCAAAACGATTTGCCCCAGTGTTCTTCTACACTCCATGATCTTCTCCAGCGCCTCAAGACACCATATGGAATCCGCATACCTTCTTGAGAAGATGATGACAGAGATCCTGGATCGCTGGATTATTTGATTGAGTTTGTCTGGTATAATTTATCCTCCTCTTAGTTCGTTCTCGTCAATAAAGACGTCAACAAAGGCACGTTTTAACCTCCAGTAGAGGAGGTCGGTGAAGGTCTTGCGTGTGTCTTCACCTCTAAAGCTCAAGAACAATCGTACATCACATCGTACATCACATCGTCTAAAGAGCAGGATGAAGAAGAGGATGAGAAGGTTGGAGAGGAGACTTCAACGGCTGTACTGGTATCCATTAATTGTTCCCGCAGTGCAGACTTGTATGCTGAACAAGTTTTTCCTCTAATTAGTTATCCGATTGAAGTCAAACCCCGCTTCTTTCCGGGCAGAGCTAGAATTGGTCTGGGAGTCCAATATATAAAATAAAATTCTCAAACAAAGTAGGGCAAAATATTCAGTTATGCTCATATATGCTCATATTATTATTCTTCTTCAATATAGAGGTATTTATACAAGTACAAAGATGTGTTAATCCTAAATAAAATAGGAAATAAATCTTAATTATAAGATGACTAAATAAATAGGTAAGTAACCAAAGTCCTAACATAATAAGGAACCAAAATCCTATCTGCAATTTTTAAGGCCTATCTGTAGGAACATATGATTTTGTTACAAGACCCACATTCTCCAACAACAATATAGCTCTTAGCATCTCAGGTTTTACAACTAACCCCACATTCTGGTGCTGTTATTTGGCTTGGCTCTATCACCATGCCACTTTACTTGTATCTCCCACCCAGACAAAGTATACTTTTAGAAGGTCTTGAGGATCTCAACTTCATTCCAGCAATAGGAAATCTGTCCCTTATGGGTCTACAAACTAAACTAATTAAATCCATAATATTGGAAATCTGTCCCTTCTGGGTCTACAAACTAAACTAATTAAATTCATAATATTGATGGCACACCTTATATTTGAGTTGCATCCAAGAGCAGCAACCTTATTTTCTCCAAACTTAACTGTTCTCAAGTGAAAAGTTCTTAGACATGGAAAAATATTTCTTTGCTTTTACACAATTGTATCCAATTGTGTTTTTTTTTTTTGGCTACTTGTTCCATATGCGGACTAGTTAATTCATCATACAAAACATAAATATTAGAAGCAATCTCTTTTTTCGTTATAATACTCTATGATAAATATTAAAAAGATAAATACTATTCATAAAATAAATATTTAAAAAATAGATAAAAGTATGTAAAACTCTATGATAAAAGTATATGAGAGTATATCACTTAACTTTATAAAGTATGTAAAAGTCATTAAGAATTTATCAACTCTATAAAAATCACTCACTTACAAAAGTCTTTAAAAGTTAAAATTGGATACACCCCTTAACTTCGACTTGCCCTTCCGACTGAAGGTGCACGAGTTAACTGATCACCATCTAACAGTTCTACATTTCGTCTTTATATTGATGACGATAAGACAGAAATTGCCCCTACTTATATCTATTCACAATATGAAACTTACCAGAAGAAACCATTTATAATAATAATTACATGAAAAGGAACTTTTACAGTTTACACCACCTTCTCTTGATACATTTCATAATAAATAAATAAAAACTCTAATAAAAAGCTACTTATTCTTTTCAGACTCCTTTGGTGGCTTCACAATTACAACTGGGCATTTTGCATGATGTGCGCAGTAGTCACTCACGCTTCCTAAGAATGCTCTGCACCACCACCCAACCAAAAAATTAAAATAATTAATAATACACATTAAATACAATAATGCTGATGAAAATAAATATTTATATTTTTTTTGGGATTTTGAGTGAATTCCGAATGAACATCCTGAATTTGACACAGAAAATCTGAGTTCAGTAAACATGTAATAAGCTCTGTCTTTGTGGATTGAGAAAATCGCCTGTAGTTTCCGCTCGAGCGGCAAAACCCTGATCAAAACGACTACAGCTCTTTTGAGCGTCTGTTTCCTTCACTCATTCCACATAACATCAACAAAAATCTTAGTTCACTAAACATGTAAGCTGTGTGGATTGAGAAAATCACCTCTTGATCATGCCAAGGCCACGGCTACCTACAACCAGAAGATCCACATGCCTCTGTTCTGTGGCTTCGCAGATCATGTCCTTCGGATCTCCACGTAGAATTAGGGTTTCTGCTTTGATCTGCACATCAAGTTAATTAAGTTCATCCAATTATATAACACAACACGGGACGGGGGAGTATTATAAACTAATTAGTTACCATCTTATCCTTGCATATCTCCAAAGCGCGGGAGAGAACATCGGCAGCACCGTCTTCTTGCGCCTTGCGCACAGATTCCACCACAGCCGGCGTCACATAATACGCAGCTCCACCGGGCCCAGCAGGGAGGACGTAGTTATATAACGGCGGCATAACGTGAACCAAAGTCACCATGCTCGCATTCTCTTGGCTCCCCTCAGGTGCTTCCAGGGTCGCCGCCACACCGGCCTTGTCATTGGGCCCCACAAAAAGATGGCCAAGCGCCCACTTGAGCGCGTAGAAGCTCCACTCACTCTCGTCTACGGCCACCATCAGCCTCATCTTCTTCTTCCCCTGTTGCTCGTCGACCCTGCTGCCTTGCTCCTCCACTGCCTGCTCTGCAACTTTTGTCTCCATCACTTTCTCGGCTGAGATATCTTGCGTTGTTCTTGTTGGTGCTTTTGAATTATATATAAATTTTTTGTCGGTCTCTTTTGTTTTTTTCAGGGGGTGAGTTCCCATTTTGAGGAGAAAAAGGACACGTTTATGTACGTGGCAACCATGCAAATAGAACATTCCAATTCCACATGCAACTTTTTGTGTTGTATGGTGTTTGTTTGTGTCGTCGTGTCATCATACTGGTGAAGTTCTCATTGTGAAGTATTAACAGCGTTAACTCTATTATGTTAATATTTTGATTAAGTGGAAGTACAAATGTCACTCAATTAAGCAAGAGACATAGCGTTAACTCTATGTATATATCGTCTTCGACAATAATTTTGTCCTTATGCTCTATTTACCATGCAAGGACAAATTATAAATTGCTAGCAAGCATAAATTTTTGATGTATTAAGGATGGATATTTACTGAAAATATGAATTTAATTTAATTTCTATTATTGCACAAATTAACCATAAAAAGGAGAATATAAATATTTTTTTTATATTACCATAATCAACATTTATAAACACTATAGCTAGAACAGTTTATTACCAATCCTAAAATGAGCATTACTACTGACATTTTCAAAGAATTCATCCAGAGTGAACAATACCTAGTAATGTTGGTAAAGTTCAAATCTAATGTAGCAACTCCCATAAATAGCACGACCGTCTTTCATGTCATAATAACTGTGATTTATAAGTTCACGTTAGAAAGGTCCTTAGTACATTCAGCTGTACCATAAAGTCGTTTATTGTTTGATATTATTTGTGACCCTTTAGCTTTCAATGAG
The DNA here is from genome assembly GCF_002207925.1 of Prunus avium. Next base: position 54,378 of record NW_018921339.1, read on the forward strand.
CCACGAACAACTATATAACTTAATCGAGTGAACAACTCAATAAGTTTACTTTAAATCAACTTGGGATTATCATTGAGTTCATAATTAATCTCATAAAACTCAATTTCGGTGTCACTTATACCCAAAAAATTTGAATCTTGATATTTTAAAAGACAACCTGATATCCAAATTATAAGAGGGCAATGCTTACGAAGTTCTTTCGCATGATGCATCGTGACTTTTCTGTCGAATGGTTTTTCACATATATATATATATATATATATATGTGTGTGTATATAGACAATCACAATCATCTTGATTCTATTTATATCGTTTGTGTAGTACACCTCTTCATAATAGTAGTAGTATACATATTATAACATAATTAAAAGCTATATTGTTATAGCTTTGCCCTATGGTTATAAGATAATAGTTATATATTAATTTTTATTTTGTCAATTTCTTTTGAAGGCTACAATATCAAATTTGTGTAGTTTTGTGTATATATAGTTGGTATGGTAAGAAATTGTGGTTGTTCTTTAAATAATAAAAAACGACTTTCGGTATAGTGATGAGGTATTTCATTGCATTTGTTTTTAACCAAAGAAAAAGTAATCCATGAAAACCAACCAATGACCGAAATTTGATCTCTTAAGTTCACGAATAAGTGAGTGAATGGCGCAAGCATCAAAAAGTGCAACATCAAGTGTTGCGATCCCTCAAATAAGTATTTGAGGGACACCTTTATAGGATCTATCATACATATTTCAGTATATATATGTATGTTTAAGAAAATCAATCTTAGAATATTTTTCTTTATGTGCATGATGGTGTAAGCAAGGTCTAAAATATCAATGGTATCGGAAATATCGGTAGTCCAAAAACACGAAAATCTTTATGGAAATATCGGGATATTATTGATATCGATAAAAATTGAATAAAAATCATGGAAATTGTAAGAAAAACTTGAAAATTTTCATTGAAACTTTGGAGGATGTTTACTTAGTCAATTATCTATTAGTTTATCACAAAAAAAAATTAGAAGGAAATGCATTGCATGATGGGTTTTAACTGATTTAAGTTGATTATTGTTGAGGCCCAAAAAATCCAGGGTTTGACCCAAATAAATTCCCAGCTTAGTGCCACACCTTATTAAAAAGATACCCGGTTCGGAGCACACGAAATTCATCATGCACATTTACACGAGCCACGATCCATGTGCCATGCCAAATAAATATGCAATTTGTCACGCTAAGAATCGAAATGAGCCTATAAAAGGCACTAGCTCTACAAGCCCATGCTAATTATCCCATCAAGCATCATATCCCTTTTCAAAGACAATAAAAGCATGCCAATTGACATGCCATGCTGAGCGGAAAATCATTATTTTAAACCTAGCCACTCTCCAAACTTAAGTGGACTCAAGCCACGCAAATTCCCGGGGCTTGCTGAGTGGGTTGTGGTGTGGATGGTAACGAGTTTTCATGAGGCCCATTAATGAGCCGAGAAATGAAATTTTTTGGCTGCTTGGGAGCCCCAAAACTTAAGCCCATTTCTTGAGCCCAAATATATGGGTAAGCATAAAAAAGAGAAAAAAGCTCAATACTCTAAAAGAGATAGCCCAATACTTTAGGAAAAATTAGCTCATCATCTTAATAAAATAGCCTATCAAATTCGCCCATTCCCTTAATGGGTTAATCCATCACCTTAGGAAGCCCCAAGCCAACCAAAGAAAATATATTCAAATCTCCAGCACCTAGCTGGAAACAAAGGCCACGATAAAAGCCAAAATGTCCACGTATGTAAGCTGCTGGGAGCCTCCAGCACATGGCCAAAGACAAATCCCAACACAGACCATCCAAAAAACCAAAGGATATTTGAGCAAAACACCCTTCAAACCAACGCCATTACCTACTCATTTCTCCTACCAGCTCTTGCCATGAAATAATTAAGGAAAGAAGGAGAGATGGTAGCCAAAGATAGGAGCTTACCGTTGAAACAACTGCAGGAAGGCCTTAGAGCTCCCAAAAATCTTGTCTTTGTGTGTTTGGACAGAGGAGGATTTCACAAAATAGGATGAATAGAAGGGAGAGAATAGAAATGAAAGGGAAGACTTGGCAAAATTGGAGAGAACTCATTAGGGTTTCTTGGGAAGAAGGGGCTTCCAACGCCTATAAAAAGAGACATTTCGTACCCGTCAACCACACCAACTACTTCACAACTAGCTACAACACACATCCAGATAGCAAGCATTATCTCTCATCCATGAAACCTCTGCAATTTTGAGCCTCATTCCTCCATCTCATCCCATTTTCTCTTCTGGTAAATCGTTCCAGAGCTTGACAGAGTTTTCGTCAAGCTGCCGGAAACTACTCAACACACCCATTATACCCCTCATCTTTCTCTCTCTTCAACAAACCTTCTTAGAATCTCTTCCCTCTTTCCTTAGAACCCCTGTTTCTCATAGGAACTCACAGCCCTCTCTCTCTCTCTTTAATGCTAAACTCATGATTACTTTGCTCTCATGCCACAAACTTCTCATGCAAAGCTAAGAATTTATCTGTAAGCGACTGTTGTTTTTGTTGGTGAAGATAACCAGGGTGCTTCCTAGGGCTCCACTAACCTTTCGAAGCATTCTTAGGGTCTGATTCTTGAACTCAGACACAGGAGGTAATTTCATCCATTTGCTCCTTACGGCAGCACATCCCATTCGTAGCTGCTGGAACGAAAAAGTCCCCACAATTATGTAGTGAGCTGAAAAACATTGTTAGTGTAGAAAATATGTAGTAATTAATGAAAGAAGATTAAACACACAGTAATCATTTATATATAATGATTTACTACAATATTTTACACATTATACATTGCATGGTAAGATACATGAGTGATTTAGTACCACATAGAGTTCCCTTTGCCATATTGTGAAATGGCAAGGGTTTGAATCCCCTTCGCGTGTGTGCTTTGTGGTTTTTTTTTTTTTTTCTTTCAATTACATCGATATTTTCGATATTTATAGGTGTGAGCGAAATTATCGACATCGATATTTTTCGAAATTATTGATATTTATACGATATGTGTATGGATACGTTTTGAAATATCCGTGATCCGAAAAAACAATATTATCCTCGATATTTTTTTGATATTATCAATATTTTAGACTATAGGTGTAAGGCATTGTCTTTATTCCTGTCTTTGTTTCTTTGAAAAAGCATTTAGTAAAGTGATGGTGTACCGCAATGCATTTGTTCTTAAAAAACTTAAATAAAAACAGTCATATATGTGTACAATCTTATTTGGAGGTATTTTTTCATGCCAAATTAATTTCATTGTGAATTAGGGCTGGGCACCTATACCGTATATACCGAAACCGTATCAATACCGTGTCATACCATATCATTTTATACCGTACTGTATGGCCACCGAATTAATACGGTATCATACCGTACCGTACCAATCTTGTATGACACGGGTGCGGTACCATATATTAGCCACCGTTTGCCACCGTACCATACCGAATAGTAACAAAAACAAAAATATACGCGAGTTTGTAAGAGCATGCTGTCGGGTGGTATATTTTGTTTATTGGCTCAATGAGCTACTATTATTTCACCCATGCTGTCGGTTGTTGTCCCAATACAACTTTTCTCTTTTTGCTGGAAAGTTTGTCGCTCAAAAGAGACGTTGTCTCTATTTTGTAATGAGTGTTGTAGCAAACTATTATCATTTTTTGAATGTGAACTTATCAAACGTGCTTCAGCTTTTCTTCTCCATTTTTCTCTCTGAGTTTCTTGCGTTAGTCTTCTTCCTTTCTTTTCTTCTTCCGTGTCTGTGAGTTTTTACTTGCTTGCTGTGTTGTTTGGTTTGTTTGTCTTGAGCTAGCTGGTGTTAGTTTTTAGTTTTTTCTACAAAAGCGACCTCGCCCTCTCTCTTTCCCTGAAATTCTAACCTAACCCCATCGAATTTCATACAAAATTTGTGATAGCTCTGGATGATTTTAAGGTAAAGCTACTATATCTGGTTTGAATGTATGAAAGGAAAGAACTTTTTCGGTAGTTTGATTTCAATGGAGGTACGATAATTATGTTTTTGATATGTTGATCTCTGCAGTTGTGGTTTGAAGGATCTACTGTTGTGCTTTGAGGATCTGTTTAAATGAATTTGTATCTATTTTATTTTATTCAAATATTTTGGACTCATAATTTGCTTCTCTGTTTTTTTGCTTGCATTACCCTTTATATTTGAATATGTTTATTTGAGATATACATACATACATATATATATATATATGTCCTGTTTTGCCTCTGTGGATTATTAATCTGGAATTTGTTTAAATGCATCTGTATGAATATGTTATGAATATTGGTTTAAGTTGCTTTGAATCCTTACACTTTCGTAATGAATCTGTTCCTGAAATTACCAATATGTTAATATGAAGCTCTTTTGAAATGATTTGTTTAATGTTGGTAGGTTTTTTATTTCTCTACTTGTATCTTTATAATGATTTGTTAATAGTGGTTTGGTTGCTTTGTTTTGATGCAGGATCTGAATTTTTGTATGGGTTGTAATAAGTATAATTTTGATTTCTTACTCTCTGTATTTTTTGTAATGTGCCTTAACATCTTAAGATGCTCTATTTTCTTCCCTTGGGCTTGCTATTTATTCAATAAAATGATGAATTTGTTGATGGATATTGATTTGGTTGATTAGGATTTGGATTTTGAATTTGTTGAATCTTTGAATCTTTGGTGATTGAATAGGTTGAATATTCAATTGGTTCATTTTTGAGTTGTGACATTTTGATACCGAAATGGTACCATACCATACTGATACCAATTTGGTATGGTATGGTACGGTACCAACTTTGGCAGCTCTCTCTCTCTCTCTCTCTCTCTGTATACTTGATGGTTTTATAAATATGGGTTTTCTTCATTTCGTCTTTTTTCTAGTAGGTTCTGCGATGGTGATGATGATGTGTGGGTCTTCATTTCGTCTTTGCTCTCTCTCTCTCTCTGTGTAAATTAATGGGTCTTCAATTAGATTGGGAAAGGTTCTTCATTTCGTCTTTTTGCTAGTGGGTTATGCGATGGTGATGATGATGTGTGGGTCTTCATTTCGTCTTTTCTCTCTCTCTATAAATTAATGAGTCTTCAATTTGATTGGGAGAGGGATATGTGGGTGTTGCTTCAGTTTTTCTGCAGGTAGCAGAATTCAAGGAATCTTCTAAACGTGAATCTTTCACAGCTCTTTCAAGTTCCCTTGGACATATACTCATGCAGCTTCATACAGGTTTGTGAAAGCAGTATTCAGATTCCAAAACCTCGTGTTAGAACAAACTTTAGTGTATACTTTTCATAATTCAATTCTGAAATTGGGCACAAGTGATATGGCTTACAGCTTTAAGTGCTTTGATATTACCTGTTTCTATCCTTGCTATTATGCAGAACAGTATAAGGCAGTAATAACCATATTATTGTGCTTTTTGGTATTCTTTTTTTTCAATCTTAGATTTGGATTTCAGTGAACACCTTGTACTTTGTATGTACGTTTTTACTTTCTATTAGTGTCAATTAAGGTATTTTTCTCATAAAAAAAAATTGTTCCTGTCTTTGTAGTTGCTCACAGAAATGGATGAATTTGAGTCAGACTCGAAGGTGGTGGTTGTTGCTGCAATCTGAAGAGAGTGCATCTACAGGAATCTGAAGAGGGTGCAGCATTAGAGTCTAAGAAAATGAGCCATAACACTCGCATGGCTCTGATAAAGTTCTTACAGAAAAAACGATACGGCAGCCATTGATGCTTATTTCTGGTTTGATTTGTTTTAATCAATTGGCAGCCATTGAAACTTATTTCTATTTGTATGCAAATGTGGGATTGTATGTTGAACTTTGTTTTACTGGAAATTTGGTTAACTTTCATGTTACTTTTGTTACTTTGGCAGCATTTGCATGTTACTGGAAGACATGTTGTTTTATGCCTAAACCGGCCGAACCAAACCGCACCAAACCGGTTATGAATGGTTTGGTTTGGTTTGGTTTTCATTTTGATTTTTAGTGAAACCGAACCACCCCGGACCGTGAAAATTTAATTGGTTCGGCCATGGTTTGAGGGTCAAACCGGACCTTGCCCACGCCTAGGTACGAGCCCAATACCGTACCGTACCATACCGTGCCCACCCCTATTGTGAATACCAAGTACAACAAATTGCATCGACTATATCTTTGATATTTTATAAATAGTGAGCATCGGTAATTAATTCTTTAAATTTTTTTTTTTAAATACAAATAATATTGGGGGAAGGAGAAAATCAAACCTAGAATCTGAATATAGGGATAAATGCTCTTAATCACTTGCATTTTCTCTTGTACATTTCATTCGAGATTGTAGATACTCTTAGATACTAATGGGCTCTCTAAAAGGTAAGAGATACTGTCGGCAAATCCAGATGCAACCATTGAGTTTATGGGCCTAATCTATAAAGTAAACCATTGAGTCAATGGGCTAAGGGGGTGTTTCCGTAATTCCACTATCAAATAAATCCTAATTCGAAAACCTCCTATAACTTCCTCTCTCTCTCTCTCCTCTCCCTTCTGTCTTCGCGTATCTCTCTCTATATTCCCGGCGGCCAGTGTTGCAGTCTCAACCTTTGGACAATCAGAGGTACCTACAGTTTACCTCTAATCTCCCCTATTTGTTTTTTTCTTTGAATTTTTATTTTATGGACAATAGTAAGCACGATATTTAATTTTATAAATTGTCAAAGTGAATTGATGAAATTGGTGCTTCTTCAAAGCCCAAAAGTTCGACTTAGGTTTGTTATTTTATTTTATTTTTTTCATTTTTTATCGTGGGTAATTGGTACCTACCTGAATTTCGAGGAGTTCAATTTTCTTTCTGTGGTTTTCAGGCTTCAGCTTCTTCTCTCTTGCTTTTTTTTTTGGTGTGCAACAATCGTATACAAAATTGAAGCTATAAACTCTATATTACCATATTTCATATTTGTGAAAATTTTGTTGAGACCTGTAAAAATGGTAGCTTGGCAATGTTTTGTGCGTTATGGCTAGTGGTGTTTTTTTTTCTAAGAGAGAAAAAGAGACACATGGGTAAGTTGTATTTGGCTTATAATAAGTAGCTTTGGCTTTTGATTTACTATTGTGCTGTGAAACTAATTTGTATGTTACTCAGGTGCTGCTATGCAACTCTAATGGATTCTGATACTTTTGTGATGATTTGGTTGTTTTGGAAAATACCCTGTTCAATTCTTTGCTGCTGCTTTTCTGGGTTGAATTTCTAATTGGGTTTGAAATCATTTTTGTTCTATTTCTAATTGTCATTTTTTAATGGAAATGGTCTGTCCTCCTCTTACAATTCAAAGATTTGGAGGAGACTTAATGGATGCATTTGTTTTTCTTTTGGAAGCAAAGGAATTAGTTGTAGGGTTTGAACGGAATCAAAAATTTGTTTTTTTTTTTTTTCTGATTTTCCTTTTGTTGTATTATTTTGTGGTGAAGAATGGATTCCACTATAAAGCATGCTGTGGTGGTGAAAGTTATGGGTCGGACTGGGTCTCGAGGGCAGGTGACTCAAGTGCGAGTCAAGTTTCTGGATGACCAGAATCGGTTCATTATGAGGAATGTCAAGGGGCCAGTGAGGGAGGGGGATATCCTGACCTTGCTCGAGTCTGAGAGGGAAGCAAGAAGGTTGCGTTGATTGGAGATGGGTCTTCTTTGGTGAAGCTCCTACCTCTCCCTGTTTGATGTTTTGGTTACTCGCATAAGACTGTTGTTTGTGTTGGTGCAGTGCAGGGCAGTTGTGTTGCCAATTTATGCACTCATTTTGTCTGTTTATTTATCATGACTCTGAGTGTGTGTGTGTGTTATTAGCTGATGGAATTTCTAGTATATGTCTGGTTAATAGTTGAACATGGTGGATGTGTCTGTTTAGTTTGGATCCTGCAACTTTATATGGATTACTATTTTATTTCACATGAATTTTATTTCACATGAATTTTATTTCACATGAATTTTATTTCACATGAATTTTATTTCAATCACGTTACACTGTCACTGACATTGTTGTGTTGAGGGTTTATTGCATCACTAGCTCTTTACCCTCTTGAGTCTAAACCATAGACCAGTCGAGTGTAGAAAGAGAAAGATTGAGGAAGGGGAGGGAAGGGTTTGCTAGCAGTGGAGTGGAGTTGCCGCCGGTGGGGTTGCGTGGTTAGGGTTGGTAGCTCACAGGGTTAAAAGGTTGGACATGTGTCAAGAAACAGCAAGGGACGGGAAGCGGAAAATAGGGACACTAGATCCGGACTCAAATTTTAAGCACCTGAAAGAAAAAAGAGGGAGTGACAGGAATGATATACAGAAGGTCCAATGTCCAGATTTTGGTTTTCATCTTTTGTTGACTTTGGTCATCACAATTTTGTCTCCTAAGTTTTGCCCTAGGCATAAACTACCCACCCTAATGTGTTTCATTTATACCTCTTTGCACACCGAGGTCAAATGGGTAATGCATATGGAAACTGACATGAACGAACTATTATTACCGCATTGGATCATTAAAATGGGCAACATGGTCATCCTATTTGTGCAAGTTTAGTTTTCCTTTTACTGTGTGGTCTTCGGGAAATCGATTCAGAAAACTTTGATTGTTGTACGAGGGAGGAGTGCATGATAACCATAGAGGTTTTGGCAATTTGGATATAATATTTGTAGTCTTGTAGACGGGAAACGTAAAGCTAGTTGTTGTTTGAAAACTATAGGAGGAGAAAAAGAAGCGAGTAGAAGTATCTTTCTTTGATTCTGAAGTGAAATTTCTCAAAAAGCAAAAAGAACAACAAAGGTCGAACAAAGACCAAGTCAAAAGAATGAAAGCAGATGCAAAACCTATCCTAATCAACAAGGGTCGATCATTAGATCTTGATGTATTTGTTTGGAACAATGCATAGTTTTTGATGTATTTGTTTGGAACAATACATAGTTAGTTGCTCTCAACTTATCGAGTGTGGTCTTCACCATACACATGTTATTATCGAAATAATTCATTTTCTAAATCACAATTTAAAGATCGTCTCGACAAAAAATTAACTAAATTGTAGATTGTTTAATAAAATCTATGTCAACAGGGTGGAAAAGGACATTGACTTGCAAATCAGTGTTCTCAAGTTCGAACCCTCATAGTACCTCGATTCCCCTTATAATTTAGACTATCGTTTGTATCCGTTTAATAAAATCTACATGTGCTGAACAAATCAACAATTTTGATAATCTCATTAGAAATCTGTCTGTGATAGTGAATTTCTTTCTCCATTATGATCCTTTCGATGACATTCTCCTTCTCCCATACTCTACACCACAAATTGGCTTTTCCTAATTTAGTGACCACTCGCCATGAGTGACATTGTGAGACTCGTTCTTCCATTTTAGGTCCCCAACTCCAAAAGTTTTTGGGTGTTTAAAGTAAAAATTGTTGTACAACTGTTTCCAAGAAATAAATTGAATTTGTGGATTGAAGGATATGCTTGGAATGTCAAATATCATATTGAGTATTAAAATGGATATCGTGTTAGTGAATTGTGTCCATGGCATAAGCGAACACGATTAAGGCCATCACAAGCACGCCACTTTTACTTGAGAGTCTCAAAAAACAAACATAGCACGATCTTACATGCATAACTTGTTTTATTACCTAAAATAATTACAATCTTACCTAATTCTCACTAAAACTAAACTTGAAAGCATATATAACATAAAAACTTAACAAAAAACTAAAGTATGTTAAAAATGATTGGTAAACATGTCATGAAAATACGAAGATTTAGCATGTTAGTGCATGTCATTTTCGAATTAGGCAGGTTAACACAATTACAATATAAACACAACAACTACATACTAAACAGTTTATATCCAACGTAAACATAATTAATATATTAAACATCATTTTATTAGCAATGTTCAAACAATTGTTTATTTATTATTTTATTTACTTTTTTTCAATCAAATAATGAGAATAGTGCTCGAACTCTAATTTTTCTTAAACAAACCACTTTATAAAAAAAAGCAGTACCAGTGTACGAGGAAGGATCGCATACCGTCATGACCTGTGCACACGCACGTGACCTCCTGAGGTCGCCACGTCAGCTATTTTGGTCTGGCCCCACCCAACCCAACCCATCCACCATAGCTGTCGGCCTCCCACTGGTCCTCTCACACGCTCAAGATCTCACGTCTCACAAAAACCCACCGCACGCCATCCTCCATTTCCCAAATTGCCCTCGCGTTTTCGTGAAATCCCCAGTCTGCCCCTCCCTGAAGTTGCACTCAGCGGCTTGTCTCGGAGCCAGTTTCTTTCGGGAGTGTCCCCTCCTTTGCAAAACGAAGCCCCGCTTCTCTCTCTCTCTCTCTCTCTCTCTCTGGGCCTCTCTATCTTTCACTGTTTCCATTCGTCTCTCAGATTCGTCGATCGGACGGCTCATTGCTCGCCATCAATGACTATGATGACTCCTGCACCGTTAGATGTACGTACCAACTTCTCATCAACGTTTCCACTGTCGTTTTCCATTGAATTTCGGCTCGGTTCTTTGTTTCTGATCGCCTAGGGTTCCTAGTGGCATCCGGTGTTTTCGAATTGGCTTTAATTTTTGAAAATTCACCTACTTACAGCGATTGATTTGCTAGGGTTATGATTCAGTAGGATAGGGTTAGGTTTTGCTCGATCAGAGCTCTGATTTTGTTTCCTTTTCCAGCAGCAAGAGGACGAAGAGATGCTTGTGCCGCACTCGGATTTGGTCGAAGGCCCTCAGCCTATGGAAGGTTTCATTTTTATCTATTTTTCGATGATTCACTGTTCGAAATTCATAAGTTTGTGTTTACAGCGTGGTTTTAGAGCTTTAAATGTTGCATAGTTGATCTGAAAGAATTGATTTTTTTTGTGAGTTTGGTATCATGATGTGTGATTAGAGTTCAAGTGATTGCATTTTCTTTAGGGTTTTCGTTTTGTTGTTTTGAAATTTACGGTATTTGTTGTGTTGGTAGTAGCCCAAGTGGAGCCGGCTGCTAGTACAGTTGAAAGTCAGCCAGTGGAGGATCCTCCAACCATGAAATTCACTTGGACTATTGAGAACTTTGCTAGGTTGAACACCAAGAAGCACTACTCTGACATGTTTATTGTTGGCGGCTATAAATGGTATTTTTCCCTTGTCAACCAATTGTCAAAAACTGATTTACGCCCGGCAAGTTGGCTTATTTGGTATCTTGGTGATTCGATTAATTGCTTTGGTTTGTTTCGTCAGGCGGATACTAATATTTCCCAAGGGAAACAATGTGGACTACTTGTCAATGTATTTGGATGTGGCGGATTCCGGGACATTGCCATATGGGTGGAGTAGATATGCGCACTTCAGCTTGGCTGTAGTTAATCAGATCCATACCAAGTACTCAATAAGAAAGGGTATATTTCTTTATTAGTCTTATTTCCTTTTTTTGCATTTGCAAGGTTGTCGTTTTCGTTTTCCTTTTTTTTTTCTTTTCGAGAGCTTTTGCTTTGCTGTCATTCAGTAGTAATTTGTAGTTAAAGGTTTCAATTAGAACTTCTTTTTTGTGGAGTGGACATACTGGCTTTCAACTTCACAGTTCTTGGGTGATTTCATTTTGTACACAATGAATTGCTAAGTAATAACCTGAGTGTTTTTTTTTTTGTAAGCTTTTAATTCCAACTTTTACTCGTTAAAATTTAAAACAAAATATAAAAACAAACTCTTCTACCCCCTTTCTCTCTAACACCTTGGCTGATGCTGGCAGCACCATGGCCTGACCATCTGCCCTTGTTAGCTTTTTTATTAGTTTGAATTTCTCAAGTTTGAAAAGAGAAAAGAACAATTAGGGACATAAATGTTGTTCACCAACAAATAATTGAAAGGGGCAAACTGTGCAAATTCTTCGGTTCAAATAGAATAACCCAAGTTCTGTTAAAGATTCATACAACACTTTAATTAATTCTTCATTATCTGTTCTTACCTAGCATGGACTAGATTAAAATTTGGAAATTATTGTCACCTATATTTTTCATCTGTTAATGTGATATGTTATTGTTTTGCTTGTGCTTGAGAGGAAAACATTAAGCCATGGGGCAAAGTAAAAGACACACAACATTAGTTTCCATCCAGAACAGGGGCAATCAGTTAAAGAAAGAAATAAGATGACAGATCTTAATGGTTATCTCATCTCACTGGCCATTAAATGTCACCACAGCCTGCATGCATTTGAAATGTATGTGGTCAAGGAATTGATTGAAAAATAATATATTAGTCCTTTTACAAGGATCTAGCGGTCAATTGGGGATTAACACTAAAACTGGAAAAAAGGTAGAATTTTTTCTGAAACTGTGTGCAATTAAAAGATTATGGGCAGATTGAATTCTAATTAATAAAGAGGCTGAGCACACTAAATCAAGGATATTTATTTATTAATGGATCAGCGTGAATTGGGTCTATTGACCTTGTTAAAATTGGAGATGTGAAGTACATATATGGTAATAAATTGTATTTTATTGATGTGGTCGAGAACCTAATAAACTTTAATTATATCATAGACATTTGTTTTGCCATTACTAGTGTGTGTGTGTGTGTGTGTGTGTGTATATATTCCATTATTCTTGATTCTTGTATCATGTTGCAGATACACAACACCAGTTCAATGCAAGAGAAAGTGACTGGGGATTCACGTCATTCATGCCGCTAGGTGATCTGTATGACCCTAGTAGGGGGTATCTGGTGAATGATACAGTTGTCGTTGAAGCTGAGGTTGCTGTCCGTAAGGTTCTTGATTACTGGTCGTATGACTCAAAAAAGGAAACTGGTTATGTTGGGCTCAAGAATCAGGGAGCAACGTGCTATATGAATTCTTTACTCCAGACTTTGTACCATATACCTTACTTCAGAAAGGTCATTTACATGATCTTTTGTTTTCATCATGAGCTCAAAATGAATTGTCTTGTGGGTTTTATATGAAAAGAGTTATCTCAATTGTGGACTTACTTATCAGGCTGTGTATCATATGCCAACAACTGAGAATGACATGCCTTCAGGAAGCATCCCTTTGGCACTACAAAGTTTATTCTATAAGCTTCAATACAATGACAGCAGTGTTGCAACGAAAGAATTGACCAAGTCTTTTGGATGGGATACATATGATTCCTTTATGCAACATGATGTGCAGGAACTTAATAGAGTTCTTTGTGAAAAGCTTGAAGATAAAATGAAGGTATAGGAAGTTTTCAAAATTTTTTTTGATGAACGAAGTTATCAATTTTGGGTCTATGAGTATATTTGTTGTTTAATTATCATTTTTATCATTGTTCTGTGGGTTCAGGGAACTGTTGTGGAGGGTACAATACAGCAGTTGTTTGAAGGACATCACATGAATTACATTGAATGCATAAATGTGGATTACAAATCTACAAGAAAAGAATCATTTTATGGTATGTATTTCTTGCACAAATTTCAGTTGTTAAGAGTTGGAAATATTTTGTGAATGTCAGTGCATGCCACTGGTTCCTACTTATTTCCTTGTAGACCTCCAGCTCGATGTCAAAGGCTGTCGGGATGTTTATGCTTCTTTTGACAAGTATGTGGAAGTTGAGCGTCTTGAGGGTGACAATAAATACCATGCCGAAGAACATGGTTTGCAGGTTAATTACTGAACTTCTATTGGCAACTTTGCATTTGCACTGTAAATTCTGATCTGAAGCTGTGTCGATATATCACTTGCCAAAACTAGTGTTTTTGGATTTGTTTACTTTGTCAGTGAGATTTTGAATATGTGTTTCTCAAGGCATTTGTGAGTGGCTTTGGGCATGTTATTTTGTGTAATTTTTTATTGGATTCTGTTCCTAGTTTTCATCCTTCCGTTAAATCACTTGCTGAAGCCAGTGTTCTTACGTATATTTCTTTGATTATGAAAATTTTCGAATAATTTTCTCAAGGCATTTTTGGAACTGATGTTTATTCCAGGATGCTAAGAAGGGTGTCCTGTTTATTGACTTCCCTCCCGTTCTTCAACTTCAGTTAAAGCGATTTGAATATGATTTTATGCGAGATACAATGGTTAAGGTTTGTGTTGGAATTTAATTTTCCTGCTTCAGTTTCTACTATGCTTTATCACTTGGTTCCATCATGTGCTCAGCATTTACTCGAGTTGACCTGTAAGATGTACTGTAATGTTTTACTACTAAAGTAAAGCTTCTGAGTCGCACTCATGTAAAGTATGTTTCTTCAAATTCTTGTAACCCCAGGTCAAGGACTTGTGTTTACCTAATTGCTACCATGAATTTTTTTTTATTTTATTGATTTTTGTTTGAGGACTGCATGCTGAATGAAGGACAAAAACCTTTCTATGTTATTATATTAACTTATAGGAATTCTTTTTTTCTTTATTATTAAAATCTGCAGTGTGTACTTTATTTTCTTCCCCCTTTTAGTTGAACCTTCTCAATCTAGTGAATTATAATGATTTGAAATTATATAACTAATCAAATTCGTTTTTACCTTTTTATTCGTTTGCTGTGTGTGATAATGGTATTTCTTAAATGGAAAGTGAATTCACTATCATGGTAAAAATGTTGTATTATTTGTTTGTGGCAGATAAATGATCGCTATGAATTTCCTCTTCAACTTGACCTTGATAGGGAGAATGGAAAATATCTATCACCTGACTCAGATAAGAGTGTCCGCAACCTCTACACTCTTCATAGGTATCCATTGTCTATGATATCATATAGTGAATCTGTTTCCTAAATTTGGCAATTTATTTCAATGAAATATACTTTCTAGACCTTGCATGCTCCATGTGGAAGGCGTTCCTTTGCTGAGTGTAACATAATCATAGAAATTTGCCTCTGCTTTGCATATGATGTACACAGTGGATGGATCACCTTTTTTCCTTGACGTTGAGTTGTGTTATATAACTTTCTATCTTATGTATGACCATTGATGATATTTTGGAATCCCCTTCTTTATCAAAGTTTCTTCATGCCTGTGACTATTGAGGGATGGTGCCTGTGTACCCTAGTTGATTGGGTTGGATCATGAAAAAAAGTTCAGGTTTTATATATCATTTGGTTGTGCTCAACTCAAATAATAGTATGAAAATTCCTAATGAAAGATACGTAAGACGGTTTCTGAAGTCTGTTTTTTCATGTGGTGTGTAGATTCATTATCTTTACTTCGAAATTACTTAGTTACTAATACTATAATGTTTATTTACTGTTGCAGTGTCTTGGTTCATAGTGGTGGGGTGCATGGTGGACATTACTACGCTTTTATCAGGCCAACCCTCTCTGACCAGTGGTATGTATCTGCATAATGAATTCTTTTTATGATCGTTTGTACAGTCTCTTGCCCACAGAAAGACATGAGTGTGACCACTCACAATGCAATTTTTTTTCCTTGCCTTCTCTTATGAGTTGGGTTTACTGGGATCTATGTTTCTCACCACAGCCTCCGGTTTTCTGGTTGCCTGATTGTAAACTGTAAAGAAAGCACCAATTTTGTTATCTGCATTTGATTATGAGAAATTGGAAAGGATTTTCATCTTTCTATCTCAAAGGTTACATGATTACTGGGGTATGGTTTTTCAGTTTTTGGGCAGAAATGTTGGGTTGAATTATTTTTAGTAATTTTAAGTAATGTGTTTTCGAGTTTTACTTTGGTGTTTATTTGGAGTGTTATGCATGGCTCTCAGTGTTTTTGCACATGCATTTTCATATACGTTGATTATCTGTCGGTTGATGTTATTTCGATTTAATTTGTCCTCCCTTGTTTTAGGTACAAGTTTGATGATGAACGTGTGACAAAAGAGGATGTGAAGAGGGCATTAGAAGAGCAGTACGGTGGTGAGGAAGAGGTAAATTCTTTGTTTTTTGGCTTTATCCCAACAGTCCAATCATCCTTAACGTTTTAAACATGGGTTAATTGTGAACTGACCTTTTGTTGTCTTCTATTTCTTCCAGTTGCCACAGACCAATCCTGGCTTCAATAATACTCCTTTCAAATTTACAAAATACTCGAATGCATACATGCTTGTGTATATACGGGACAGTGATAAGGACAAAATAATATGTAACGTTGATGAGAAAGACATAGCTGAACACTTAAGGGTAAATACTTGTTTTTAAATCTAGTTAATGTTTACATCAAGTGTAGGTTCTGCATTAAAGTGTCCAATTTAGAGATGGGACTGACATTCTTTGTTTCATTTCAGATAAGGTTGAAGAAAGAACAAGAAGAAAAAGAAGACAAAAGGAGATATAAGGCACAAGCACACCTCTATACAATTATTAAGGTAAAGACTCTTGTCCGGCCCCATTATCACCACTGCTTGTTCAGAAGTGCTTGTACAGGTATTTGGTGTACATCAAAAAATTATTTTAGAGGCAATTTATTGGTATGTTTAGGTTGCTCGAGATGAGGACCTGGCAGAACAAATTGGAAGGGATATATATTTTGATCTTGTGGATCATGACAAAGTTCGTAGTTTCCGTATTCAGAAGCAGACACCATTTAATCTTTTCAAGGTACATCTCTATAAGCTGACTTTTATGTATTTTTGTCTTCCTTTTTCTTTTCCCTACTTTTGGGGTTATGGAAGAAGATTGGTGATTTGTAGTGCAACAGATTCTGAATTCAGTTTTATTATTATGAGAATTTCAAATTTCAAATGATTCTCACAGGAGGAGGTTGCAAAAGAGTTTGGTATACCAGTGCAATTTCAGCGCTTCTGGATTTGGGCTAAGAGACAAAACCACACATATCGCCCCAATCGACCATTGACACCTCAAGAAGAACTACAATCAGTATGTACTTTACCCTTATTACTTTTTAAAGGATTTTCAAATTTACAAGCATAAACTTGGAGGCCCTGGTCCTAGCCTTTCTACTTTATCTCTGCACTTTTGCTATTTGCCCACCTGGTTTTGATGTAGAATGTTTCCTGTGACACTGGAATGTTCGAGTTTATCATTGTAAGATTGATGATTATAACTGCCAATTTCTTTGAGAAGTTTTAAAAAGTGCTTAATGAATGAATTTTATAGAATTCAGATAGTCATTCTGCTTTCGATATTGTTTGAGGGGACAAGGGGAGTTCTTCTGCTATACATCTCTCTCTCTCTGAGTCTCTCCTTCTCTCTGTCTCTCGTATACATGCTTTCATGGGTCCGTGGCATTTTAAAATGAAATTATTCTACTATAGAGAAAATATTGTGTTGGCCAGTGGTAACCCTTTGATCTCAGATTTTGAAATGATTAATAATGTTTCGAATTGCACAGCTGTGCCAAGAAGAGCTTGGACATACCTTATGTAAGCTAATGATGACTGGTTGCGTTTTTCAGGTCGGACACTTGAGAGAGGTATCAAATAAAACACACAATGCAGAGCTGAAGCTGTTTTTGGAAGTAGAGTTTGGGCCGGTAATCCATTCGTACTCTATGGTTGTTATAACCTGTGGTTTGAGGCTTATTGCTGTTCCAATTGCTGTATGAAAGGGATCTTATTTTACAATTTATTGCTCCTCTAAATGCTTCAGGATCTACGCCCTATTCCTCTGCCTGACAAAACCAAGGAAGATATCCTGCTGTTCTTTAAGCTTTATGAACCTGAGAAACGAGAACTACGGTACCTAAGGCTCTATTTGCTGAGCTGAATATTTTCTTTTAACTTTATTCATGTTTGCTGATCTAAGTTTCTTGTGTGTTACCAGTTTTGTCGGTAGGCTATTTGTGAAGAGTTCTAGTAAGCCAGTAGATATTTTGGCAAAATTAAATCAACTGGCTGGTTTTGGCCCCGATGAAGAAATTGAACTTTATGAGGTTTGTTTCACATTCATTTTTTGGGCATCAGCTGTTTCATTCCCTACATATGTACATATGTGTATTGTGTATATGCATGTTTAATATTTGATGCATGCTTTGGTATAGCATTCTTAAGCAAGATTTAATATATCTTAAGCCACATTTGATATGTGTTTTTGTGCTACATTCAGGAAATAAAGTTTGAGCCTTGTATCATGTGCGAACACCTTGACAAGAGGACCTCATTTCGATTAAGTCAGGTAAACATTGCTATATTGCATGCTTGCAAGAGAACATCATTAACATTTTGATGCTTTTATAAGTACATTGCTAGTTAACCGTCTGATGCTTTCCTTTTCCAGATTGAAGATGGAGACATCATTTGCTTTCAGAAATCTACTCCACTTGAAAGTGAAGAAGAATGTAAATATCCTGATGTTCCTTCTTTTTTGGAATATGTACACAATCGCCAGGTACAGGCTGTGGAAACTTTTGTTTGGTTTTTAGTTTAAATGGCATTATTCAATTATCGCATCATAACAGTCAGCGTGGCTTTTGCAGCTACTTTTACCTTTGCAGTATTTTCTTATAGCTTTATTGTGTTGAATGTTAATTCTAACTATATGGAATGATTTGATGCTTTGCAGATTGTTCATTTCCGTTCTTTGGAGAAACCGAAAGAGGAGGATTTTAGTTTAGAATTGTAAGTACTTCTGTCTGGAACCATTGCCCCTCATAGGCGGACTGTCCATCATTGTTGTGTTATTCTGTGCTAAAACTGTTTTATTCTTCTTGTTTTCTAGGTCAAAGCTACACACTTATGATGATGTGGTGGATAAGGTGGCTCGCCAAATTGGTTTGGAAGATCCTACTAAAATAAGACTCACTGCTCATAACTGCTATTCTCAACAACCTAAGCCCCAACCAATCAAATATCGGGGAGTAGAGCATTTAACAGATATGCTAGTCCATTACAATCAAGTAGGTGGTATTGCATTGAACAGCGTCTTTTATTTAATTCTCACTCTCATAAACATCATGTATTGTGGCTGCTAATTGTGTTTGTCATTCCCCTTCACAGAGCTCTGATATTTTGTATTATGAGGTCTTGGACATCCCCCTTCCAGAATTGCAAGGCCTAAAAAACCTGAAAGTTGCTTTTCATCATGCTACAAAAGATGAGGTCTGTGTGAAATATTTGGCCGGTATTTCCTGTTTATGGAGCATTCTTACCCTATTCTGTGTATCCTAATCTTGTGTAATTTGTTTACAGGTGGTGATTCACAATATTAGATTGCCAAAACAGAGCACTGTCGGTGATGTGATTAATGTACTTAAAACAAAGGTAAGGTTTCTCTTTATTGTGGTTTTTCATTTATTTACTATCCATGAATGTCTGTATTGAAATTTTTGCCAACCATGTGAGATGTCCCTGAATGCTTGATAAGATTATCCCCTCCTTCTGAAGTTGCTGATAAAGCTATAATGGATTTCACTCTATGTATGGTGTACCTGTGACAGGTAGAGCTGTCTCATCCAAATGCAGAACTCAGACTGCTTGAGGTTTTCTATCACAAGATCTACAAGGTAACTACTTCTTGTATGCCAGATGTATCAGGTTGTTAGCTCTTTTTCTGGGTCATAGTTTCCCCAGAAGTGATATGTTTGGACCTAGCACCATTTTTACTGTTGATTACGAATGATGATGTTCTTGCATGTTTTCCGTATGAATCTCCAATTGTGTTAGGGGGTTTCTTCTTTCTCCTTTATAATTTATTTGTTTTAATCAAAGGAGTAGTGAGCGCTAATAATTCCTTATTTTTTCAGATCTTCCCACACACTGAAAAGATTGAGAACATAAATGACCAGTACTGGACTTTGCGTGCTGAGGAGGCAAGTTCCTTTCCCCCCTTTTTCTTTATTTAGTTTTATTTGAAGAGATTCTTTTATGCAGTTCAACATTTTCAGACTAAGAATCTAGTTTATTGGCAAGATTTGTAATCTACTTTCACTGTTATTTTTTTAAGCTGACTGGTTTTTATTTCTGTTTATCAGATTCCAGAAGAAGAGAAAAACTTGGCTGTTCATGATCGCTTGATTCATGTTTACCACTTTACAAAGGACACTGCACAGAACCAGATGGTATTGGAATCTTTTATGAATGTGGATGAGAATTTGACAAATTTTAATAAAATTTTTCTTTTTAAAAATAAACTATTTCATTACTGTTTCAATTAATGATGTTGGATGATTTCACCCAAATACTTGTGATTCTTATTTCTCGGTAATGATCTTTTCTTTGACAGCAAGTACAAAATTTCGGGGAACCTTTCTTCTTGGTCATCCATGAAGGTGAAACTTTAGCTGAAGTTAAAGTACGTGTACAAAAGAAATTACAGGTCCCCGATGATGAGTTTTCAAAGGTACTTGAGAAACACCTTGTATCTATTCGAAGGTCACGAGAGGGAAAGAGTGTTCTATGGCTATAATTAATGGTTTTTTTTTAACTCTGCTTCCTCATCTGATTCCCTTTTGTTTGTGCAGTGGAAGTTTGCATTCTTGTCACTTGGTCGTCCAGAGTACTTGCAGGATTCTGATATTGTTTCCAGCCGATTTCAGGTATATCTTTGGTCTAATGAGGTTAAATCTGAACTGTGGTTTTGTGTATTGCGTGTGCGGGTTCTTTAATTCCAATATTTTGGCTTTGTTTTCTATAGAGAAGAGATGTTTATGGTGCTTGGGAGCAGTACCTTGGGTTGGAGCACTCTGATAATGCTCCTAAGAGAGCTTATGCCGCAAATCAGGTGAGTTTAAATCCTTAATGGTGTCCAATGCACTGAATAGAACCATATTATGAGGGTTTTCCAAATTATGAAGTTTGCAAAAAGAAGAGGGTGATGGAGGGGAAGACAAAGCCACTCACATCATACAAACTTCACATGCTCTTGCTAGAATAGGGTGTATAAAAAATGGATACCTCCCATTTCTTACTATTGATTCACCTCAAAATGTTTTTGCAGAACCGGCACACATATGAGAAGCCAGTTAAAATATACAACTAATAAGACCAATGATCCTCGAGTGGTGCATCAGCTTGTACTAAGCATCCTTCCCTGCCACAGAGGCAGTCCAGAAATAGGCACGATGCGAATGAGTGGCACATCCAAAGAACGAAGCTCACATGTAGGTGCTTCGGGTAGGATTCAGTTATTGTATTGTGAGCTCAATTATTCATTCATGTGGGTGGGGGAAGGGGAGGATCATCTGCTGGATGTGTAGTAAGATTATTACTCCCTGCTTGAGTTCTGCTCTGTTCTTTTTGTTTGTTTTTTACTTCGTATTGAAGGCACCTCCTTGCTTTGAGAGGTTGGTTGCTTTCCTTATACAGCTCCATTGTAATTTAGCAGTACATAAGGAGATTTTGAGGGCATGTATATCGGGTACAGTCGGCTGCATTTAGGATTGTTTCGTAATATTATTTTTCATGTTCAATTAATTTTATGGTAATTTGGTGCAAGAGGAGTGAAAGAATTAACAAAACCTGTGGAAATGACTATTAGCAAGGTTTGGCTGGCCCACAATTATGGCTTTCGGATTTTATAAGATATATGATTGGATCAGTATGTTTGTGTTTTTTTCGGTCTGAAGTATGTTTGTGTTAGTCGGGCCATTTTCGGGTTCATCCGTGGGAGAGCTTATGATTTAGCATTTCAATTCTCAAATAAATGTAAAGAAATGATTGAATTTAAGCACAAATATTTATAAGCACTGTAATTGAAAACTATACCTAATTTGTTACCTTCTTAACAATTGGTTTGACAGTCGCTCTTCCTCCCCCGTCTTCATTTTATTTCGTGACGGCTTGCCTTGTCCTCCCGTGGCTGGTGGTGGGATATGGAATGGCTAGCTTGCTTTGGTCGGTCTTTGTTTGTTTGGCTGCCCTCTTGTGTCTTTCGGGTAGCTGGTGCCATCCGGCCATGTTCGTTGTTTTGGCTTTTTCCCTCTTTCCTTACCTTTTGGCAGTTAATGAAGTACCTTTTCAACCCAAAAAGAAAAAAAAACCAATTGGTTTGGCTTATACCGTTATTTCTTCACAGCTTTGTTTATTGTCGTCTTTCCTTTTTAACTAATAAAACTCGGTTATCTTGTTTTATGCAAGACCAAGGTTCATTTTACCTTTCAAAATGTATTGGATGTTTTATTTTGTTGATTAAAGAGTAGAGAGATGAGGAATAGGAAAATAGTTGTACTTGTAGTTAGCATGCTCTATCCATTGGAACCTGAAATTGGTTTTTTCTCTACCACCGTTGTAATTTGTAGAGAAAGAAACATCAATGTCTACCTGGTTGATATTTTTTATGCCAAGTTATGTTCGCATGCTGATCAAATAATGGAAACTGTCTAGAGGCACTATTTTAGCAATAAACAAGTTGAGGTAAAATTTCTTTATTAGTTTCAAGTTTCAACAACAAATTAGTAAGGAATTACAACCAAATATGAAGACTTGTACAACTAATCCTCCTCATCGCCGTCGAGAGAGGACGGCATAGATGAGGCCACGGAGACAATGCTCAGAATCTATGGCTGTGAGTTAATCCAAGAAAGCGGAATTTTGCTCAAATTACCTCAAGCAGTTATGGCCACTGGTCAGGTTCTGTTTCACCGATTCTAATGTAAGAAGTCGTTTGCAGGCTTCAACGTCAAGAAAGTTGCAGCTAGCTGTTTGTGGCTTGCATCAAAACTGGAGGAGGAATGCCCTAAAAAAGCCAGGCAGGTTATCATTGTTTTCCACAGGATGGAATGTAGGAGGGAGAACAAGCTAGCCATTGAGCCTTTGGACTTGAATTCAAAGAAATATTCGGACTTGAAGACGGAGTTAAGTAGAGCGGAAAGACATATTGTAAAGGAGATGGGTTTCGTTTGTCATGTTGAGAATCCTCATAAGTTTATATCAAATTATCTTACCACTCTGGGGACACCGACACCGAGGGAATTAACACAAGAAGCCTGGAATCTAGCAAATGACAGTTTGCGTACGACATTGTGTGTGCGATTCAAGAGTGAGGTCGTTGCTTGTGGTGTAGTTTACGCTGCTGCTCGAAGGTTTCGAGTGCCACTTCCTGAGAATCCGCCATGGTGGAAGGCATTTGAAGCTGAGAAATCAGGGATTGACCAAGTTTGTAGGGTGCTGGCTCATCTGTACAGCCTTCCTAAAGCAAACTACATACCAGTCTGTAAGGATGGAGGAGATTCTTCTTTTACTAACAAGTCATGGAATTCAATCTCTCAACCAATTCCAAAGGAAAATAGCCCATCAGCTATTGACGATAAAAACAAGGAGAGGGAGGAGAGAGACATACAGAAGCATGACCGAAGTTATCGTTCCAAGGATACAGCAGCAAAATATTCAGAGGGGCATTTGGAGAAATGAAGACATCACAGAGATCGTGACTATCACAATTCCTCCTATTCTTCACGTGATAAGGATCACCATAGACATCATTCTTACGCTTGAACTGATCATCAAGACATCTCTCTTTTTCTCCTAAACTTTAACGGAACTGAAAATACTTTGGGCTTGTATGTTGACAGAAAATGTAAAAGTGAGCAATGGAGACAACTACGTGCCAATGCTGACGACGACTGAGGAGGATTGGGCCTCATATTCTGGTATTTTAAGGTTTGTTCGGTTTTATTAGTTTCCTATTTAGGAATGCATAGTATATTTGGATTAGGATTATTAGTACAAGTTCATATTTGGTTGTAATTACTAATTTGTTGAAAAGTAATAAAGAAATTTTACCTTTAACTTCTTCATTGCTAATAACCAATTTTCCTACTCCTAGTCTTCTTAACTACAAGTCTTAGTAGGAACAGGATTTATATTTAGGTCCTCCTACTAGGATTAGGTTTTCTTAATAAAAAGGAATAAAATGTTAAATTCAGTAGAGATGGCATTTGGCCAATTTCTCAAAAAGCTTATATCATAGGGTTATTTTTCAAAAGAGAGAAAAGTACTTCATTCGTTGAATTGCAGAAGGTGTCAAACTAAAACCTCAGAATTACCTTTCTTTACTGAAGTTTTCAACTTCTATGAAAGAGGAAACCAGTTAGAAGTTACCACTTAGTTGGAGGTACTCCTGCCAATTTGTGGGAATAATGTTTTACTAAGTGTCTAAGTTGTATAGGGTTTGTGAAAAATAGTGGAAAGGACCCTTAGTCATTGCATTTATGGCAAATGATTCCTCATAGTACCTCTGTTACCTTCATATGTGATCTTTACTCTGTTAAAAAATGTTTATATTTTAGAGTTTTTAATTAATTTATTCAGAAAATATTATGCATGTGATTTGGAAATATAATCAAATACGTACTTGAGGTGTAGAGCGGGGTTACCAGAGTGGTTGTAGCCTTTCCCCTTCCCCTAAGTTGACTCCCAGGATCAAAACTCCAGAGTTTCTTTCCTTCTAATGTAACCAAAAAAATACGAGTATGCTGTCACTTACTATAACAAGTTTCATTCGACATGTCTTTGTCATCCTATGAACAATGCTTCTTCTTTTTCTTATCCTTTATATCTATTCAGTATTTAACCTAATGTGTAGTTCTCATATGCTCTTGCACTCTAATTAAGTTGAATGTCCTGATGAACTTGGTTGCTGAATTTGAGCAGTATGAAATGCAAATCTTTTCAAGAGATTGTCATTTTTTTCGAAAACCTGGTCTGGTCTCTCTTCTCCCTCTCTCTCTTTCTCTCGCTCCCTCCGTCCATGTCCCATGTGTATTTATATGTCTGCATGTACTTACAAGAGTACTGAGAGTGACTCTTATCTTGATAGATGTAGATTGCCTTGATCCTGCATTTGCTCCCGGAGTGTCACACATTGAGCCTGGGGGTCTTTCCTTCCGTGATGTTCTCAACATACTCCACATCCTCCAAGGCGACGTTGTTGCTGTGGATGTCGTTGAATTCAACCCGCAGCTTGACACTGTTGATGGGATGACTGCAATGGTAGCAGCTAAGCTGGTGAGAGAGTTGACTGCAAAGATATTGTTGCGTCGATTCAGCTACATCCTCAACTTGTGATACTCGCAAGTGCACGAGCCGTTTGGTAGTATAGCATATGTAAGTGCGAGGTCGATTCCACAGGGATTGGTGATTGAATGATCCAATTCATTTCCCCTACACAAAATAGAAATGAAAAAGAAAATAAATAAAACAAGAAAAAAGGAAATAACTCAAGCAAATAAGTTCCCAAGTTCAATTAGATTAACGGATTGATTCTAGCTAAAGTATGATTAAGCCATGGTGTTTGGTCCTAACCTTGTGTTCCTAATTCCCTAATTTGATCATTTGTTGTCTAACCTAAAACTAAGCATTAGGAACCCATTAAGCATAGAAGAACAATTTAAACAACCAAGCATGTATCTAATCCCTGTTGTCGAATGTCCATACATACTCTTCCTATT